>VDFB02281492.1:390971578-390986849 GCA_007258455.2 Sequoia sempervirens
TGATATGATATATTTTTTTTGTTTTACAGGAAAGAAAAAGAGATCAGAGAAAATGTAGAGAAAAAAAAAAGAAAGAATATTAGAAGGGAAGAAGCCATTCTTGGTTGAGGTATCAAGAGATGGTGAACCCATTGGGAAAAATGCTGCAAGGTGGGCCTCTGAGTTGGTTGTAAGATGTAGGGCCCATTTGGATATCTGCAAATCAAATTTTGTAGAGAAAGATCCACGAAATGTGGAATATGTTTTACAAAAAATGGAAAATGCCTTTGACACTATTGGTGGAAAAATCTCTAGAAAATATTGCAAGCACAAGATGAGACTTCTGATGAATAGTTTTAGATACAATTGCAGAAAAACAATCATGGAGGGAAAAGAGATGTTAGACTCCACTTTATCTCCCAAACAGTGGGAGGAATTGAAAGAAAGTATGTGTTCCGAAGAAAATTTGACAAAGAGTAACGGAGGCAAGAGAGCAAGAGATAATGTGAGGACTGAATATACATTTAGCTAAGGCGGGGTGTTGGCCAAAATGGACAAACGTGTTGTAAGTGTATGTATTTTCGGTTCAATTTACATTGTGTTATTTATTTCAATTTTTTATTGAACTAACTATTTGTTGAAATTGACATTGTATTTTACGTGGAAAATAATAATAGAGAAGCAAGTGTAGAAGATGTTGTCAATTATATGGCAGCACTAGATTGTACTAAGTCTAGTACTAGTATCAAGAGGAAATTTAGTTCATCAACAGAGATTTCACAACCATCTATTGAATTCATAGTAAGAGCCTCTCCAAATCATGCCAACTCAAATGAAGACTACCAGCATATAATGAGTTGCTTAAACTGTCTCACTGAGAAAGTTTCACAGTTGGCTGCCTCTGTTAAGCCTATAGTTTTTGCATGGAATGACCATAATTCCATGGGTTCAGATCAGGTAAGAGACTATCCCTCAATATTTTGATTCTCAACTATATCTTCTTTATATTATATTCTAAATATGTCTACAAATTTCATAAATGTTTTCCACAACATGCCTTTATAAAATTACTCTTGTGATCTCCAAGCAAAGTATTACGATCATAGATAGAACAATGAATCTATGAAATTCTTCCTTTCATTTCATTGAAATCCATTATGACTGTGAGTTTTATGAAAAAATAACCATGAGGTCAATGAATGATCCATTAGGTCTTAGAAGCATAGGTTTTTAAACCATAATGGGGTTCCAATCCCTTAATACACCTTTGGCCCATGAACAAGGTAAATAAGACTAATTCCCCCGATATATGTTAATTTCTGATAATCCATGGTTATATCGAGCCATCAGGGGAATGCAACATTCATTTCACCAATGTTCATGTGTTACAATGATGTGCTTGCTTTTTTTGACTCTATCAGTCTATTGGGGAGGATGCCTTATGAGTCAGCCTGATAGGGTATTGTTACACCAATACTTGGTTATTAACTGCTTTCATTGGGGGTAAGCAAACATTCATTATATCGGGCCATCGAGGGAATGCAAATATTCATTCCACCAATGTTCATGTGTTACAACGATGTGTTTTCTTTTGTTGACTCTATTGGTCTATCGAGGAGGACGCCTTAGGAGTCAACTTGATAGGGTATTGTTACACCAATATAAGGTTATTAATTGCTTTCATTAGGCCATCAGTGAGGCTATGATGGGGGTTCCGGTGATGAGGCATTGTTAGGGCGATAGTGATAATTTTTATTTAGGAATGGGGAAATATTATGGAGTCTTAAACTCATTTATGGGTCTGACAATTTGGCAATGTGGGCCACAGAAGCAAAAATCTACAAAAAAATCTTGATTAATCCCAATTTTTAAAAAAATTGTAGGCTTTTAGCTAAGCATCCATAGCTTGTTCGAAAGCACTTGTTTTAGGCTTTTAGCCATAGCAGCAAGGTAATGAACTATTTGATAAAATGCTTTGATAGACATGCATGAAAAATGTGTTAGCATAGACAAGGAAATGAACTCTTTGAAAAAATGTCTCAAAGAAATGAGGTCTCATGGTGATGGAATGCCATGAAAATCAAAAACAATTTGATTGTCATGGAATTCCATCACCATGAGACCTCATTTCTTTGAGGAATTTTTTCAAAGAGTTCACCACTTTGTCTATGCTATTGCTTACTATTATGCTTTTGATAGATTTTTTCCAAGCATCCATAGCTTGTTTGAAAGCACTTGTTTTAGGTTTTTAGCCATAGCAACAAGGCAATGAATTTTTTGACAAAATGCTTTGGTAGAAATGTATGAAAAATGTGGTAGCATAGAGAAGGCAGTGAATTGTTTGAAAAAATGACTCAAATAAATGTGGTCTCGTAGAATTCCATGACAAGCAAATGCAATTGGAAGCTACTCCTAGTTATTAGTTAAACAATGTGAAGTAATTGCATAACTCCTTAGGTTGACTTTGTAAAAACTATATTGTAATTGAAATTTTCTCATCTATCAGCATCTAGTTATTAGTTACGCAATGTGAAGTAATGCTTTGAGTTTGAAAGATGTGCAATGCATTGTAATAAACAATATGAATATAAACAACAAAAATTTATTTTTTACAATTCATTAGTTAAAATCTTTATTTTATTTTCTCTCTATATCTCTATGCTATGGAAATGCCTTTCAATTTCAAAAAAATAGTTTTTATCTCTTGTTCTATAGTTTTTACCTTCTTTTCTTAAATCCGATTTTTTCCTAATTTTTTCAAAAAATCTTATACTTTTGGTTTGCTGATTTTTTCCCCAAAATATTTTTGCTGCTATGGATCATAAAGCAATAATAAAACTCTTGAAATTCTATTCTTTTCTTAGAAATTTCTGATTATTTGCAATTCCAAGCTTTTGTACTTGCCCATACAGGGTTTCCTTGTTCTCTTTTGCATTGAATTAGGTGGTTGGGTGAGTTAACTTCAATTTTTTTATGATTTGGTGGATTCTTGAATAGTTTTGTGCATTTTGTAGCCAAATTGCTGAAACGGGTCTATAAAGATAGAGTTGAGGGTTTGTGAGTCTACAAAAATGGATTTTCATCCATTCCACCTATTGTGACTTTTATGATTGGAAAGGCTATGTTGACTATTTTTTAAATGAATTACTCATCTGGATATATTTTTTTCTTGATGGTTAAGCTACATGCAAAGCAATTTTATCACAACAACATGAAAACAAGAATGCCTTGATGTCAATCATAGTTGTGTTGAAGTTGAGGTAATATAATAGTTGTTGTGGACAAAAAATTATAGCTTTTGCATTCTTTACTTGACTTATATTAATTTTGCATAATGATTAAACCACATGCAGCCTGGCAATTAAATGAAAGCAGAACAAAAAGGAAAATACCTTGTCAATAGAGTTGTCTGCAAAGCTACACAACTTCAGGATAATGTTGACAGTGTCAATTATGTTGAATTTGAGGAGTATATGCATGATATTGATAGTACTACTGGTGCTAAACTTGAGGTGAGTGCTATGAAACATTACTTTTCCTTGATTCTGAAACCCTTCATGTATTAATGATTTTTATGATCCCAAACAATGAACAATCTTATAGAAAAGTGAATAGACAACTAAAACATTGAATGTAACCCATAAAACAATCATTGTACCTACTTTGTCACTTTTCAGTGGGGATTGCTAGCACTTCAATACTTTATGATGCTTGAATGTGTTTTAGGGCATTGTAATTGACCTTGTCAATATCTTGAATTTAGTGTGTTGCTTCTTTCATTGGATGATACATGTTGTTCTTTCCTTCACGGATCTGTTGTTAACTTTCATTATGGTTGTTGTTATTAAAAAAAAGTTTCTTTTGATATTCTTGTCACTTTCTCTTAATTTCTTGTTGTTTATTAATGATATTTGTTGCTTGGTCCATTAAACTCATTGTTACAGCCATAAAGCTCTCTGCCCTTGCACTAAACTCACTATTGCAACCATGAAACTCATTGCTACTGCTACTTGTTCATTGAACATCATTCCTGCCTTATTTTTGCATACTCTTACACTATTTTCTAACAGTGAAAGGCTCTTTTTCTATTATTTATGTGACCTCTACATCCAACCTTATTTGTTACTCCTTTACTGTTGCTATGAAAGCCTCAGATAAAAGTTGCATTGTTTCCTCAATGACTGCTTTTAATGGATGTCACATGTTGCCTTGATACATTTTTCTTTTTTCTTCTTTTATATGTAATCATTGATAGGGTTATGTTGACTGCATGGGGTTATGTTTCAGAGCTTTAATGACACTATTTTTGTACATCCCAATGTATTTCACCTTCACCTTGCAGTAGTAGTAGTAGTAGTGCTCTCATATTGAATTCTTTGTTTTTGTGCATTAGCTACCTTTTTTATGTGTAATAGTGTTCTCATAACCTTATGTGTCCGGCATGTGTGCATGGTAATGTAGTGTTTATATGTGTGGCCTTTGTATCTGATTAGGATGAAGCTAATAGTAACATTTTAAGCACTACAATGAGTGTTGGTTTTTTAGTAAATTAGATCATTGCAATTATTTTAACACACACATGCAAGTACTATTTAAGTAAGTAATGGTTGTTTAATTATGCAAACAAGGGTAATCATTACCTATATAATATAATGTGTTATTTTTTTCTTTTTGTAGAAATGTATTAATGATAAACTCAAAGAAGGGGATAAAGTTAGGGTGTTGGATCTGTTTGATGGTGATGTTGTGGGCATTGGGCCGATTCACTCCCTATCTATTGTACATGGAGTCAACTTGAAAGGAATAGGAGATGCAAATGTAAATATTTTAAAGGTCACAAGTAACATACCCCTTGTTTATGAAGACAAAATAGATGGAGTTGTTCATCTGAAAGAGAAAGAGGGAACCTTCACACGGTGGCCTATAAAATATTTGCAAAAAATGACATAGTTGAACATGTTTATCATGTACTAGTTAATGTTAGACATCTTGGCTCACTACTTTATGTAGTATTTTGAATGTGTTGTTCAAAGATCTTAATTATCAGTGTATTTGAAAGAATTGGAAACTCTTAGACCACTTTGACATCTTGTAACTTTATATATATATATATATATATATATATTTGCATTAAATTTTTTATTGCACATTACCTTTATTTATCATGATGTTAAATCAATCTTTTAATTCTAGCATGTTGTAGCTTGTTCGTATATGTAATATTTTTATTTGCTTTTATGTTTTAGTTCAAGTTTAATATTATGTTAGTTTTGCATTATAAAATTTATGGTATTTAATAAATTATTCATTTCATGACTAGATTTACTACCAATTAATGGAAACCAGTAAATAAAAATGATTAAATTAATGACTAAATATATAACTAAAGTAATGACTAAATATATAACTAAAGTAATGACTAAATTAATGACTAAATATATGACTAAAGTAATGACTAAATATATGACTAAATTAATAACTAAATATATGAATAAATAAATCACTACCATGACTAAATTAATGACTAAATCAATGACCAAATCAATGACTAAATTAATGACTAAAATCAATGACTAAATAAATGACTAAAATTGATTAGTCATAAATTTAGTGGTATTATAAATGACTACAAATAAACTACTAATAGTCATGTGACTAAAGTTAGTCATTTATATGCAATTTTTAGTAGTTTATTTAGTCATATATTGTTGTTTGTGTACTAGTGATATCTCTGTCTTGGCAATCCTTCATGCTTTCCACAATCTGCAAGTCTTTATTCACTATATTTCTAAACTCTCACTATGCCTTCCTTCATTGGTGACTGTCATAGACTAATGAGCAAAGATAAATCCCTTCACTACCTTCATCCCTATCATGTATTTCTTATCTATTTTACTCAAATTGTTACAATAGACCTACTTATCATAGTGATTGTCCTCTACCCCCTTTTGTCATGCCTTTGTTTCATGGAGGTCTTCACTAGCTTTTGGACTACCATTTAGGACTATGAGTGACTATCCTTTTGATCTTATTTTCTTTTTCTTCTAAGTCACTTTAGGTAATTACTCTTTGAAATGAAAGGAAAAAGGGGACTGAGTTCAACCAATGTGGAATAATGAAATGGTCTAGGAATCAAACACACCTTTCCCTAATCTCATTAGAAAGAGAGAAGATCACAAAAGGATAAAATTGACTTTCAACCTTGAGGTGAGTCAACCCTATTTTGGATCTCTAGATCTATGCTTTATTATGAAAAAAATGATTGATTTACAATGTTTTGGAATGATTTAAAGTGCCTTAACTAAATTAATTATATGACCTAACACTTGAAATGCAAAGTTCTATGATAATAAAAAATGAAAACAATAATTTCCAGGTAGATTTGAGAAAGGCAGACTAGTGTGCACTTGTGATGAAAAGTGGGTTTAAAGGCCTGTACCATTTTCCCAAGGGTGAATGGGTCTTAGTGTAGGGGTCCAAAATCTATTTTTGTAGTCCTCTAATCCCATATCTAATTTTTTTATTTCTCCAATTCCGACTATCAAAAAGATGGAAATAAAATTTGTGAGTTTATGTAGCTTGACAACAATGATGCAACAAATGAAAATTTGCAACATTGATCTTTTGATCAACTTTCAGTCCTTCACTTGTAAATCTACACGTACAAAGAGAGAAGCAAAAAAAATTGTTTTTGGGTGAATGTGAGTTTTCCTTAGTCAAACCTCATGTTTGGTAATTAAACCTTGATAATGAAATAATGAAAAAATGAAGGAATTGATGAATGAACACTTTCTTGTTACAACTCAACAAACCCTTAATGGCTTCCCTTAGAGGATTGAAGTCAAACACATCACTCTAAGGCTTATATATGGCATGAATTGGTTTGATTGATTGATTTATTTGATGCTTCAAAGCTTGAAACCTACATCACAATGTTAGCTCCAAAACATGACATGAACACACATAAACTTTGACATGATGATATGATCTTGATTGTTGTTGTAGATGACTAATATATCTTCTCTTCAATGCTCTTGACAATAATATTTTCTATAGGATTACTCTCATAAGGTGTGTTAGGTTTGAATTGATAAAAAGACTATGTATTTATAGATGTTTATCTAATTTATCAAAAATTAGATTCCAAAGTTTGACACTTGAAACTTGAATTTGAATCATTAAAATTCCATCAAAAACATATTAAAAATTGGCTCCTTAGATTTAAAGGGGACCCATTCTCCCTTGGGAAAATGGCTCCTAGGTCCTAAGGGACACTCAATTTCCAGGGTGATTTAATTAATGTTGGCAATTGTTTAATATAGGTTTCACTATGAGAAAACAAGAATAACAAGGCTTTGGAATGCATAATTTAGTCAATTAGAGGCTTAATTTTAAGTCCAATTAATTAAGACAATGCAAACATAGTGTGAAGTTATAAAGGTATACAATTTCATACACTACATTTAGCCTACACTTTAGTGAGAGTATGAACTTATGCTTAGACTCACACTAAAGTAGAGAAATATGTGTCAATAGAGTCCCAAGTGTACACATGTTGGAAAGATAGGATAACAAAGATCAAGGAGGTGGCCAAGCCACTAGGATCGAAGATCCCATGTCAAACCAACATAGGGACAAAGGGACACACAAGATGTGTAAGATATGAGCAGCAAGACAAGATACACAAGTATACAATGTCAAAGTTAATGCAAAAGGGATGGAGTAGTCACGGTTGAACTATTGTCCATCAAATACACTCACAAGGATGGAAAATTACTTATGAAACACATGGCTTCACTAGCAAGCAAGCTGCATTATGCTTGGTGGCCATAAAAAAATGCTCATAAGGGCTAGTGCAGTCTAGTATACACTAGGTGAGCCCCCAAGACAAAGATGAGAAACACACACTAAGTCTACAAGGTGTGTACTCACAAAAAGGTGGTAGATGGGAAAGTCATGCTAGGTCTACAGGCTCCCATATGTCAACCATACCAAAAGTTATACTCCCTGATAATTTTGATAAGGTTCCACAAAATGAACATGCTTCACAAGGCTAGCTAGCTACATTATGCTAGACACTCATAGAAAATAATCAATATACTTTAACTCTACACTAAGTCTAACCTCTGTGAACAAAGTGAAGCAAGAAATTCCAATTTAATAGTGCCAATATAAAGGTCACATTTTATAGGAGATGTATGCTATCATCACTAAGAAGGGAACATGCAAACAATGAGTGGGGGACTATATGCCCCCCACTTAAAATGTCAACATACTTGCTATGTTGGTATTTTAAGTAGAAAGAGAGGAAGAGGGGATCCTTGAAAAGAACACATGTCTCTCAAAACTAGTAATCCTTGCCCCCCAAGCATAGAGACAAGGATAACCACACCAAGGACTATCATGTTGCTACCATGAAAAATATGGTTGAACTTAAGATTGTACCACCATGAATGGGAATGAGCAAGAAACATAAAGCTACCAATGCCACATAGTGATGATCAGCATGATAGAATGAAAATCATTATTTATAAGAGGAATTAGGTGTATTAACACAAAGAAGAGCACCATAATCCTTAAGATGTTGAATTATATTACTCAAGGCCTAGCATTCATTGGTTGAATGACCATGCACTCAATGATATACACAAAATGAACTCTTGTTATTTTATTTCATGTTCTTAGAGGAAGAGTAATCAAGTAGGCTTTGAGAAGCCTCGACAAGATAGTCTCTTGATCAATAGTAGAAGATATTCTTTTCTTTTATGAAAGAGATCTTTCTTGTTTACTACAAGGTTTCATACACACACAAGACTCTCTAGGTTTAGATTGTGAGATTTTGTACTCTTCCTTAAAGGAGGGTGTAAAATCTAATGAACTCCAATCATCACTAAGACATGTGTTTGAAGATGAAGGAATATTTATCCTAGGAGTGTTTTTCATGATGACATTGATATTGAGTGATGGTTTATGTGATGCTTTCATTTCTTTTGAAGGAAAATAACCAAGAACTCTTGTTTGTTCTTGTGAGGTAGGTTCTATAGGGACACAAATACCTTGTTCTTTAACACCACATCCTTTTCCATTATAGCCAAGTTTTTTCAAAATATCGTAACCTCTTCCATAAATTTTTTCTATTTCTTTTGGAGAAGGTGGTTTCTCAAAATTACATTCATCATATGTGGGCATATAATGTGTGTTTTCCTCTTCTTTGCTAAAATTTGTGGACTCATGTGGTTTTGATGACTCAAATTATGTTGATATTATGTCAACTTCTTTCTCTTTTCTTGATTTGTGTGTTATCTTGTATTCTCCCATGAATTTAGGTTTAAAATACAATGAAACCCAATCATCATCCAATAGTTTCGCGATTGATGAAAAAAACTAGTATTGTTCTTCTTCTTGGATTGGTTCTACTTTTGAATTTGGTATCAATATTCTCAAAGGAATTTTCATTCATGTTTCACTTTGCAAATAATTTTTTGATTGTAGGTCAAATTTTATCATGTGGACCTTGTTTTTGTAAGTGTGCTTCACTAGACCATGTAATGTTGAAGGCACCGCATTCATTGCATGAATCCATGGCCGACCCAACAAAATATTTTATGAGATATCTTGAAGCATGAAATGAATAGGCATTTGTAATGTAACCTTATTACACACTAGGAGGGATGATAACTTGTTTCAAATCATTTTGAAGCATGACATGGTAAAGGGGTGATTCTTGAATCAAGTCTCAAAGGGAGATCTTAGCAAGAGTATTAAAAAGTTGTTCCACAAGACCATACTCCTTTCCATTATACAAAGGCAAGTGAGGAGCACTAGGAAAATAAGGTTGAGGGTTGAAGTATGTATCGTTTGTGGTTTCTTATTATTCTTTCTATTATATGTATGATCAACAATATGATAACTTGGTTGTTGCGAAACATTGTTAATAGTGAGTTGCCTTGTAAAATTTAAGATATGTCCTTGAGATTTTGGTTGGCATTGAGGTGTTCCTATGATAAGAATTGGCTTAGGAGATGAATTGGGAGGTCCAATAATTAGAGGACTCTTAGGAGGTCCAAAAGAAGTGTTTGCAGGTCCTATAATCAAGGGATATCTAATGAACACTTGTGTGTTCATAACTTCAGTGAATGTGACTTTTTGTTGATGATTTTCTAAAAAAAAGGGCTTGAAGGTTGACTTAGCCTCTTCATATATATATTTTATTTCAAAATAAATGTATCTATGATATCATCTTCATTTGACACAAAATCTTCCCAAATGGGAGAAGAATTGGGAGAGGGACAAACAAAATTCTCATAATTCTCAATGATTGTATCTCCTTTCACCATGATACCTTCATCACAAGTAGGAGAGGTATTGAGAGAAGAAAAACTTTGGTTTTCATGATTATCCATGATTAACTCTCTTACATTAAAGTATCCCCATAAGTGTGAGAGATGCTGGGAGATGAATGGAGACTAGGCAAGGTGATGTTAAGAAATGTGTCAATGATCTCATCCTCCTATGCCATAATATCCTCCCAAGTGGGGGAAGTAGGGGGAGAGGGACAAAAAATACTCTCATGATTCTCAATGATTGTATCTTCTTTCACCAAGATACCTTCATCACAAATGTGAGAGGTATCCAGAGAAGAAAAACTATGATTGTCATGATTGTCTACGCGCTTGCATCCTCTTGTGTTATAACATTCTTACAAATGTGATAAATATTAAGAGGATAAATAAATGCTTGTCAAAGGTTTTATTATGCTCATAAGTAGGGAAAATAGAATCATACAATCTATGTTCTATACTCCACGAAAATCATATTTTTGAAAAGGAAACATACTTCTATATGTGTAAAGATTAGAACTAATCTATCCAAAATATGTAATGCTTCCAAAAATGAACACAATTGTCCTACATATATGATTATTTTCAATATTAAAATGCAACAAATTTTCTATGAATTTGCAATAAATCAAACAAAATGACACTTTTCATGCACATAAAATTAAAAAAAAATTAGAATTTCAAAGTGCAGATTAATCAACAAAAATAGAAGGAAAACACAAAGATAGAAATGCATGCATAAATTTTTTAGGACACTTGTACAAGGAAAATTTCACCCAAGGGAAAATGAGTCCTTGCTTAGGGTTCTAGAAAATGAAAAAATGCAATGTATGAGCTACTGTTTATGTTCATTGTTTTAGGTCGTAGTTTGTTTCCACTATGACAAGTTTTCTAGAATTCTGTAATTAATGTGAATGCAAAATTATGACAAAAAGTGAGCAAAATGACAACTTTTTTTAAAGCAATTTTTATTGAGTTTTCTAATGTAAATGACTAATTTAGACACTTAAATAATCTACTATGCAAAATGTGTGCTAGATGTATACAATATTTTTGAAGTTTTATGATTTTGAATGATGAAAAATGAAATTTGAAACCCTAAATGAAACACAAACAAGATCATGCAATACCTAGATCTAGGATAAATTATGGAAAATTTTATAAGGTATGTAATGTTAACATATCGGGTTCACCAAAATGAAATGAAAGGAAAAGGGGGAATGAATTCAACCAATGCAAAATAATGAAATGATCTAGGATTCAAACCTTTCCCTAATTTCATTAGAAAGAGAGAAGATCACAAAAGGATAGAATTGACTTTCAACCTTGAGGTGAGTCAACCCCATTTTGGATCTCTGGACCTCTGCTTTCTTATGATAGAAATGAATGATTTGCAATGTTTTGGAATGATTTAAAGTGAATTAAATAAATGAATTATATGACCTAACTCTTGAAATGTAAATTTATATGATAACAAAAATAGAAATAAAAATTTGCAGGGAAATCTGAGAAGGGTGGACTGGTGTGCACTTGTGATGAAAAGTGGGTTTCAAGGCCTATAGCAGGACTCATTCACCCAAGGATGAATGGGTATTAGTGCAAGGGTCCAAAGTCTAGTTTTGTAGTCCTCTGATCTCATATTTAAGATTTTTATTTCTCCAAGTTTGAATATCGAAAAGTTAGAAATAAATTTTTTAAGTGAGTTTATGTAGCTTGACAACAATGATACAATAAATACAACTTTTCAAAATTGCTCCTTTGATAAACTTTTAGTCCTTCTTCACCTATAAATTTGCACATACAAAGAGGGAAGCAAAAATGTTTATTTTTGGGTGAATGAGGGTTTACCTTAGTTAAACCCAATGTTTAGTAATTAATCCTTGATAAAGAAATAATGACAAAATGAAGGAATCGATGAATGGACACTTGCTTGTTATAGCTAACCAAACCCTTAATGGCTTCCCTTAGAGGACTAAAGTCAAAAACACCACTCTAAGGATTAGATCTTGCATGAATTGGCTTGATTGATTGATTGATTTGATGCTTGAATTCTTGAAACCTACATCACAATGATAGCTCCAAAACATGAAATGAACACACATAAACTTTGACATGATGATATGATTTTAATTTCTATTGTAAATGACTGATAGATCTATTCTTCAATGCTCTTGACAATAATATTGTCTATAGGATTGCTCTCATAAGGTGTGTTAGATTTGAATTAATAAAAATACTATGTATTTATAGGTGTTTATGTAATTTCTTGAAAATGAGATTCCAAAAGCTAACACTTGAAACTTGAATTTGAATCATTAAAATTCCACCAAAAACATATTAAAAATTGGTCCCTAGGACTTAAAGGGGACTGATTCACCCTTGGTTGAATGGGTCATAGGACCCAAGTCTAGGGCACTCAATTTCCAAGGTGATTTAGTTAATGTTGGAAATTGTTTAATATAGATTTCCCTTTCAGAAAATGGGAATAATAGGGCTTTGGAATGCAAAATTTGGTTAATTAGAGGATTAATTAAGTCTAATTAATTAAGGGAATGCAAACATAGTGTGAAATTGTAAAGGTATACAATTTCTTACACTACACTCTTTATAACCTTTCATTCTCTTCATAGGCATTACCACTATCATTTGTGTTCCTTCACGAGAACCTGCAACTAGGTATCTTCTTGTAGGTGGTTCATAGGCCATGCTCTTCATACAACTAATAATTCAATTCTACCCATGAGCTAATTTTCCTTTACTTGTGACTGACCTTTATTATATTTTTGTGCCTTATGGTTTTACTATATAGTGGGAAAGTAATTTCATGGGAGAAACATACCCCACCACCTAAGACACTCAAACCTTCACTAGAATCTCATTGATAGCCTTTTACTCTATGCATTCTTTGAATGAGATAAAGATATGTGTAGGGTTTTAATAAGGGTTTAGGTAGTAGCAAAGTCCTTCAACAATCTCAATGCATGATTCAATGGAAAATAGACCAGTGGCTTACTAGTGAATTTTTGGAAATTTTCTTGGGCCTTTGTAAGAATATACCTCAATAGGATACAATGACAAGACCTTATCAGAGGGTTTAAGCAATGATTTTGAAAAGTTCATATCTTATGAAATGTTTTATCTCAAAACCAACACTAAACCTTTATTATGGGTAGGAAAATTAACAATATTATTCTACTAATACCACTATCAATAATATGAACAATAACAAGATGTTTTAAAATGGTTTTGGAGAAGGATTAATAAATATTGACAATGAGATACAAATTGAAAGACATGACTACATTTATTGTAACAAAAACCTCTCCTTTTAATGACAATAAAACATACTCAAAAGTCAATTCACCACCATTATCATTGTTGCAAGAATGGAAGAGGAATGAAAGTGTTGTCATTGATGTCAACCAGTCAACTAGCTATCAAAGTTTTAAAGCAAAACAATTCCTATCAATTTTCACCATACTTTATAGCCCCACAAATACTGTATGATATGGCACTATTGTTTATTGTTTTTGAAGGTGTTGTACACTACAACATTCCAATGGCTTGCAATACACTTGAACTACCATCCCATCCATTCTTTTAAAGTTATTTTTATGATGAAAAATGTTGAGTAATATTCCAAAATATTGACCATCTCCATTGTGAAGCTCTCTACTCCATCCTTCTATAGTTTTTTCTTTTGGGTTCTTTGAATTTTTGAAAGAAGCCATAAGCCATCTCTTGAATATTTACGTATATTTGCAAATTACATGAGCTATCTCTTTTTCTCTTGACTATTCATTAATATTTTGTACACCTTTAGTATCTCTCTTTGAATATTTAATATTATAGATTTTTTTCCGTGCATTACTTCTTTGTCAGAAAGGTACCAAAACTCATTTCATTTCCTTTCTAGGTATTTCATATCATAATCTCCTTTTATTTTATATGAATTTTGGCTCATGAATATATAGAGAGATTTACATTCTCTTCATTTTTCTAGCATATTTTTCTCATCTTTTTTAGAATATTGAGATCATTTACTTCACTATTCTTTTTTGTATATATAGAATCGTCTTTTCCAGATTAAAAATTATATTATTTTTATTTTATCATTGATAAATTTTTAGATTTATTTTTTTTGTTATTCATTATTGGTGCAAGTGCACCAAGTGCAATTTTGTATCAAAGTTATCCAATGTGGTCATGTGGTGGATTTGGGTTTTTTGAGTAATTTTGCAATTAAATAAGGCCATTGAGACCATTTCTTGATGTAATAAGTCTATTAGAAGTCACTAGGAGTTTAGAGAGTCAAAAAAATGCAAATATGCAAAAAGTTGTCAACAATAAAGTGCAAAAATGCAAAATTTGTAAAGGCTTAAGAGCCCAATGGTCACTTAATTTCAAATTTCAGTTGTGGTATGGTTGGGATAGTTGTCTTAGGAGGGAAACAAGTTTAAAAGAGAAAATCTCATAGTAAAGGGGTTCTAGGATATTTGAAGAAGAATTTTCAATAGAGAAGAATTTTCAATAAAGATATCTTTGTTATATTGTAATTTACATTTAGGTTTGATGTTTCATTGCTGATAGTGGATTGGTGAATTTTTTTAAAGCATCTACAAGCATAATGGAGAGTGTTTGAAGTAGTGGCAGGGTTGGAGAAGGCCTGGAAAGTGTTTTTTCAATAAATTCCCATTGAATTGGCTAGAAATAAGGGTTTCTTGGTAGAGAGCCTTGGAGAACTTGTATTGGAAAATAAATTGTGAAATAGGGTGTTTTGATATTTGGTCAGTGCTGCCCCATAGGGTTTTTAGGTAGGAAATAAGTAAAAAGTGGCAACCCTTTGTAAAAATGGCCTAATTCAAGGCTTAAGTTAGTGTAGAAGGCCTAGTTTCAAGTTGATGTTCCAAAGGAATTGCATGAAATGATGTGGTATGTTATTTTTTTCCTTA
>VDFB02281492.1:390986949-391031737 GCA_007258455.2 Sequoia sempervirens
AACCATTGTAAAAATATGAGGTCTTAATATGATCCCACACAACAATCAATCATAATCATAATGGACCTTGCAATCATGTTCTTCTATGAGTCATTGTCAATTATTCAATCCACTGAAAAATCATGTGTTAGATAAATATGAGTGACAAAAAAACTATTAGGACCCTTCAAAATGGCATTTCATCAAGATGAGATGATTTAGTAAACATTTCAACTCAGTTCACAAGTTGTTTCAACACCATAATTTTCAATGGAAACAATCAATATTTCCTTATCAAGAGAATTATAGCCAATATCTTATTCATTAACCTAAAACATTTAGATTTATCATAACCCCCTTGCTTGCAATAACTACATGATTTGTCATTTTTTGTGATTAAAAGGAAAGAAAGGATTAGAAGTAGAGAAAGAAAAATGTTTTTTTTTCTGTTTTGAAAAAAGGTGTTGACTAAGAAAAAGATTATCTAGAACTACTAAGAGAAAACGAAGGCTCAAATATTATGGATTGGATAATAAATTTCTCTTCTCCCAATGATACTTAATTGAACATAGAATCAATTGCAACAAGGTGGGTACAATTTGGCTCCTTAAATAATAGTTGTTGTAATCGACTCTTGAACTTGGAAATTAGAGTAGGAGCTAAATCTAGTAATCATAGTAACACAATTAGCTAATTGAACTAGTAGATGTAGTCCTACATAGACATGTAACTTCCTTGTCACAAATGAATCCATTTGATGTGTAGATCATGCTCATAGTTGGAAGGATTGAATGTCTCTAATAAAATTGTGATGAGCTGACCCCATGTCTTGATATTATTTTGAGCATCTTGACATTTAGTGGCTAAGACCTTAGCAACAATATAGAGTTTCAATTTTGCAAAGGGGTCAACATTAGGGACTTGGTTGCACTTGAACCAAGTATCTATGTTATGATCCAATTATATAGGACCTCAAGGTCTTGAGATCTATCATAAATCTTGGCCTCACATCTCACTATTGAATGAGGGGCCTTTGGAGCAAGAAACCTCAAAGTTGTGATGAAATTAACCTTATGAGTCAATCTAGAGACCAAACTAATGAGTTCAATAATCCTTTTGATAGCTTGGTGACCATGTTATAAGTTAGAGCTAGTGAGAGATAGTTTTCACCTCACAATAGAAGAAATGGAGAAAATAGTAACAAAGTTCATCAATGCTAGTCAAAAGCTCAGAAGGAGACAATAGGAGTTCACAAACATAAAGAAACCCCCAAGAAAACAAGCATGCTCAAATCCCTAAATCAATAATTACATTATACTAATTAAGAGCTAGATCAAAGGGTCTCTATTGAGGAAGTCTAGGCAAAAAGAGCAAAAGCTCAAAACTTGCATATTGAACTAGATAAGCTACTTGTATTACATTAGAGGGCTATAGGAAAATATCTAAGAAGGTAGAGAAGACTAAGAGGGTATTATGGAAGTTGCCACCTTGTACCAAAATGTTAGTGAGCTAATGGATTTGAAATAGGCATTGGAAAATGAAAATGCAAAATTGAAAGAAAAGTTACAAGATTATGCACAAAAGTTGACAAACATGACAATTATAATGAAAATTTTGTAGAATAAGGCACAAACTATAGAGTTATCAAAAACTATTGCATGTTATGAGTTCAACATATCTAAAGGCTAAATGAACAAGTTCAAACTATCAAGAAATGTATAGGATATATATCGCCCATCAAGTAATTGCATGCATTCTACATAATGGAAATCTAAAGAATAGTTGTAGAGTTAAAGTTTTCATTCAAATTTATAAGCTCAACAAAAAATTTAGTGTAGAAGTGAGCTAAAATTGGTGTCATCAAAGGATCCATAGTCCCAATGTTTACATTTGTGAATATTTGTATTTAGAAATTATGTAAAATTTTAAATGATTAGTTTAATATTACAATCGATAACAAAAAAGTCATTATTGTGAAGATTAATGAAGTTCAAGAAGGGTAAGATCATGTAAAATATAGTCTACAATAGTTTACACTTTAATCAAAAATTATAGTCAATGAAGGATCATATCATCTCTCTCATGCAACAAGTATTATTATTTCCCTTGGGTGGTAATAATAGTGCATTATCCAAAGAGAATTTTTACAAGATGCTTGCACAAAGATAGACCTATCAATCATCATTTAAATACTAGTCTTAGACCTTAAGCATTAGTAAAATTGATTCCATGTATGGTCATTAAGACAATTAGAGCTTCATGCTAAAGTGACTATGGAGAAACTAAAGAACATATCCTATAAGGAATTTATTTGTTCATATTTAATGTTGTTTGTTGCATTGCATTTGGGAGGCACCCCTTATCATGATGTAGCTTTATTTAGAAACATATCATTGGCATAGGGATTTTCGAATCAACTCTTATGATCTTTTGGTGCATGACATTTATCATTTTTCTACTTTAAAGTAATTTCTCATAGCATGGTGTTTTGCAATTTCTTTAAAGTGAGGGAGTACATTTGCATTATTTTGCTTCACTTTGTTCACAAACATTGGACTCAGTGGTGCGCTGACATTAGTATTTTTTGCTTCACTTTGTTCACAGGCATTGAACTTAGTGTTCTATTGGCATAACCTTATCAGTCAAGGAGTATAACTCTTGGTATGGTTGTCATGGATAAACAACTAGTGAAAAGCGGTCATCACTAGACATAGTGTGTTTCTCATTTTTCTACCTTGTCTTGGGGGCTCACCTAGTGAATATCAAACTTCACTAGCTTGTGTTGCCTTTCCTATTTGTGATTCAACTAGAAAATATCAGACTTTGCTATGGTGTGAGTCATGAATTCCTTTGGTGTGGATCCTAGCATAGCACAACTTGTTGGTTCGTACCCTGCTTTTGCATTTCATGTTGACACTATATGTTAGTGTATGTTGTCTTGTTGCATTTCATACATATGTGTTTTCCTTTGTGCTTATGTTGGTTTTCCATGGAATCTTAGATCCTGAGGGCTTGATCACCTCCCTTGATCCTTAGTCATCCTATCTCTTCAACATTTGGACAATCAAACTCCTCTTGACGTAGATTTTCTACTTTAGTGTGAGTCTGAGCATAAGTTTATGCTCACTCAAGTGGGGGCTAAATATAGCATCGTAAATTATCACTCTTAAAAATTCCATACTATGTTTTTCTCCCCTAAATTATTGAGCCTAATTGGGTCCCTAACTTATTAAATTATGCATTCTATATCCTATTTGTACCACTTTCTGAGAAATTGCAAGCATAACAAATGCATCCAACTATTAGTCTACCCCTGACACTTAATGTCTTGGAGAATAGGGCTAGAACCCATTTTCCCTAGGGTGTATGGGTTCTCCTATTCTATCGAGGACCAATTTTGAACATGTCAAATTGAGCATTTTAACATTTAAAATTCAAATTGCAAATGTCAGCTATCAGGATTTAATTCTTGAGAAATTAGAGAAATACCTATAAATACCTAGTTATTGCATCATTTCAAATCTATCTAGAAAATCATTGGAGAAATTATTATCAAGAGAATTCAAGAGAAAATCAAGAGTGGAATTTAAGAGCTTTATTGCAACAATTCATGATCCTAACATCATGTCAAATCTTATGTGAGTTCATGAGTGTTCATGTTATCATTGTTTTGTGAAGGCTAACACTTTTGTAGGTCTCCAAAGCATTCAAACAAATCAAGAAAGCAAGATCAATAAATTGAGGTGATCTACATGGCTTCAATCCTTCAAGGAAGCCATTCAAGGGTGGAAAGTTATAACACTTTGTGATTTCATCATTCCTTCCTATCCATTATCATTTTATCAATGGAACTATCATTGTGGAAGTGGAAACACTTACACAGGGCTTGACTGAGGCAAGCCCCTAAATGGTCCAACATTTCCTCTCTTTGTGAATTTGCATATCTCAAGTTTGAAGAGGATTGAAGGTAAATTGCTCATTAAAGAATTTGAAGCCTTACACCTTTTAAACTCTTGGAAACTCACCTACAGAATTATCTGACAATGTTTTGACAGCTTTGCAACTAGAAATCAAAAGCTCAGATCTATCATTTGAGGACCCCAAAAGTAGAGCAGAAAAGGCCTACAAGGAACCATACACCCTAGGGAAACTCTATCCTTCTACATAAATTAGATCAGATTTCTAGTGATAGGTACATAGTCCTTTGCGCTTCCCATATTTTCCTGCAAGTTGTTGTTCTAGCCTGTTAATCATTTGTTTATTACAGTTTTCATATTAGGTCATGTAATCTAATTAGGTTAATCATAGAAAATAATTTCCAAATAATTATAATCCTTAATAGGATCGAGATTCAAGTCTGATTGGCTCACCTACATGGTTGAAAGTCAATCTATACACCTTATTAATCTCAATCTTAATGAAACATAAGAAAAACACCACAACAACAAAAAACCATTTGAATCCTAGATTTATATAGTAGACCTAGGGTTCCCTTTTTTTCACTCTCTAATGTAGGTTTGGGCAAGGAATTTTTGGAAAAGGTAGTTAACACGATGATTTACTTGATCAACCAAGGCCCTTCATTTCATTTGGACTTTGATATTCTGGAGGAGAAATGGTTGGGAAGATGAATTTTACTTACAATCACCTATGGGTATTTGGCTACAAAGTGTTTTCTCGTGTTCCCAAGGAGAAGAGAATGTAATTAGATCCCAAATCAAAATGGTGTATCTTTGTTGTCTATGGAGAAGAACAATATGGTTTCAGATTATGGGATTTGATTGGCAGAAAACTAGTCTATAGTTGGGATGTCTAGTCTTCAATGAAAAGGGGTTTATATATCTACAAGCGTAGAGGACACAAGTAAAAGAGTATGTCCTATTATCATATATCACTAATGGAAATTCACAAGCATCACAAATTGGAGGTAATTTGCAGCCAACTGTGCAAGGCATAGTTGGAGGAAAAAATCAAGATATTTCTCTACCCATAATGATAAGAGTTTTGTGAGAAGCTCCTTCTTCCCAAAAATAAAATGAGAAGTTATGAACAACACAAAGAATTGGGTGCTCAATTGAAGATTCCACATAGCTCCAAGTAGAGTACACCCCAAATCCATGGTCTACTTTTTTTGAAGTGATAGTAGAGAATGCTTCCTCCTAACCTACCATGTTGGAAGTGATTTTGGTTTCACATGATTCCCTAAAGACTACTCCTCAATGTCACAAAATATTATGCCTAAATTTTATACCATGAAACCTACTATAGCAATGCCAACCTTGTTGTCCACACCAAGTTTAAGACATGTTTCCAAAGGAAATTCTCCCTCATGGCCAGTGAACGGTGCCAGTGACATTTGGGATGATTATAGGGAATTTATGATGTGGGACTTCATAATAAAGGTCATGGTTGGGGATGCTAGTAATGCTCCCATGAAGGCTCTTCTATCAAAAAAACTCACTCCAGAGTCATGTATTTTGGGTAGTACTAATCTCATGCAAGCAATAAGAAGCAATGATAATATGTTGCCTTAATTGGTATCCTTTGAGCCACATCAAATACAAAGGATTAATTTTGAATTTTCAGGAGGGAAAAATTTGTAGTCAGTACAAACAAATATAGAGAGCGGAGCTCCTCATTTGAGGAGGTCCACCTGGGAACACCGACCTTCGTCCAGATTAGATGACTATCAATTGTTGATCTCTGATCAAGTAGAGCCAACTACCTTCAAAGAAGCTTGCAAATATGTTAATCATGCAAAGTAGATGGATGCAATGAATGAGGAAATGGACACTGATGACCAATCATACATGGGATTTGGTGAATCTTCCACCCAATTGAAGAGCATTGAGAAATCAATGGGTATATAGATTGAAAGAGGAAAAGGGAGGTGATAAGAATTATCAAGACAGGTTAGTAGTAAAGGGGTATGATTAGAAAAAGGGGATAAAATTTAATGAGATCTTTTCACTAGTTGTGAAGATGACTTCTATTCGAGAATTTTTGGGCTTGATAGCAATGTATGACCTTAAATTCAAGCAACTTGATGTGAAGACTACATTTCTCCATAGTGATATAGAAGAGGAGTTATATATGCACCAACTTGATGGTTTTGAGAAACAAGGGAAAGAGGAATCTTGGTATGACCATGATCAGGGATAGATGGAAGAGAGAGATCAGATTGTCACAAGAGAACTACATTGAAAAGGTCTTAGATTCAATATGAAGGGTGTTAAGGTTGTAAACAGTCCATTTGTTGATCACTTTTGTTTATCCTCTTAAATGTGTCCCAAAACACCACAAGATCAAGAAGACATTAAAGGTATTCTATATTCATCAACTGTTGGGAGTCTCATTAATGTCATGGTATGCACTTGTCCTGACATTTCCCATGCAGTGGGAGTAATAAGAATGTTTATGAGCAATGTAGCTAAAACTCATTGGGAAGCAATTAAGTGGATTCTAAGGTATTTGAAAGGCACTTCAGATCATAATTTGTGCTTTGGAGAGAAAGATGCACAATTGCAAGGTTTTGTTGATTATGAAACCATGTAATATGACATATGATTTACAAGATAGATGGCACCTTAATCCTAACAATAAATATATAACTAAATAACAAATATAAATAAATATTAAAAGTATAATAATATAATATTATATGAGATTAAAATATATTTAGTAATATATTATACATAAAATAAATTTAATAAACATATACATCATCCATATAAATAAAAATACAATTTATATTATATATTATATTAAGTTTGGTGTGTTCTCATAGAATGTTTGAATATATCAAATGATGGGATAGTGTCTTATGAAATACAATGATTATAGCCTACAAAACAACCATACAATATGTAGACACAAATACAAATGCTCCTCGCTACTTCTAGTGAGCAAAAAATAGCAAATAGAAAAAGAAATTGATGAATAGAAAAATAGTGAAAATGCATTCTTGTTTATCACCTGTACAAATGAAGATATATGATAGAATAAATGAGTACAATTATTTCAATAGTCTTGTATTGTTTTAATAGACTATTAGTTGTTAATCTCTCAAAACAACTCAAACCCTCTCATATAAGAGATTGGCATCAACATAAATATACTATTATACATTATAATATAATATTAAAAAACAATTGTAATAAATTGTATTATATAAAATAAATCCAATATTCATAATATAATAATATATAAAATATAAAAATATAATATATTTTATATAAATGTCATTTCTTTTCAAACTTATTTAGGGAAGAGGGGCTCATAATGGAACAAGGTCCAATAGTGGGGATAGAAGTAGTCCTCAGTGGACCCCATAGTGGAGCGCTTTAATATCTAATTGCAAACACTTTTTATCCATAAAGTATGCAAAGTGACAAATCATGTGATGCCACATCAGCGCACCAATAAAACATGACTTAGTGCACCACTATTGGTCTCACTTTTTTGGGGGGCCTTTTTGGATACCTCAACAAAAAGCATGTTGATGTGGCATTATATTTGATGATGTGGCCCTAAAACGAAATATAGAAGCACGAGTTGCCAAATAAACTGTTGTGCAGAATTGAGAGTGATTTGAAATTTTCCACATAGAATTTTAAGAAACGCGCAGTTAGGGTGCTCCACTATAGGCCCCTCTCCCCTACATAGATGCCAAATGCATAAATTTAGTCAATGCCCATAAAAGCATGAAATAACGAAAGTTCTCATGCCCTGCGGGTGGTATGCTTTGGAAGCATTCTACGGGCTTCTAACATTTATCGTAGGACGTGGATTTCTGCATATCCACCGCTGATTTGCAGTTTGATCGCCACAAAATATGTTTATTGCTTTTATCTTCCACGCACTGTTTCGTTATTTATAATGAGAGTGAACGATTGAGATGAATTCAATCCTCTTTCATAGGTAAGGACGGTATGTCAGTCGTAGATAACTCAAGCCGGATCGCTCTTTCGGCATAATAACAATGCCCGCCTCCGGCATAAAAAAAATTATAAAGGTGATATCAGTCGGGTTACATGGTGGTCCTGTGCAACCCCACAGAATTGTCAATCATTATAACCATGAGTTGGTGCGCTATCTGCTGTTTGACGGATTCCTTTCTAGAGGAAAGATGGGCTTTACGCTTCCTAATCTAAGTATTTTTTAATATTCATAGCAACCAACAAAACTTTGATCCCAAGATAAGTCATGCCATCTGACGGCTCACGCAACTTCTTTCCATTCTCCTCCAATGGTTTAGGGCTAGCGTGCATTGGGCATTAGATTTGTTTTGATCAATAATGGGAATTTTGATAGTCTTGGCTAAGCATTTTTTATGATGTCACTATCATGTTTGTTCGTTCAAATGGAATTAATAGTCAGCATCCATGAGTTTTAGCCACCATTTTTATAAATTCAAATGCATCTAAAAATTATGTTAAGCATTATGGATGTCATCATAGCACATTTAATCTCCACTATTGATATAATATGTGGGTATTCATGTGTAGGATTGAGTAGTTCGTGTAGGAATCCAGCAAACAACATGCAAAGTTCCTTCATGTCCTAAGGCATTAACTGCTCATTCTATTTAAAAAATTGTTAGTTTAGTTCTTACGAAAGCATTAAATGTCTACTTTAAAAAGTTGTTACTATTTCATTTTGTGTATATATAAGTTGTATGTTTAGGTAAAATCTTGAGAATATTTTATGAATTTCATGTTGATTTGTTAGGAGAGAGGGGTCCATAGTGGAGCGGGCTCTAATAGTGGGGATAGAAGTAATCTTCAATGGGCCTCATAGTGGAGCATCTTAATATCCAATTGTGAAACACTTTTTATCCATAAAGTACACAAACTGACAAATCATGTGATGCCACATTGGTACACCAATAAAACATGACTTAGTGCACCACTATCGGTCTCACTTTTTTTTTATCCTTTTTTTAATACCTTAAAAAAAAGCATGCTAAAGTGGCATCATATTTCATGATGTGACCCTAAAATTAAATTTTTTAAGCAGATGAGTTGTCAAATAAATTGTTGTACAAAATTGGGACTGATTTGAAATTCCATGTAGGATTTTGAGAAACACGAAGTTACGGTGATCCACTATGGGCCCATCTCCCCTATTTTCTCATAGTATTCTTTAGATTCAACAATGTTAAATTTTCAAAATTATTTTATAATCTATTAATTTGTAATTATGTTCAATCAAGTGAAGAGACCCACACTACTATAAATTTGGTTGAACCACCTTTCTATGATATCTTGTTCACCAAAATCTGATATCGTACACCCGAGTTATGGCTAAATGAAGAAAAAACACTTCCTTTGGGGCACAAGGAGGGTTCAAAGGGGCCCCTTCCCTAGGCTGTACTATTGACGTTAGCATGAGGTCATGCTAACATAAGTAGAATATGCCAAGGAATATTCCTTGGCATCGAAAAAGAATCTAGCCTCCTTGACAAAAAAGCGACGACAAAATATTTGAAGAGGTGACAATATATTCGAGGTGTTGATGAAATATTCGAGGCAGTGATGAAATGTTCTCTCCTTCAATGGCAAAAAAAAAAGAGATTCGTCAAGAAAAAATGAAGTAGCTAGAAAATGATAAACTTGACAGCCTTTGTTTTTATGGTGGTTGGAAGTAGTTGACTGTTGATTTTTGGTCGTTGTCAACTGATTGTGTATGTCATCGGCGGGGATAAACCACTAGTCGACATATTCAAAAAACATCTTCCCATTAATGCAAATTATGGGGCCCATAATGGTGTACCCCCACTTAAATTTAAAACCTGACACTTTATTTGAAAAAACCCCAGTAAAAAAGTTTTCATAAATTTTAAGAAAAAAAAATACAAAAATTGAAATTAAAAAAAAAGACTTGTAATATTTTTTTATTTTTTAAATTTCATGTAGAGGGGTCATATGCAAACTGTACAGTGCCTGAAGCAAAAAAAATTGCCTCAAAAGTTCCCAATGGAAAAATAGGTCGAATTATATATTAAAATTTATTGAATCGACCTCCTAAATCCAATGGCAAGGTTCTTTTTGTGCCAAAATGTACCAAAAATGCAACTACCTTCTAGATCTAGAAAAAAGTAACCACTTCAAGCCCTTATGGATCTTATCTTGTCTAAATCAAGCCAAACAAAAGGAAAATCTTACTTTTCCGACAACTCTAATCCAACAGTGAGGCTTTTTTGCACCAAAATGCACATAAAATTTTCTACCTCCAAAATTTGCAAGAAAAAAACAAAAAGGATTCTAGATCTCAAGTCTATAACCCTTGTTGAAGAAAGAAACAAGTCTCTTAAATCGAGAAGGGGTTCGCTGAATCCACACTCCTAAATTTAGCTTAAGTGTATGAGGATAAATTAGACTAATAATTAAAGATTAATTAATTATTAGCTAATGCATGATTAGTTTAACAAGCCTAACATCTAACTTGAGAATAAAAAGAATCTATCAATTTTTTTTGCAATGTGATGGACATCATCTTTGTTTATCAAGTAATATTTTTTTATTCATAGAACAATCAAATAGACAATTAGAATTAGTGAAATTCTTAAATCCTTAAAATTTTTGGAATGAGGAATAACCCCAAAATTATGAATTTTCTATTTAAGAATATTCAACATTGACCCAATTGATTTCATAGTTGCCTTTTTAATTAATATCAATGAACCCATAATATTGAAAACCCATAAAACAAGGTTTGAAGAGAGATTGTGAATATTAACCATAAGGACCACAGAAGTTAAATAGAAGGAATTTAACTGTCCTTTTGTCTCCCAAAATATGGCCAAGAACCCAAAGCACATTTTTGGCGTGGCTTAACCAGCACACTCTAAACATTGACTACTTAGGTGACTGGTGTGGGGCCCTCTAAACCCGTCCCGTTCGTCGTTCCCCATCGCCGTTAACTCTTGTCCTCCGTTACTCCCGCACAAAGTTCAATTTTTAATTTTTTTTCTCCCACCCGTAAGATCTCCATATGCAGGTTTTTGACCCGAAATTTTTTCATTTGCACGCCTGCTCCTGGCTTGTGCCAAAATGGGAGCTTTGGAACAGATTATGGACATCCATCGAAATATAATGGAATGGCGATTGTTTTCAGATATCAAAGTTGGAAATGCTCTGGTAAACATGTATGCAAAAATGTGGAAGCATATAGAAAGAATGCAAACTGTTTGATTAGATACTTCAAACAAATGTGGTTTCATTGAATGCTAGGATTGCAGGATATGCACAAAATGTCTTTGTTGAAAAGGATTTAGAAAATTTCAACAAAATGTGATTGGCAGGTGTAAAGCTAGAGTTCGCAGCCTCTGCCAGCATCCTCACAGCTTGTGCGAAAATGGGAGCTTTGGAACAGGGTATGGACATTCATCAAATGATGAATGATAGAGGAATTTTGTAGATGTTGTAGCTGCAACTACCCCGACATACATGTATGCAAAACGTGTAAGCATAGACAAGGCACATAAACTGTTTGACAGATTTCCTCTGAGAAATTTGTTCTCATGGAATGACCTGATTGTAGGATATGAAAAATGTGGAAGCTTCGACAAGGCACCTGAACTGTTTGACAGAATGCCTCAAAATGCACTTTTCTAATGGAACATCCTGATTGCAGGATATCAACAAAATGGGTATGTTGAAAAGGCTTTAGAATTTTGTCCTTCCTAGGTTCCTCAAAGGAGAACTAGGTTGCAATTACATGCACAGCGAACCTTCTCTAGCTTTGAAATACCCTTGATGAAGAATGTCCTGACATGCAATTTTAATTATTATTTTTTAGCTTTTTATTAAAATTTTAGTGTATATGATGTAATAGTTTTGGATGGGTAATGTATTTATAGACAATATATTTTTAACAAGTAATGTAAGTTATAGATCTGTATCAATGAATTGTTTTGCATTCTAAATCATGGTCTCATTTTCTTCTCGTATATCTTAGTTTGAACAATCAAGCAATCTATTTTTATAAAAAAATATTTGTATTTTTGTGTTGAACATTTTTTCTTTAATATTAATATACTCTATTTTTTGTCAATTAAAAGAACATAATAGTGTAGGATCAAAATGTTGTCTTGCCTTACATTAGCATAGTTTCTCAACTAGATGATAGGTTAGGTTTTGTCAAGAAAAATACATGATTGAATATGCAATTTGATAGGAAAATTTTGACTTATGTGAGTGTAATCTTAAATTTATTGGATATTAGTTTAAGTTTGTAAATATATTTGTATGACAAGTAGTTAGGTAATTGATTGGTGTGTAAGACATGAGATATTTTAATGAATAGTTATTTAAAAGTTAAAGTTTATATTGAGATGCAAGTGAATAAAAGATATCTAAAACATATAAACTATATAGTACCCTAATAATTGTGAGGCTCTTTTGTGAATCCATGGCTAGTATGATTTAGTATAATAGGAAGGTTATCTATAGTTTAGAAGGCTATGTCATATGTAACTTCTGTAGTCAAAGATCCTATAATAGACATTTGGAATAAGTATTAGACAATATATAAATATTAAATAAAAAACATTAATGCAATATTTATAGGATATACATAATTAATAAAGGGTATTGAAATTTGGGTTAAAAAAATGGATAACTTGTTAAATTTAAGATTATCATTATCAACCTATGTCATGAAAGGTATAAAAGAGTTGACAAGAAAAAAAGTTATAATAGCCTAAATTTTATTTTTATTTTATGGATGTTTAGGTGACAAATATTTTCGAGAATAAATATATTAGGGTCATTAAATGATAATACATGTTATTTGAAATATGAATCTTGAATATATAGTTTCATAAATTCATCTTTTTATGGGAATCTGTGTGATAAAGGATATTCTAAGAGATGGAATGTAATATGGAAAATGGGTCCTTATTGGCTAGATTTTTTATTTAATCCTATTTTATATTATATTCAAAAATCTCTATAGGATAAAGTGAGGATAAGAGTTTAAGTATTTCGTATGTATCTTGGGATAGAACAAGGTATTAATCTTTAAGTTTAATTATGTACTTAAATCATGGTCTTGGAAACTAGTCAAGATACTTATATATAGATTTTATGTTGTACAATAATTATGTTTATCCTTATATGATTAACCGTATTTATATGTTTTAAATTTATGCATTCATATTTATTTTTACTTAGAACATACTTAATTTATTTATTTTTATTCTAATGCGTTAAGTCCAATGCTATGGCTACACCACATCTTGTTGTGTTTGTTGAAATCTCAAGCAAGGGATAAAATGGGAGTGTAAGAAGCTTCAACTTTATTGTGCTTAGTATGAATATTGGTCCCATTATAAATGCAACAACAAAAATCTACAAGGTTTTGATGAAGTTTCCTTGGTGTTGTCATGAACTACTTGAGAGGGTAAGAGAATGGTTGTTTCGACACATTTATTAGAGGTGAAATAGTTGTAAGCCTTTCATGATGTGTTGGATAACTTGGCTATGATGTATGATAAGTTTGATGGGTTGTTTTTCTTTCTAAAAGATACATTATTTGATTGATAGTATGGATGTGGTGGAGATGCTAAGTTGATATGTGCATTTGAGCATTACTTTGATAATATGTAGTGTTGGTGAAGATTTCAATTTTTTCCTTTGCAACCGTGCCTTGTAAAGTTTTGAATGAAATTATAAACAAGTTTCTCACCATCTCTTGACATGTTTTAACGTCTATGTAGTTGGATGATTTTTCATGTTTTTAAATAAAATGTTTTTGGTTGTGTGACTTATATAAAATTGATGTATATGTTTTTATTTTTGTTTTATAACATTTTATGTTGACATATTGTTCTTTTAATAAATATTTTGTATTGAATAAACTATTTCACACAAAGGAACTTTCTGGAATAGGACTTTTGTCTGCAACAGTATTCGCACTAACCTATCTATCATGGGTGGGGAACTGAGGAGGGTGGAACCTACCAACTTTGAATCACACACCAAAAATGAAAAAGCCTGGAGTAAAATCAGAAGGGGGGGATTACTTCCGTTCATTGAGAAACTCCATGGCCCTAAGGAGGAGATTACTGACTTCTTTGAGAAGAATTGGAATGAGGGGGAGGTCGTCCTGTTTGGGAGGAAAGTTCAAATTGATGAAGCCCTGATTGCGAAGGTCACGGGTATTCCGATGGAAGAGCATAAATTCTTTAGAGACAGGAAATTCTCCGACGAAGCTATTTTGAAATTTCCCAAATCTGAAACGGAGAAACAAAATCTGGTCAAGATGTCGAATAGCTACTATGAAGTGGACACTATAAAAGCTCTTTGGAGAAAAGTGCTAAGGGTTATCATGGAGTACATCACGCTCGATGGCCGCTTCACTAGGGTCTACGGTTACCACTTCGTTCTGCTTAATCACTTCTAGTATAAGGTGCATATATCCATCCCCTTCTTCTTGCTCTGTTCTCTGAGAAACAACTTTTCTGATCATAGAAGAAACCCTAAAAGATACCCGATTCTTCACTCGGGTCTGCTTAGACTTATTTTTGAGCACTTTCAGAACATGCCCGCTCTTCCTAACCCTGTTGCCCCGCTGGAGCTTGACGAAGATGATACTGAGCCTAGTTTGTTCGAAGCCAAAGCTTCTTCTGACCGTGTCCAGAGCCCTTCACCTCCTTTTCCCCCTCCTTCTGCTTCTGGCCGCCCCCAACCTTCTGAAGCTTGCTCTGCTTCGGCCTCTGGCCATTCTAACCCTATTGCCAATTTGGCTCGTTCTTGCTCCCCGGTTAATAAGCTTGTGTCCTACCTTGAAGACTCCCTTACTGTTTCTGCTAAGACTGCTGGGGCCAGCCTTGAGGAACTTCATGCCCCCCAGAATATTCATCAAAAAAACTTGAATCCCCCCAGAGGTGCGGAGTCGGTGTTCTTTGGGGCCAATCCTGATAGTGACTCCCCTTTTGACTTTGTTGGTAATGCCAAAAGCTACTCCCAGGACCAGCTCAATTCTGCCAAATGGGTTTTTCATGAGATAAGTGATCTGAAAACAAAAAATTTGTTTCTTCATAGCAAACTGGGGGAAATTGAAGTTAAAGTCGCAGGGCTCAGTCAGCTTGAAGCGAAGAAGCATAATATAAAAAAAATTTCTCAAAAGGACAGCACTATTGAAAATGAACTTGAAAAAATCAAAGGAACCCTGAAAAAGATTGCCGAGCAAAATAGCAGAATTGCCAGACATAATTCTGTTATCATCAAGGCTATGTCTGAAAGACTAGAGAAAACCCAGAAGAGAGCTCTAATTGTCGACCTTGATCAGGAGAAAGACCAGGACGAGGAAGCTGGAATATCTAAGCGTACCAGATCTAGCACAAAAAGGAAAGTCCAGACTACCCTTAGTATGGCTCAGATCTTTATGGAGGGGGCTCAGGAAATGGCGGACTTGGAGGAGGTTGCGGATGAGCTCCTGAATTCTATGAAATAATTGTGCTCGGGCCCTGCTCCTTCTGTTTGCTGGTTTTTTTGGGCTTTTTTAAGGCTTTTAGTTGCTGCTTGTTGATGCTGGTTTTATTTTCTTTGGCAGCCTTGTTGTTTTTTGGACCGCTGTTTCGGTCTTTTCCTTCTTTGTTACTTTGTGGTTTCGGGTCCCTGTAAAACCCGTTTATCCCCCTTTTATCAAAAACTATTTCACACCATTTCCATTAATATTGGGTCATTTGTGGAAGAAATTATGGAGCATTAGGAGATAAATTAAGGCACTTACAATGCATCAGATTGTTATGTGTACCTATGGATATGATAATTTAAGGTATTTAGGTATTTAGCTAGGTTTGTAGGCTATTTGTAAGGAAAATAATAACATAATGATATATTATTAGGATGGAGGTTATCTTTCCAAGTATGTGTAGATGTGCATTTTAAGTAGCAAATGATGAGCTTCAAAAGTGAATATAATCACATGATTGCTTCACTAAATTTCATAAGGAAAATAGTAGCTAGAGTAAGTCCATATCAAGAACAAGAACTTGATGAATTCTATCAAATTACTTCCAGCAATTAAAATATGTTAGATCAAGAACTTGAATGAATCATGAACTAGCAAAGCGACCATAGAAATATATGGTTTATGAATAAGACTTGTAAGGAAAAGCATGCAAAATATATAAAATCTTCCTCGATATATTATCAAGTACAAGATTATATTAGATGTATTCCCCATTCAAAAAGCTTCTTGATGGGTGTTCAAGGCCACTCTTAAGGCACCAATAAAGTATAAGCCTACATAGGCCAAAATTTATTAAGAGATTAATATGTAAACCCCATATATAAATAATCAAAGAAAGTATTAAAAAACATTGTGAGGTAAATTCTAATAGCCTGGATTGAAACCACCATCCTATGTCTCTTTGCAAAAATTCAACATGATCTAAGTCTAAATAATTTAAGTATGGGAGGTTGTTGCTTGAATTAATTATAATAAATGTTAGAATCCCATCATGAGAATTTATCTATCAAGGCTATCCTTTCAGACTAGCATTCTTTGCAATACTGAAGCCTATTTTTGTTTCCAAATCTTAATAACTCCTAACCATCGATTCCCCAAGAAAATTATTGACCGTAGATGTCTTAGAGTAAATATCTAATTACATAACATGTCTACATGAGGAAAGAAGCCTCAACAAGAGTCTTAAGTCAAGAAAATCCCATATTCATTACTTTATGAAGTGAAATCTAAGTCATTGATTGACCAAAGTAAATCACACAGTGATGCCTATCCTCTAAATGAAAGTATGAATGTCGCCCCTTTAAAAACTAGAATTGATCAAAAGAAGTATTAACAAAACTCTTTGAGGTAAATTCCAATAACCTAGACTGAAATCACTATCTTATGGCTCTTTGCAAGATTCAATGATCTAAAGTCTAAATAATTTAAGTATGGGAGGTTGTTGCTTGAATTAATTATAATAAGTCTTAGATTCCCTTCATGATAATTTTTCCATCAAGACTATCCTTTGAGACTAGCTTCCTTTTTAATATTGAAAGATATTTTTGTAATGAATCCTAACTATTAATTCCTCAAGAAAATTCTTTCCTATTAATGTCTTAGAGTAGATTTGTAATGGAAATATGTCCCCAAGAGGAAAGAAGCATTGGCAAGAGTCCTAATTCAAGAAAAAACCCTATTAATTAATCAATCAAGTGAAATCTAAGTCACCGATTGACCAAAGTTAATCATGCAATGATGCCTATCCTCTAAGCAGGAATATGAATGTTGCCCTATAAAAAACAAGAAATGAAATTATGTTAAGTTGAAATTACAAGAAGCCTCGCATCCATTAGGAATTATATCAATAAAGAAGTTTCAAATCCAATCTTGAGATCTTGAGTAAAATAAAATTTATAAATACCCATATATGTAGAAAATTTTAAATATAATCACATGTCAAGATTGAAATTGAGCTCTTTAATAACTTAAAATTTCGAAGGTTCTTATGTCCATGTTATGTTATTGTTCATGATATCTTAATATATTTGAAACTAAGAGCCTATGCATGCCAAAAATTTGAAGTTCTCACATTTGTGGCAAGTAATAGTGGATTTTCTAACTATTGATGCCCCAACTAAATCTATATCGACTTATGTTCTAGAGTGAATCTTCACATATATGTGTTAATAGATAGATGTAAATTAGAAGCTAATTGTTAGTAAGTTCAAACTTGAGAGCACAAATTAGTCAAAGTTAGTAGGCTTCTTAGGTTGACAAAACCTAGAGATTAATCATTTAAGTTTCAAAACCAAGCTCCCAAATAAATTAGGATTGATAATATGTTTGTGCCTAAGATGTTGAGATTTAAGAAACCTAACAATTAGTGCATGTTATGTGTTTGTATTAAATTTAAACATAAGAAAAAAGATGTCAAATATTAAACTTAAAATTAAAGTATGTCAAATATACTTGGGATTTCATGAATGCAAGAATGTACAAATTGGAGTTGGCCATGTGTTCCCATACCAATTCTATTAAAATTTGATGGTTCAACCTGTATTAAATCTTTTCTTAAGGCCCATCTCTTAGATATCACCCTATGTTAAGATAAAATAAGGACTTTTAAGACCTAGACATGAATACCTAAGCTCAATGTTATTATCAAACCCAAGAATCCAAGTATGTTGATCCAAGAGAATTTTTGGATGACTTTTCATAGGGATTTATTGATTTTGTAAGACTACATTCCTGTATATAATGTGAACAAACAACTTAAGAAGTTCAATTAAATAAATAGTCTAATTTTTTCAAGTCCATAGGGCTATCCTATATGGTATCAAAGCATGGTTTAAATCTAAGGGCCTAATGGGCCGTTAAGGATAAAATTTTAGGTTTAATTTTGAGATTGATTAGGTATTGATCATGCAACTACTGTATTGATGCAAGTAGTAAGAAAGCTAAAGTTTGAAAGTTAGTCTTTGTAGTGTATCAATAGGAAGTACTTGTTTATAATTGTGGAACGGTTTAACTTCAACGATGAGGAAGAAGAAGATAGAAGATGGTATAAGGATAAGAGTAGTTCATATATGAGTTACTAAGCTCTAAGATGGAGGAAAAAGAGCAAGGGCATTGGGAGTAGAGAGAACCCAACAAAATAAAAAAATAAAATATTAAAATCAATTCCAAGAGTAATACTTATCATTTAGCTTGAAATAAGAGATCGAATTTTTCCAAGGAAACTAACAAATTAATAGTTGGATAATATTGGAATGAGAGAAAAAGGAACCTAAAAGTGGGATGGGACCTAGTAAATTCTAAGGAAGAAGCCATCTACATAAATTTCCAAGAACAAATCCATCTCTTAAAGTTCATCATTATAGATTCTTTCCAAAAAACAATTTTCCTTGTCTTCATTGCATAGAAACATGCATGCTTATGATAACATTTTGTTTTAAAACCAACTAAATAAAAATTGTTAGCCATGATGTATAAGTCTTTGGATATGATGAAATGAATCTCCCACTATAAAATTTATGCATAAAAAAAATACAAGAACTCAAGATTTTTAATGTAGTTGTGATTAAGGATTGTAAATAAACATTAGATATGGCATATGGAATTTAGTCTTCACTAGCATTTTCTAAGTATGCAACTAATGCAAAAGTAATCAATTCCTATCTTACGCCTTTCTCCTATATACATATAGACATCTTGGGTAAACAAAGATCACAAAGTTCATTACAACAACCAAATATAATTGTAGTTAGGTTCATGAATTTATCTAGATAATATTCATTCATCTTTATTACAACAAGAGTTGTTCATTAATTCATAGAATGTAGGAACATGTGTTACTAATTTATTATTAAAGTGCAAAAGTACTTTTCTTGGAGGCCAGCCCAAGTATCATGCTTACTTTTCCTCCTATCCACCATTACAATGAGGTATTCAACTTCATATGGGTGTTGTTGAGGTGTGTAGCCATTCAAAGATTTCCAATCCCTTTGATTGGTGCAAGGCTTCTACCATCTAAGAAATTTTGTAGCTAATCTCTAGAACCAATCCAAGAAAACCATGGAATCCACCACATAGCTAATCTAGAAAAATTATGGAATCCACCACTTAGTCGATCTAAAACTCAATATCACTAGATTCTCCAATTGACACATGCACAAGCATGCATACATATAGACACACACATGTCTCTAAACATTTGAGTCACAATTGCATTCAACATAATTTAGGGGGCTAAAACCACTTCAATGGGCCCTAGCACATGCCAACAAGAAAATACCTTGATCACATTGTAGCATCTTGCTATACCAAAGCAACTCTATCCAACTTTAAACTAAGATAGCAACCATTCTAAGGAAACCTTGATAATCAAGGTAACGCCTCATTATGGCTACACACTATTCAACTTGTGATTGAGATAGAAAATACCCCATCTCTACTAGGATGACCAACATTTGGACATTTGATTCACCAAAATAACTATTATGTTACTTTATTCATGAATGACCATGGAGCTATCCTCTTTGTAAAATGACAACTATACAACTCCATTGAGACCTAAAGGATGATGAACAATTTAATCCATGGAGTCTTTCTTCTCACTAGATCACATGTATATTGTGCTACAATAGATCAAACTCATACACAAGGATCCCAACTTAGACATGAGACCATGAGACTCATGAATTCACAAACATAGAATGGCATATTCACACAACAACCACATTGAGAACTATAGCCTGGACATAGATCATCATAATTTAATAACATTACAAGTCGCATACATAATACATATCCAACAAATATTATTTCATTAGTTTCAACCTAAAAATATAGGTCATCTAAACCTTCCTCAACTCCCATGATCTCAAATATCTTCACTAATTTGTATGATAAATTGTAGCTGTGATAAGGAAATGAAAATTACTTTCAGAATATGTAACTACATTTTGCATATGTCTACCATAGCAGTTACAACTACCTCTGACAAAATTCCTCCATGGATGTCCATACCCATTTGGCCAAACCTCCCATTTGACATAGGCTAGGAGGATGCCGACAATGGTTGTAGAGAATGGTTGTACACCTGCCAATTGCATTTGATTGGAAGTTCCTAAAGCCTTTTCAACAAACCCATTGTGTTGATATCCTGCAATCAGGCGTTCCATTAGAAAAATGTGCTTTGAAGCATTCTGTCAAATAGTTCAGGTGCCTTGTCTATACTTCCACATTTTGCATATCCGACAATCAGGTCATTCCATGAGAACAAATTTCTTGGAGGCGTTCTGTCAAAATAGTTCATGTGCCTTGTCTATGCTTGCACGTTTTGAATACATGTCTGTCGGGGTAGTTGCAGCTACAACATCTGCAAAATTCCTCTATCATTCATCATTTGATGCATGTCCATACCCTGTTCCAAAGCTCCCATTTTCGCAGAGGCTGCCAATCGCATTTTGTTGAAAGTTTCTAAATCCTTTTCAACAAAGACATTTTGTGCATATCCTATAATCCTAGCATTCAATGAGACCACATTTGTTTGAAGTATCTGATCAAACAATTCACGTGCCTTCTCTATGCTTCCACATTTTTGCATACATGTTTACCAGAGCATTTCTAACTGTGATATCTGAAAACAATCGCCATTCCATTACGTTTCGATGGATGTCCATACCCTGTTCCAAACCTCTCATTTTGGCACAAGCCAGGAGCAGGCGTGAAAATGAAAATTGTTCGGGTCAAAAACCTGCATATGGAGATCTTACGGGCGGGAGAAATAAATTTTAAAAATTGAACTTTGTGCTGGAGTAACGGAGGACGAGAGTTAACGGCGATGGGGAACGGCGAACGGGACGGGTTTAGAGGGCCCCACACCAGCCATCTAAGCGGTCAACACTTAGAGAGTGCTGGTTAAGCCACGCCCACATTTTTATTCTACTGCATAAATGTCCTCATTTGTACCAATTTCCAAAAATTGAATTTCCTTGTTAAAACTTGCAAGATGATTGTGTCTTGATTAATGTTATCCAACTGATGATTGATACTGTGATGTATCTCCAAATTCATTAGTCAAGCCAAATGTGAGTACCATATTTTCTAAGTCTACATCATCTTTCTCAAGATTTAAAAAGGACCGCTTGAACAATGGCTGCAGTCGAAGAGTGGTCTGTGGGTTGAAATTTCAGAAAGCATTTTGTCAAACAAACTGCGTGCATTGTCTGTGCATCCACATTTTGTATATATGCCATTGTAGACAGCTTCAAGAGCAACTTTTGACAAATATCCCCTTCAAGCTATGCTTTGATGGACGTCCATACCCTCTACTGAAGCTCCCATGTAATTTGGTCTTACCACAGCCAACGGCATTCGCTTGATGGTTTCTAAAGCCTTTTCAACATATCTGTTTTCTGCATATCCCTGAAATTAGTGCAGACCATCAATGGCATTCGCTTGGTCTGAACTTTGCTATGCTTTGATGGATGGCAATACTCCGTTCTGGAGTTCGCAGCTATGTGCGAAGTCTTGATAGCATTCATACGTACCTGACCATTTTGTCATATAGTTCAGGATCTTTCTCTGTGCTTGCATATTATGCACATGTGCCGCCTAGGCGTTTGCAACTATAACATCTGGCAAACGTCTTTTATGTCTATACCCTGCGCTAAAGTTTTCAGTTTGGTGAATTTGACTTAAACAGTATATTTTAAGTTTATTTAAAAAGCTAATTTTCAGATGGGTTATCTAAAAGAAACAAAGTTTAGAGTGTTCTATTGAAACTCGCCCACTTGATGTAAACAGGAGGAATCAAAGTTTACAATGTTCTGTTTAAACTCAAACTCGCCGGCTTGATATAAACAGGAGGAATCGAAGTTTACAATGTTCTGTTTAAACTCAAACTCACCCGCATGATATAAACAGGAGGAATCAAAGTTTAGAATGTTTTTTTTAAACCCAAACTCACCCGCTTGATATAAACAGGAGGAATCAAACTTTACAATGTTCTGTTTAAACTCAAACTCACCTGCTTGACATAAACAGGAGGAATCAAAGTTTACAATGTTCTGTTTAAACTCATACTCACCTGCTTGACATAAACAGGAGGAATCAAAGTTTACAATGTTCTGTTTAAACTCACCCGGAAGGTGCTTACAAAAGTTGTGTCATGTGGCTTTACGATTGCCAATTGCATTTGATGTATGGTTTCGAAAGATTTTTCAAAAAGTAAAATCAAATGTTGCGTGTATCTTCCAATGATGGCGTTCCCTTAGACCAGATTTTTGTGAGACATTCTACCAAACAACTCGCTGCCTTGTCTTATGCTTTCAGGTTTTGTATACTTTCTACGGTATATTATATGATATAACATCTTCCTCCGATAATGCTTTAACATATATCCATACCTTGTTTGAAGGCGGCGCAAGCAGAGGAGGATGCTCGTAAAGGTGTGGAAGCTAGCTTTTCAACTACTCGGATTTGCTTGGAAGTTTTTAAAGCCTTTTGTGCAAGGCCACAATTCTTCAATCATTCATGCGCCTCATCTACGCTTTTACAATCTGCATATGTGACGAACGACTCAAATGGCAGAGTTTTGGACCGAATTTGTAAGTGGCAAAGTTTCGAACTGAGTTTGTAGCATGGGGTCGAAACATTGTTCCACGTGAGTCCCAAGTGCCCGACTACCAATAACATTTGACTTTTATATAAAAAGTGCCCTGGACGGGCTGTCGGAGACCGCTTGTACTTTGTAGTAGTTACAAACTACAAATAGGATTCATATTCGTATCTCAACACATTTTAACTTGCAATTTTAAGTAGAATCCCACCTTTTAAATTTTGAAATATGATCGTAGCCACATATTCTACTTGGACTTGTATTTGTAATGATAAAATAAGACTGATTTTTAACTCGGTTAAGTTGATGAAACAAAAACTCTTACAAATAGGTTGGAATGTTTGCATGACCTTCAAGGGGATGAGGTGATCATTGGAGTTTGACTTGATGGAATCAAATTTTAGAATGTCGCATTTGAAAGTTTAGAACAACAAATCCTTGGTTGATTATCTACTCACGTCTAATATTAAGTTTAAGCTTTAAAGTCCAAAATTTGATGTATTATAGATCTTGTTTGATTGAGCCCTTTATGTCTAGTAATATGAGTTCCTTTCAGATCTAAAGGACCCATATTCATACATAAGCCTAGAATCTTTTTCAATAGGAATTTACTTGGCTTTCTACATCTAATAATCTAAATTTTCATGCGTGAGATTGCTTATAAACTAAAGAAGCAAGTAAATTCTCATCTATTTCTATCTTATGTTTAAAGCCTAACCTTGTGTCAAGTCCAAAGTTATGTGTATATTTTGTAGACCACAAGCTCATATATTTCAATCAACTTAATTATTGAAATCTAGATGTTATGTATCCCACTCCCTTATGAACCAAGATGAGAGACAAGGTTATAATTTATCAAAGTCTTTGCATCTACTTGTTATATGCTTTCATGTCAAAATTTATGTCTTGATTACTCTAGATTTGTTGTAATATTAACCAATGATGTGGCCTAGTTTGAGCATCCTACATGACCCAATAACTTGGGTTTCTCACCTTGAAGCTAATAAGCTTGAAATGTCAAATTAACTCTAGATGATGATTTTATAGTCATTTTTTAGATGTGTATGCTATTAGACATTAATTTTTGTGTCTACATTATATTATAAGATTTAAATTACTATAGCAATAAAATTTTATATCTTACATGTCTTCTTATTTTCATGTGGCCTAAGACAACAAAGCCAAGAAAAAAATAGATTTTTTCAAGATCAAATGAGATTGATCATAAATGCCTATAGTCGCAAAATTGTAGTGGTTAAGTATATCTTGCATGCTTGCTCAATCTAGAGATTTGAGGGTGGGTGCATGAAGCTGGGTTATAATTTTGTGGCCAATTTCCAAAAAAAAAATTGAAAACTCATAATGCGAGCACATTATAATGCTTTCATGTTATGAGTTTGGTGTGCCGAGCCTGAGGCTCAGCCACACTGAGCCCATAACACAAGCGTGTTATAACGCGCTCGCATTATGGAAATTTAAAAGAAAAAAAAAAAGTGAAAGTGATTCATTTTATGTCGACTGTTCTACTTTTCCTGCAGCCAAAAACCCCCATTTTTGTGCTCGCATTCTAGGAGGAGGCATTGTGCAAAAAACTTCAACAACGGTTGCTATTTCTTTACAAAGATGGCACCATGACGATGAAGAGGTGGGAGAGGTAAGTATTGTTTGTTATTTGTTTTGAATTTCTTAGTTTTAGGTTGATTTTGTTAGTTTTAGGTTATATTTGATATATTTTTAAAAATTTGTAGGAGATGCAAATGATCCTACAAATCCTCAAAATCCTCAACAAGAAGAGAAACCAAATCCTCAAGAACAAAATCAACCTCAACAACAACATCCCCCACCAAACACTCAACACCCTCCTGGCACTCAACAAAATTTGATGAGTGAAATTGAGAACAACAAAAAAAAAATGAGGATTTTATTAGTACGTTGAGTGATCCAAATGGTTCAACCACAGAAAGAATGACCCTAGCAAATTCATTAAAATATATGTTAAAAAATGTAGATTCAATTAGCAAACAAATAACTGAATGGTAAGATAGGAGGCAAGCGGCTAGGGCATATTATGCAGATAAACTATCATATAAACAAGTAAAGGGTTTAAAAAAATACTAAAGGTGATTTGTGCTCTTTATTCACTGACCCTAGAACACATCAAAATATTAGCCTCAATGCAAAGAGGTTTCCTATTCATTGGTGCCACCACCAAGAGATTAGGAATCATTTTTATGATAGGTGGTACATGGTCTTTGATGACCCACCGTGCAACAATTGTGAAGTCCCCCAGTATTTTCTTAGGAAACTATACAGTGAGTTCATATTAAACCAAATCCCAAATTATTTTGATATGAGGGAGTTCCAAGGGAGAGGTGGGGGTCGGCTCAAGATAGGCTTGGTGCACAGCCAGATCCTATGCGGTAAGGGAGACGAGCTCTCGCTAGGCCACCTCGTGAGCACATTGTTATGCCTGTCGTCGCGATGGAGAGTGCCGACGTAGAGACATTGCAGGCGATCAACACTTTAACCCCAAGTGTCATCCATCATACTAGCCCTACTGTACAATGCCATCCAGGGGAGTCTTCGAGTGGTGGCCTTTGAACCCATGTGTGTCAATCTTGTGTGGTGACTTGTTCATATGACCCCACCGACACTCAGGAGGATGCTACGCAAGATCTGTATGCTGCTACACATGATCCGTATGCATCTACAGGGATGGAGAGGGCGGCTGACATTTTGCATGATGTGTATCACATTGATACTCAGGTAAAAGTTAGCATGTTCATTGAATTTAATTTATTAAATTTTGATTCTGAAATGCAATATTAAAACATATTTAGTTTTATGATTTTCATAAAATTGCAGGGTCACAATGTTGAGACTGGATACACCGGCCCTCCAGCTACTTATTTCTATAGTACACCTATCAGTGGGGTATGTAACTAGTAAACAATTATAACTTTATTACATGTTAATAGCATTGTTTTATGAATGGTATTTTAATATGTGATTTTGGATATTGAATAGGGTAATATTGGAGGTTTCGAGGGAACACCTCCTAGTGCCAGTGGATTTACTCAAACCTACATGCAGGTAATAGAATAAAGAGAACTTAACTAATGAATTCTACAATTAATAGATTTGTGTAGTTTATATTCATATCATTGGTTAGGTTGCATTGCACATCATTCAAACTCAAAGCATTACTTCACATTCCATAACTAATAACTAGATGTTGATAGATGACAAAATTTCAACTACAATATAGTTGTTTAGAAAGTCAACATAAGCAACACGATGCAATTACTTCACATGGAGGCATGTGCTTACAAAGGTGCACTAGCACGACAAACTATGGATGCTCAGAAAAAATCTATGAAACCATAATAGTAAGCAATAGCATAGACAAGGCAGTTAGTAGTTTGAAAAAATGCCTCGAAGAAATGCGGTCTCGTGGTGATGGAATTCCATTCCATCACCACATGAGACCACATTTCTTTGAGGCATTTCTTCAAATTGCTCACCACCTTTTCTATGATACCACATTTTTCATACATGTTCACCAAAGCATTTTATCAAACTACTCACTTCCTTTCTGATATGGCTAAAAGCCTAAAATAGGTGCTTTCCAACAAACTATATGGATGCTTGGAAAAATATCTATCAAAGCATAATAGTAATCAATAATACCATAGAGAAGGCAATGAACCTTTGAAAAAAATGCCATGACATGCATTTGTTTGTAATTACATTCCATCACCACGAGACCCCATTTCTTTTGAGGCATTTTTTCAAACAATTCACTGCCTTCTCTATGCCACCATAGTTATCGTACATGTCTACGAAAAAATTTAATCAAACGGTTCAGCGGCTTGTTGCTATGGGTAAAAGCCTAAAAACACTTCCTTTCGAACAAGATATGGATAGGGAAAATAGTAAGCATGATAATCAGAAATATATAGTTTAATACTTGTACTCAAAATTTTGTTCATTAGATCTCATACATTATAAGTCATGACATGGATCGCTATTGTAACTTTTTTGTGATTGCATAATTTGTTGTTTTATTTTCAGACGTTGGTGACGAAAACACCTCCAAATGTTACGAGGGCAATGGATATCGGTGTTTCATCCACTATACAATCCTTGATGGCTCTGATAGGGGAGGTATGAGGAAAATTAATAAATTTCAATTTACATTCGTTGTTATAGATGTTAGTTCTAGTGAAAAATCAAACCATTATTGATTCATAGTTTAATTCCTGTTTGGATGGTTTATACAGGGCTTGAACACACCTCAACATCGGCATGCAAATATTTCCATCGTGGAGAGTGATCGTGAGATGGTTTTAAGTGATTATTTTGTTAAATATATAATTTTTTATAATGTAATTTCTATATATTAATTTCTTTACTTCTTATTGTAATAGTTAAAACTTCACCAAGAACTTAACAGTAGGAGGAGCAGCAAGAGCACTCCTTGAGCATAGCAGAAACGAGTGATAGACTTATCGCCATCAGATCGCCAAACAAAGGGAAATAATTTATTTCCAGAGCATGGAGAGAAATGAATTTTGATTCCAGAGCCCTTTGTTGTATGCCTACATGGCAATTTTGTACATATTTTGTATTGGATATATTTGACATTTTATGCCTATATGGCATTCTTGTAATCCTATATGGCTATTTTCTAACTATATTTTATACTTATATCGACATATATTGATGTATGCGTACATGGCTATTTGGTTAATACAAATCTTGTTTATCAATGGTGTCCATATTTGCATTATAAATTCATGGTTCAATAGATATGAGTTACATGTATTCAAGTGTATACTTTACAACTTACGTGTATATTTTTTGACTTAAGTGTGTTCCAATGTATACTTTGTGACTTACGTGTTTTCATGCGTATACCTTGTATTTGTGCATATACTTTGTATTAAGTTGTGTATACTATGTATTCATGTGTATACTTCAAGGCTTATGTGTTTGTGACTACTTGTGCTTCCCTTATTCACATGTACATGCTCCAATTATTCACGTGTATACTTATTAATTGGTTAGCCCTAGCATTGATCATTGTTGTCCTTCATGGTTTGTCTTGAATAAATTAATTGATTGATAGTAAACAACTTTATCTAAAAGCAAAAACCATGTTTTCTTGATTGGTATTCCATGAAATGATTGATAAAAAGATTCCAATATATTTAATCCTTTGATTTGAACAACTGAATTAAGCAAAGGATACATAATCTTCATGTAACACTTACAAAACATAATATTCAGGGTAGATTAAATAGTCAACTTCTTGACACATTATCTATGTTACCGGGTTCTATTTTAGCCCTGGTTCTGGTCTTGGTTCACTCATGTGGTTCAGGTCCTGGTTTGGTTCGCCTGTGGGTTCAACCAGGGTCCTTCATTTTTTGGGTCTAGTTCGCCCAGGTAGAACCCAAGAGAACCCAGGAAAAACCCATATAGAACCCAGGGGAACCAAGAGAGAACTTGTGTGCCTAGGCATCCAAAAAAGTGTTTTTTTGAACATTTTTTTAATGTTTTATGGAGTTTGGCTTTGATCCACACCCAAGGGAACCCTAAAAGTGACATCTAAATCACTTCAAACACCTTAACTACCTCATTCTTATTCATTTGTTTTGCAAACAAGCATTTTCATTCCAAGAGGCTGAGCTTTCATTTTTGCTTGCTAGATTGAAATTGGATTGTGACACAACTTTATTTTTTCAAAAATTGTTCTGCATCATTGAAATGAGAATTTATCACACATCTGTAGAGAAATAGAGGAATACTACAAACTAAAACACATTACACTTATGTTCTCACTAACTTGATGTACTCTCTAACATCTCTCTTCTCTCATGCGAAGAGTTAGAACTGCTTGGCCATGCCTTTGCATCATTCATGAAGTTTTTCTCTTTTTGACAATGTCAAAAGCATGGCTACTTACAGATTAGGCAAAAGACTTTTCCTTTTAGATTAGCAATGTGCATGGGAGTTTCAAAAAGTGTCCTTGATATTACAAAAAGATATGTGTTTATACACTTCAATTGTGCAGTCACCCTTTGGTTCTTTGAAAGAAAAATCTTCCTATGCCATTGTTACACTACAAAGGTAAACCAAATTTTGTATTGTGGAGCTATATTAAGCCGCCACTCTGAAGACCAATGTAACAATGATACAAAATAATGTTTGAGACTGCAACAAGTCATCAAAATGGCTAGTGTACTAAACAAATTCTTATGATTTATGAAGAATGTTGATAACTCTACTTAGTTGGCTTCTTTTTTCAAAATCATACAAATTGAACCCTAGCATCAATAGACTTTGTATATCAAGCTACCACAATTCAAGTTTCAATGATGAATATATTTATCATGCATGTTTTAAATGGCATTCAAGTTTATGGTGGTTTTGTTGTTTATATGATGTTATGTGATATTCTAATCCTAATTCATGCTTGTAGGCTGCATATATATTTATATTTTGTTTTTACATGATTTTTGTACCAATGAACCCAAAACGAACCGAACCCCCCCCCCCCAAAAAAAAAGGCATAACTGGAAAACCAAACCCCCAAACCTAAACCTGAACCTCAAAAATTATTCCAACACTCTTCATTCTTCCTGCACAAACTTAATTGGCCACCAAATTATGCTGCCTCTTGACTTTACCCACTTTTACTCCCTCAAACATCTCTTTTTCATTCAAAACCCCTATTTTCCCAACTAGGGCATCATGCCATAACATAATTTTTCCCTCCCCTATCCTTGTAGACCTTTTGAACACATCAAATTCCACAAAATCACCCTATTTCCAACCTATTCTAACTTATTTTCAAGCAATTTCTTCTTTTCACCTCTTCTAGCCTTGTTTTTAAGGGTCCTCAATTCTAAATTTTCAATAGGGGCAGTATTAGTAATTTCTTCCAATGCCTTTACCAATGCTATTTTCTTATTCCTACTCCCTATCCTACTTACATCAGGCCCATATCACTGAGACACAGCCTGAACAATAGGTGGAATGGCCTATTTCAACATATTACACTCGAACCCTTAAGGGATTGATCTGGTTCAACGTAGTTTGGAGTGATTCCATGTGTTTGGGTGCGAAAGAGGACCATGCCTAGTGTAAACATACCTATTCAGACGTGTTGGAATAGTCTATTTAGTCACATGAGTTGCAGAATGAAAGTTGCACCACTTTGCAACTTTCCACTACTTGCATTTGACACTTTTTTCATCAACTAAAAATTGGACATGACGGGAAAACCACTCCAAGATAACAAAGATTGAGAGAGGTTATTTTAGAGCGATCCAACATAATCTGATAGGATTAGATGAGAAGTTTCTAAGCATCACGATATCCGAGTAACAACATGCTAAAGTTTGCAGCTATTTTGCACTTTGGACCCTTGAGGGATCGATCTGGTTGAACATAGCTCGGAGCGATTCTGCGTGTTTGGATGAAAAAAAGGACCATTTCAAGTGTAAAAATACCTATTCAAACGTGTTGGAACAGTTCATTTGGTCACACGAGTTGCAGAATGAAAGTTGCACCACTTTGCAACTTTCCACTGCTTGCATTTGACACTTTTTCCATCAACTGAAAACTATACACCACAGGAAAACCACTATGAGATAACAAAAACTGAGAGAGGTTATTGTAGAGGGGCCCAATAAAATCTCATAGGATCAGACAAGAAGCTTCTAATCATCACAGTAAACAAGTAACAACATGTTGAAGTTTGCAGCCATTTTGCACTTTGGACCCTTAAGGGATCGATCTGATTCAACGTAGCTCGGAGCAATTTCGCGTGTTTGGGTGAAAAAGAGGACCATGCCTAGCGTAAAAATACCTATTTGAATGCATTGGAACAGTTCGTTTGGTCACATGAGTTGCAAAACGAAAGTTACACCACCTTGCAAATTTTCACTGCTTGCATTTGACACTTTTTCCATCAACTAAAAACTAGACACCATAGGAAAACCACTCTGAGATAACAAAAACTGAGAGAGGTTATTGTAGAGGGCCCCAACGCAATCCCATAGGATCAAACGAGAAGTTTCTAAGCACCATAGTATCCGAGTAACAGTATGTTGAAGTTTGTACTCATTTTGCACTTTGGACCCTTAAGGGATCGATCCGATTGAGCATAGCTCAGAGTGATTCTGCGTGTTTGGGTACGAAAGAGGAACATTCCTAGTGTAAAAATACCTATTTAGACATGTTGGAATAGTTTGTTTGGTCACACAAATTGTAAAACAAAAGTTGCACCACTTTGCAACTTTCCACTACTTGCATTTGACACTTTTTCCATCAACTAAAAATTGGACACCACAGGAAAACCACTCCGAGATAACAAAAACCAAGAGAGTTTATTGTAGAGGGACCCAATGCAATCTCATAGGTTTAGATAGATATTTCGTAAGCACCATGGTATCCGAGTAATACCCCATTAAAGATCGGTACCCTTTAGCACTTTGGGATTTGATGTTTCATTGAACTATACGGTTTTGTACAGGGTGATTGTGCTCTCTTTTCGATGGAATTCGGTGGGCAGCAGACTTAACTCTGTTTTAGTTTTGGTTTGGTTGGATTTCAAGTGATTTTGTGCATTTTAGAAGCCAATTATTGAGGGTCAGTTTGTATACCCTATTTTAAGGGTTTTGAGTGCATTGAAATGTCATATTAATCCTTTCACCCACTGTATGCTTCTATAACTTTATGGAAATGATTAGTTATGGTTATAAAATATGTGCACAAATTTTTGTATGCAAGGGAGGCAAATAGAGGGTTTTTAGGCGATGCCCTAGATTTCAAATGGTGCATTTTTTATAGTGGAAAATGGTGGTTTACTGCTACGGTTTGAAGAAATATTTGGGGCCAGTGATATCTCTTGAACTTTTAAGCTTGTGCAAACCTTTTTGAAGGTGTTTTAGGCTTTGGTTGGCTGTGGCAAGGTTTCAAGTATGGGTTTTCAATAAATCCTTGCCTAACTTGTGAAAGAAGAGGGTTTTGGGGTTTGTTATGTTAGAGGGCTTGTTGATTCAATTCAAGGTGGAGGAACTCTTTTCAACATCAACTAATCAGACCTCAAAAAGACACCAACCTTGAAATTGTAAGGAAAATTAGATGCAGAAAACAATTCTCCTAACGTCAATACCTCAGGAAAGAATGCAGATACTCTTTAAAATTTACAATTATAGTCCAACTAAGATGCACTATGAAGTAGATAACAAAAATAGAGTATTTGACAATCACACATGAACACTAGATATACGTGGGAAAACCATTACGAGAGAAAAACCCACCACACCAAGAGAAGTCACTTTGTATTACAGTAACAAATAATTACATACAAGTTTTAGACTTATCTTACTGATGTTTGTTTATAGCAGTATTCACCATGAACAATCTTTCTACAGGAACCTTCGAGTTACAAACTTTACATAATAGATTACATTCCTTAATACAATCACTCAATCATCTGTCGATCTAACCAACCATCGAACCATTCACAATCTGGAATCATAGAGTATATCCATGGTGTTCCCTATCTGTAGAACTTCCTCACAGAACCGTCGCAACCGATCATCTTCCAACTATTCAAATTTGGCTTCTCCTATTGGTCCATGAGACTCCACATAGGATGGTCAAACGGTCAACAAAATTTTCACTATATTGGCATCTCGGTGAGACACTGACAGTGTCTCGGCAATGCCACATAGACTTCATACCGACATCGCCAAGATGTTTCACCGAGCTTACAACATGTATCGGCTTCAAATTTCCTTTCGGCAAGAGTATTGCTCTTGCCAGGACATCTCAACGAGCCACCAAAGATCATACCGAAGTCATTTGTCATACCGAGCTCCAAAGGATAGTCAGCAAGACTTAACACCTTTGTTGAGAGGTTTCTCTGAGATCTCTAAGCTATTCTGAAGAGTCTTCATCATCGGCGAGACTCACCAAAGTCGCTGGGACTTCTTACCGAACCCACCGTGTTACACCGAAGACCAACCTTTCACCAAGACCTATACCGAAGACTTTACTCCGAGGTCTTTAAGTTATACCGGGACCACCACTCATCGCCATGACTTTCACCTATCGCTAAGACCTCACACCGAGATCTTTATGTTATTGCAAAGACATCAGATGAATTCCTGTCGGTGAGACATTCGTACTTCACCGAGACATCACAATGAAACCTTAGTGTTACATCAATGAATCCCGAGTGTGTCCCCATTGGCGTGACCTCCATTGTTTGCTAAGACTTCTCCCCGAGTGTTGAAGTCACTCTGAAGCACCAATCGCTATGAGTCTCCCCGACGTTCGATTGAATGGCATGTCGGCCAGAGGTCTTCACGCGCTAAGAGGTCATACCAAACACTCCTTGTCACAGCGATAGCTCCACAGTGAAATCATTCGGCAAGACAGAAACAAGGTCACAGTGACCTGTTCAAAACATGATGCTACCAATCTACTAGCCGGCTAGACATGAGAGCTGTCACACCGACTTGGCTCTAATGGAGGTTTCAGCATGTGATTATTGAGGCATATTTCCAACAATCTCCCACTTGATGAAGATCACACAAGCACCTCCAGAGCACAATATAACTTACTGAAAATCATGGGCACTAAGGCCCATTGAATTGGCACACCACCTAAACTTGTATGTGCTCACTAGCTTCGTCAATGCATCTACAACATTCTTCAGAGTATCAACCTTTTCCAAACTGACCTTTCCATCCTCCACCATATCTCGTACAAAGTGGTATTGTACATCTATATGTTTTGTCCTGGCATGGAAAGTAGGATTCTTTGCCAGACAAATTGCACTCTAATTATCATAGAAAATAGTTATTTCCCCTGCATCAAAACCAATGTTAGAACACAAACGTTTCAACCAAACTGCTTCTTTACAAGCATGAGTAGCTGCCATGTATTCAGCCTCCATAGTGGACAAAGCAACTATAGCTTGTCACTTGCTCATCCAACTCACTACACCACCATTCATCATGAAAACGTATCCACTGGTGTAACTCCTGCTATCAATGTCCCCTGCCCAATCAAAATCTACATATCCACGAATGCATACAGTCCTCTGTGATTCAACTGAATTCCCATGGTAACACAAACCAAAATCTGAAGTGCCCTTCAAATATCTGAAAACTCTCTTTACAGCATCTCAATGTGTTCTTCCTGGATTAGCCATTAATCGACTAAGAACTCCCACTGCTTGGGCAATGTCTGGCCTTGTACAGACCATTGCATACATGAGACTACCTACTGCACTAGCATAGGGTACACTGGTCATGTCCTCCATCTCAGTAGGAGATTTTGGACATTCCTTAACAGATAGCTTTGTTCCCTGCAAGACTGGAACCACTAGTTGTTTGCAATCATTCATACAAAATCTCTCAAGAATAGTCCTTACATACTTACTCTGACTGAGCCAAAGCTTTCTCTTCTTCCTGTCCCTGGTTATCTCCATCCCCAGAATATACCTTGTTGCACCAAGATCCTTCATTTTGAACTTAGCAGACAACTGAGACTTAAGATCAGAAATCATTAGCTTACTATTGCCTATGAACACCATATCATCAACATAGAGAGCAATAACTAATACTTGATCACTTTCAGCTTTATAATACACACAGTGATCATATTTTGATCTCACAAATCCCAAAGATAATACAAATGTATCAAATTTTTCGTACCACATTCTAGGTGACTGCTTTAACCCATACAAAGACTTCTTTAATTTGCATACCAGTTTTTCTTTACCTTTTTCAACAAAGTGCTCAGGCTGCGACATATAGATTTCTTCTTCAAGATCACCATGAAGAAATGTTGTCTTCACATCCATCTATTTGACCTCTAAGTCATATGTTGCTGCAAGTGACAAAAGAAATCTGATAGATGTCAGCTTTTCTACAGGAGAGAAAATATCCCCATAATCAATTCCCTCAACCTGGGAATAACCCTTTGCAACCAGTCTTGCCTTGTACTTTTCTACACTGCCATCCAGACGAATCTTTTTCTTAAATACTCATTTGCAGCCCATAGGTTTCTTGCCTTTAGGCAAGGGCACCAAACTCCAAGTTTTATTTTTCTCTAATGACGCCATTTCTTCATTCATGGCTTCTAACCAAGAGTCTGAATCAGACATTTTAAATGCCTCTTTTACAATCCTAGGCTCCTTAGTACTAGAAATCAAAGCATAGGCACAAGTAGAATCAATCAATGAGAACGCATACCTATCTGGTTGTTTTCTTTCTCGGGTTGACCTCCTCACTTGCTGAGGCTGGGGTTCTTCTTCTTCGGAACTTTCAGAACTGCTCGAGCTCTCCTTAGTTTCAGGTACATTTTGAATTTCTAATTCCTCTTTCTCTGGTGTAGGTGGGATTAATGCTACATCCTTATTGTTTTCTAACTTTGTTTCTGACTGCAGATCCAAAGTGGAAGGTTTCAGCTCACAAAAGATTACACTTCTACTGTATACAACCTTCTCTGTATCAGGATTCCAAAGCTTGTATCCTTTTATGACAGCACTATAGCCAATAAAGATACGTTTGATAGCCTTGTTCTCCAATTTAGATATTTTAACATCTAGCACATGAGCATATGCCTCATAGCCAAAAACATGAATATGTCTTAAAGAGGGATTCTTACCAGACCATGCTTCTAAAGGTGTTTTCTCAACAAGAGTAGAATTTGGAGAATGATTAATTAAATAACATGCAGTAGATACAGCCTCAGCCCAAAATTTCTCCTCCAAGCCAGCACTATTGAGCATACTTCATGCTCTCTCCATCACTGTCCTATTGAACCTTTCTGCAACTCCATTTTTCTATGGAGTATAAGGTGTAGTCTTATGCCTTTTAATTCCATGGTCTTTACAGTATCTTTCAAATTCATCATAACAAAATTCACCACCATTATCAGTCCTCAAGAATTTTATTTTTCTACCAATCTAATTTTCTACAAAGTTCTTAAATTCCTTAAATCGACTGAATACTTTTGATTTACTTTTCATAAAATATACAAATGCTCTTCTTGAGTAATCATCAATAAACGACACAGTATCTTGATTTAGACAAATAAGGAACATCCACTGGACCAAACACATCTGAATGAATATAATCTAGTAAACCAGAAGATTTATGAGGACTGGAATAAAATGAAACACGGTGCTGCTTTCCATATATACAGTGCTCACAGAATTCAAATTCGAGATTACAATCTTCAAGCCCCTCAACCAAGCTTTTATTCTTCAAGGTTTTTAAACCTTTTTCTCCTATGTGGCCTAACCTATGATGCCAAAGCATAGTCTTCTCTGCAGGAAGTTTTGCTTCCATAGATTTTACAAAATTAGGGATATTTCCCTCTTTACCTTCATGAGCAGCTTTCAGTGACTTTCCAGAGACACTGTTGCATTGAACAGCCTGTGCATCCAGCTTGTACAGGGTACCAATTCGAGCACCTCTAGCCAGGACCATTGAACCTCTAGTCATCTTGCAACCACTTCCAGATAACATAACTTATACTCCAATATCATTCAGCATACTTACAGACAATAGATTTTGAGCCAGACCTAGTATGTGCATAACATTATTAATTCCCTTCACTCTGCCATCAGGGAATTGTATTCTAACTCTTTCACGGCCAACAATTTCTAGAGTTGAATCACTAGACAAGTACACCTTTCCACCATCGTATTCTTCATACTTTGTGAACCATTCTCTATGAGATTTCATGTGGAAAGATGCACCAGAATCAATCAGCCAGACATCATCTGATGCCTGAGTTTCCAAGACTGTAATGAAGGCGTCACCATCACTATGAGAAGAACCATTATCCGAAGAACCCTTATTTTTCTCCTCTTTACAATCCTTTCGGACATGACCAGGTTGCCCATAGTTCCAACACATCACCTTGGACTTCTTTCCAGGAGACTTTGATCTCCCCTCTGATTTTGATTTTGATTTCTTATCCTTCTTCTTGCCTTTCTCCTTTGACCTTCCTCTGACAACAAGAGCCCCCTTCACCATCTCAGAAGATTTCCTTCTTATTTCTTCTTACAACAAAGAACCAACAATATCTTCCATCTTGAAACTGGATGTTGTACTCCCAATAGCCATCACTAGATGATCCCATGAGTCTGGAAAAGAACACAATAGTAGCATACATCGATCCTCTTCTTCAGTCTTCACACCAACAAATTTCAATTGAGCAAGCATCATATTAAATGTGTTCAAATGATTAGCTACAGACCCTCCTTCCTGCATTCTCAAAGAGTATAGTTTCTTCCTCAGGAATAGTTTATTCACCAAAGATTTCCCCTAATAAATAGATGTCAGTCTCTTCCACAAGGAAGATGCAGTCTTCTCTTCATGCACATTGAGAAGAACTGAGTCTACCAAACAGAGCCTTATCAGCCCCCTAGACTTCCTATCTGCAAGGTCCCAATATTCTTGCTTCATGCCTGTAGGTTTCACTCTAGCCACAGCAATCCAAAGATCACGATCCACTAAAAGATCCTCCATCTTGAGTTTCCACAACTCAAAGTTACTGCCATTGAACTTCTCTATTTCAATCTTACCAGATGTACTATCCATCTCAATCTGTAATTAGAAATAGCCAACTTCTACAAGACTCCCACTGAAACAAAATTGACACAAAAAACCTAACGTACCCACAAGGATAACACAACTGGCTAGGCTCTGATACCACTTGTAAGGAAAATTAGATGCTGAAAATAATTCTCCTAACATCAATACCTCAGGAAAGAATGCAAATACACTTTAAAATTTATAATTACAGTCCAACTAAGATGCACTATGAAGCAGATAATAGAAACAGAGTATTTGACAATCACACATGAACACCAGATATATGTGGGAAAACCCTTACAGGAGAAAAACCCACCACACCAAGAGAAGTCACTTTGTATTACAGTAACAAATAATTACATACAAGTTTCAGACTTATCTTACTGATGTCTATTTACAGCAGCATTCACCATGAACAATCTTTCTACAGGAACCTTCGAGTTATAGACTTTACATAATAGATTACATTCACTGATACAATCACTCAATCATCTATCGATCCAACCAACCATCGAACCATTCACAATCTGCAATCATAGAGTATATCCATGGTGCTCCCTGTCTGTCAAACTTCCTCACAGAATCGTCGCAACCAATCATCTTCAAACTATTCATATTCGGCTTCTCCTATTGGTCCATGAGACTCCACATAGAACTTTCAAACAGTCAACAGAATTCACATTGTATTGGCATCTCGGTGAGACACTGACAGTGTCTCGCCAATGCCACATAGACTTCATACCGAAATCGCCAAGAGTTACCGTAGTCGCCAAGATGTTTCACCGAGCTTACAACATGTATCAACTTTAGATTTCCTTTCGGAAAGAGTATCGCTCTCGCCAGGACATCTCAACGAGCCACCAAAGGTCATACTGAAGTCATTTGTCATACCGAGCTCCAAAGGATAGTCGGCAAGACTTAACACCTTTGCTGAGAGGTTTCTCTGAGATCTCTAAGCTATTCTAAAGACTCTTCATCATCGGCAAGACTCACCAAAGTCACTAGGACTTCTTACCGAACCCACTGTATTACACCGAAGACCAACCTTTCGCTAAGACCTATACCAAAGACTTTACTCTGAGGTCTTTAAGTTATACCGGGACCACCACTCGTCACCATGACTTTCACCTATCGCTAAGACCTCACACTAAGAACTTTATGTTATCAAAAAGACATCAGATGAATTCCTATCGGCGAGACATTCACACTTCGTCGAGACATCACAACAAAACCTTAATGTTACATTGATGACTCCTAAGTGTGTCCCCGTCGGCGTGACCTCCACTGTTCGCTAAGACTTCTCCCCGAGTGTTGAAGTCACTCTTAAGCCCCAGTCACTACGAGTCTCCCTGATGTCTGATTGAATGGCCTATCGGCTAGAGGTCTTCACACGCTAAGAGGTCATACCGAACACTCCTTGTCACAACAATAGCTCCACAGTGAAAGCATTCGGCAAGATAGAAACAAGGTCACAGTGACCTGTTCAAAACATGATGCTACCAATCTGCTAGTCGGCCAGACATAAGAGCTGTCACACTGAGTTGGCTCTAATGGAGGTTTCAGTCTATGATTATTGAGGCATATTTCCAACAGAAATCACAATCACCCAAATTGAATCAATTAACAACAATAGGCTTATAGTCTCCAAATCTCATCAAACGGGCTTATCTTTTAGAGAAGGTCATCCAATGGCCAACCAAACATCAATCAAGCTTTAACAGAGACCCTAAGAAAAATTCCCAAGAGATCATACCATGTTTCTTTGTACCATCATTAAGATCCAATAGACCACCTTGCACAAAGGCTACTAAATTAGCCCTATTTACAAAGAGACGACCTTTTAAACACTAGATATTCACTCAAAATCCTCAAATAGCAGTACATTATGTGTCAAAACCTCAAATTCCATGATTTGTTTCCAGGTCCAAGACCTCTAGACCCCTAATACACCAAACCCTCGATTTCAAGAAAAATACTTGGGGTTTTAATGAAACTCCTATCTCCCAGACCTGCCAGACCCAAACAAAGCACCAAACACACTTACTACACCCTACACATGGTGAATAATACATTACATGGATAGTCCTTCCCACATTTTGTCAAAACACCACTTGAATTCCTCATTTTCATCATGAAAATACCCTGCTACAGCCCTAGAACATCATCCCAAATAGCCAACCTTGACTCCCCAACATGCTAAACATGTTATGAATGTATTTTACAAGTTAGAGGACCCATTCCACAAGTTATAGTAGGCACAAAAAGTGGAATGGGTCGAATTGCATCATGAAACCCTTCAATCCAAGAACACTGTGAAAGTAGGTAGCAGCAGTAAAAACAAGATAACTTTCACTATACAAAGAGTTAGAACCTCTAAATAGGTGAAAATGAAAGATAATTCATCAATATACAACATCCAATAGGTTTAAAATCATCTTAGCATCTGTACAGGTCATACAACAACAAGAAAATTAGAAAAACCAGTAAATTTTTAGAAAATAACGTTCTTTTTTATCAACTCCGAGTGATGATGTACTCTCAACCTCAGATGCGGTGGATGGTGTCCAACCATACTCACTTGTGGTAGATGGTTTCCATCCATATTCGCTCGTGCTTAATGGTGTCCCTTCGTATTCACTTGCGGTAGAGGGTGTGTCTCCAACTACGGTATTTGCATCTCTCCTAGCATGACTCTTTCGCATCCATGCCCTTTGTGTTGCCAATTTATTTTCTCTTTTTGATGGTTGAGGTTCCTCTTCAATTGGCTTGTTTTCATCAATTGTTTCCAATTTCTTTTGTTCATGATATGTTGCCACCCGTTCTCTCTCCTATTCTTTGAAGGTTTCATACTCTTTGTCTGTTAGATATTTCTTCCTTGTTTGTTTCTTCGACATGGTGGATAATTTTACCTATAGCATGGTAATGAGATGAATATTAGTTCCTAAAAAATGTATCTATTAAAATAAATTAAATATATATGTCATTCAAGGCTTCATAAATAGACAACATAGGTGATGAGGTAGCTTTACTGATGAGGTAATTTAGAAATAGAGATGAAAACCAAAATAGTTTAAATAGGTTATAAAGAGTATTTTTTAGTCTTTTGAGTGTTTTTCATCTTCAATAAGGTCTACTAAGACCATTGGATAGGTTCTAGGTTGAGTTTCTGAGTTTTGAGTCAAAATGTGCAACAATGCAATCTTGCACTAAAAGTTGCTTTTGTAGCCTTTGAAGGCAAAAACATAAATTTGTTTGTAAGTGTGCAAGGTTTGGAGTATTGACAATTTTATAAGGTTGTTTCAAGGTTATTTGAATGGTTTTTGAGGTCATAGGTCTTTAGGATTGAAAGTTTCTCCAAAATTGCAAAGTTGTCATGTTGTAAGTTGGTGTAACTTCACCATAATGATGTAATTTTGCTAACCAATGGTTCCTTCTTTTAAAAAATCAGTTGAGGTCTGTTGGGGAAAGTGGGAGAATGTTTAAAAATCCTCCCTTGGGTTGAGGTTGGGCTGTTGTTGGAATTTTTTAAGTTTTGAAGCATTTAATAAAGAGAAAACTCTATTTTTATAGCATTTTTTACTATTCTTTTGTTTGGTACTGACTGATACATAACTGTATGACCTCCAAATCTTTATGATTTGATAGAGTGTAGAGATAGCTTCATTTTGGTGGTGATTTGGCTTGATTCCATTAAGAATTAAGCAAGTTACATCAATTTTAGTGAAAATGGGTCTGAAACCCTACCAAAGAAGGGTTTGGTCACCAAAATGGGCATAATTCCCATTTCCACCGCGGGAAAAATCTAAAACTTGGTGGAATGCTAGGTTTAGGGCCCTTCTACATGCTGAAATTTTTTTAGAGCAAAATATGGAGGTTTGCAAAATTTATCTGATGCCCTAGGTCAGTTTTTCCCTTTTAAATGTATGAAAATGGTCTTTAGAATGCACTTTTCATAGTTTTATGAGTATTTGGTCAATACTAATGGATAGAAAGCATGGAACAGGTGTTGGCGAACCTGTTGGAGTATTTTAAAGGCATTAGGGGTGTTGGGGTGTGCCTTGACAAGTTGAAAGCTTCCTTGTACAGGCCTAGTGAAGCCTTGTTTATCGCTTGTAAATCAATCTTTTGATACATTTGTTTTGGATGTTTGATCCTTTGCTTTTGGGAACTTGTGGAGGATGGTGTTAGGATTCTAAAACCATGTTTCATTATCTGGTTAATTCCTTTAATCATTTTTTATTTTGACTTTCCTAGATTGGTGAATGTTGCAAAGTTGCATGGGCTTGTGTAGGAGCGATGGAAGAATGGATGTTTTTGGGTGCAAGGTCTTTTTGTTTGGTCATGTTGTGTTGTGTGAAGAGTGTTTACATCATCCCCAAGTCCTGTTGAGATGTCTGGTTGTGTGATTCAAATTGAGTGGTCAAGTTGCATTGTTAAGAGGAATAGTGAAGTTGGTGTGTGCATATAGAGTATTTGAGAGAAGCTTTTGAAAAAGAAGTTACTGCCCCTACCACTCTGCATCATTTTCAATAGTATTTAGGGGTATAGGTAGTAGAATTTTCAAAATGTGCAAAAAGTGCTAAGTTGTGAAATTAACAAATAGTGAAGGGTTTGATGTAGACCTGGGAGGCTCAATCACAACCAATTTGACAACTTGCCTTTAAGAGGCATCTAACAATATTAAGATGACCTATTTGAACACACCAAACAACCTTCAAAGCTTGACAATCATCAAAAGTTAGATTTCACACTTTCACCTCTTGAACCCTAGTAGTAGTGGAAACTCAATTTGTACCCAATAACTCAAATGTTCTCCCAAACAATAGAGAAAATCTTGATGGTTTTAGACACCCATTTTAGATTAATTACATGTATCTCAATTTTAGGTACAAGTCCTTTGGACCAAATCCCCAAAAACACCCCTTCTAGGCTGACCTAATTAGGCTGATTAGGCCTAATTTGTAAAACAACATGCCCTCAAACTTATCACAAGACCTTGAAACCTTGGGGCAGAATTTCTTAGGTTCCCAAACCTCCAAAACCACAACTAGATTCCTCTAGTACGGACAAATTCATGCCAAACCTGAAAACCCTTGTTTTATGCATTAACCCTGCACTTGCCTAAAAGTTCAAAACAACTTGAACAAAGGACATTAACCCTGCACATGCCTTAAAGTTCAAAACATCATGACCCCCCATTGAGATTCTTCCAACCCTAGGCCTAAGCCCTCATTCACATGCATTTTTGTTCACAAAACTCACTGTAGCGGTAGGTTTATTACTCCTATTTCTTTCCTAGAACTCAAATCATGTATCCTACACTTAAATCCGACATCATAGGGTCCCTTACATGAGTTACAATTTCCATAGAAGAGTTAATGACCGTTGAAGGCCAAGTTTACATCATCTACACATGATATAACAACAATATTACTCATATTGTAAGTTTGCACCCCTAACACCTATAACTCACTAAAACCACACCAATGGCTTGAAATGATCCTTATTACATCCACAAAACACTAATCTTGCACACTTTACATGTAAATTCAAAAACTTTCCTTCAAAGGCTACAAAGATACTTTAGTGCAAGACCACCATTTTTCACATTTTAATACCTAAACTCAAAAACTCAACCTAAGACATGCTTAGTGGTCTTGATTGACCTTATTCAAAATAAAACATGCTCAAAGACTCATCCACCTACCTATTAACCTCCTAATTACCATCAAATCATCAAATAAGGAGGATGAGGTGTAGGTGCTCCTGCACCAAGGTTGTAAAAGTGTATTAAAGAGGGATACCAACGGTCACCTCTTTCAAATGTTAGTTTTGGAAGTTGAAGTGGTTTTTTTTAGGAGGGAAAATTTATAAAAGGCCATCAGAAACTTGAATGGAGGATGATCCTTCGATTGGGTGTCAAACAAACTGAGTGACTTTGACATGCTACAAGGAATAGTGTGAATATGTTGAATGAAGAAGTCCTAATGAAATTGTAAATTGAAAATTGTGTTTGCATATTGGAGTTGTGTATTTGTGTGTTGCAGGCCTCCCCCTACTACATTAGGACTATTTTCCAATTTTTTAGAGACTTGTATGGAAAATTTGGTAGCATAGAGAAGGCAATCAACTAGTTTGTATAACTGTTTGACAAAATACCTCAATGAAAGCTTTGGAAGCATACACAAAGTAAGTCAATTATTAAATAACAAAATACCTCAAAGAGATGTGGTTTAAAAATGTAATTGGAAAGTGTATACAATTGTGTAATTTAAAATGCACATTGACAACCTAAGGTTGTAACATGAAAAACAAACAATGATCAACATGGAATATGCAAAACAACAAAAATGAAAGCAAGCCATAATAGAATGAAATAAAATGTACAAAGACTTCACATACCTAAAAAACTAGAATTTCAAATGGAGGAGTTCTACCCAATTATGTAGCATTTGCTTCTTCTTTCCTCAAACTCCTCAACAATTTGACTTTTTCAAAAGCTTGTTCACCTCCAAACTTCAATTGTATATAAGTTATCACTAGAATTCAAAATTGAATTGATATTATATGCCTTTCAATGTGAAAACTCTACTATTTCATGCAAAGGTGGTGGAAAGATCATGAAAAAGGTGGTGGAATATAAAAATCATGCATGGACACTTCACTCAATCTTCAAAAAGCTATTTTTTTGTCGGAGCACACACAGAACTAGGAGAGTATGCAGAATGTGGGTCGACATCATGGGCATATTGTGTTTTTTACCATTTTTAGTGCAAGCTAAAATGCACTCACATTATAACGTGAGCACGTTATCTCTTCCTAGAATTGTCATGTCTCTACTTCTTGAAAACACGCTCGTGTTATCATAAAGTTGATTTTTTTAATAGATTTATTTTCTCTTTGTCTATACACTCTCCAACTCTCTCACACCCTCTCTCCCACCCTCTCACCCACTCTCCCACTATCTCCCACCATCTACCATCCTCTCCCACTCTCTCTCACCCTCTCCCACTCTCCCCCACTCTCTCCCACCCTCTCCCACTCCCTGCCACCCTCTCCCACCCTCTCCTACTCTCTCCCA
>VDFB02281492.1:391031837-391199928 GCA_007258455.2 Sequoia sempervirens
ATTTGGAGAGGATGGGAGAGGGTGGGAGATGGTGGGAGAGTGCGCGAGAGGGTGGGAGAGAGGGTGTGAGAGAGTTGGAGAGAGTATAGACAAAGAGAAAATAAATCTATAAAAAAAACCAGCTTTATGATAACGCGAGCGCGTTTTCAAGAAGTAGAGACATGACCATTCTAGGAAGAGATAATGTGATTGCATTATAATGTGAGCGTGTTTTAGCTTGCACTAAAAATGGTAAAAAACACAATATACCTATGATGTCAGCCCACATTCTGCATATACTCCTAGTTCTACGCATTCTTTGACAAAAATTAGCGTTTTGAAGATTGAGTGAAGTGTCCATGCATGATTTTTAGATTCCACCACCTTTTTCATGATCTTTCCACAACCTTTGCATGAAATTTTAGAGTCTTCACGTTGAAAGGAATATAATACCAATTAAATTTTAAATTCTAGTGATAACTGATATACAATTGAAGTTTGGAGGGGAACAAGCTTTTGAAAAATTCAAATTGTTGAGGAGTTTGAGGAAAAAAGAAGCAAAGGCTACATAATTGGGTAGAACTCCTCCATTTGAAACTCTAGTTTTTTAGGTATGTGAAGTCTTTGTACATTTTATTTCATTTTATTATGGCTTGCTTTCATTTTTGTTGTTTTGCATATTCCATGTTGATCATTGTTTGTTTGTCATGTTACAACCTTAGGTTGTCAATGGGCATTTTAAATTACACAATTCTATACACTTTCCAATTACATTTTTAAACCACATCTCTTTGAGACATTTTGTTATTTAACAATTGACTTACTTTGTGTATGCTTCCAAAGCTTTCATTGAGGTATTTTGTCAAACAGTTATACAAACTAGTTGGTTACCTTGTCTATGCTACCAAATTTTCCATACAATTCTCTAAAAAATTGGAATATACTCCTAATGCAGTAGGGGGAGGCCTGCAACACACAAATACACAACTCCAATATGCAAACACAATTTTCAATTTACAATTTCATCAGGACTTCTTCATTCAACATATTCACATTGTTCCTTGTAGCATATCAAAGTCATTCATTTGTTTTGACATCCAATCCAAGGATCATCCTCCATTCAAGTTTCTCATGGCCTTTTATAATTTTTCCCTCCTTAAAAAAACCACTTCAACTTCCAAAACTAACACTTGAAAGAGGTGACTGTTGGTCTCCCTCTTTAATACACTTTTACAACACTGGTGCAGGAGCACCTACACCTCATCCTCCTTATTTGATCATTTTATGGTAATTAGGAGGTTAATAGGTAGGTGGATGAGTCTTTGAGCATGTTTTGTTTTGAATAAGGTCAATCAAGACCACTAAGCATGTCTTAGGTTGAGTTTTTGAGTTTAGGAGTTAAAATGGGAAAAATGGCGATCTTGCACTAAAGTATCTTTGTAGCCTTTGAAGGAAAGTTTTTGAATTTACATGTAAAGTGTGCAAGATTAGTGTTTTGTGGATGTAATAAGGGTAATTTCAAGCCATTGGTGTGGTTTTAGTGAGTTATAGGTGTTAGGGGTGCAAACTTACAATATGAGTAATATTGTTGTTATATCATGTGTAAATGATGTAAACTTGGCCTTCAACGGTCATTAAATCTTCTGTGGCAATTGTAACTCATGTAAGGGACCATATGATGTCTGATTTAAGTGTAGGATGCATGATTTGAGTGCTAGGAAAGAAATAGGAGTAATAAACCTACTGCTACAGTGAGTTTTGTGAACAAAAATGCATGTGAATGAGGGCTTAGGCCTAGGGTTTGGAAGAATCTCAATGGGAGGTCATGATGTTTTGAAATTTTAGGCATGTGTAGGGTTAATGTCCTTTTTTCAAGTTGTTTTTAAAGTCTAGGAGGTTGTGGAAGTAGCGTATTCAATAAACCCTCTTGAATAGTGCATAAAACAAGGGTTTTCAGGTTTGGCATGAATTTGTCCGTACTAGAGGAATCTAGTTGTGGTTTTGGAGGTTTGGGAACCTAAGAAATGCTGCCCCAACATTTCAAGGTCCTGTGATAAGTTTTAGGGCATGTTGCTTTACAAATTAGGCCTAATCAGCCTAATTAGGTTAGCCTAGAAGGGGTGTTTTTGGGGATTTGGTCCAAAGGACTTGTACCTAAAATTGAGATATATGTGTAATTACTCTAAAATGGGTGTCTAAAACCATCAAGAGTTTCTCTGGTGTTTGGGAGAACATTTGAGTTATTGGGCACAAATTGAGTTTCCACTACTACTAGGGTTCAAGAGGTGAAAGTGTGAAATCTAACTTCTGATGATTGTCAAGCTTTGAAGATTGTTTGGTTTTTTCAAATAGGTCATATTAATATTGTTAGATGCCTCTTAAAGGCATGTTGTCAAATTGGTTGTGATTGAGCCTCCCAGGTCTACATCAAACCCTTCACTATTTGTTAATTTCACAACTTAGCACTTTTTGCATATTTTGAAAATTCTACTACCTATACCCCTAAATACTATTGAAAATGATGTAGAGTGGTAGGGGAAGCAACTTCTTTTTCAAAAGCTTCTCTCAAATACTCTATATGCACACACCAACTACACTATTCCTCTCAACAATGCAACTTGACCACTCAATTTGACTCACACAACCAGACATCTGAAAAGGACTTGGGGATGATGTAAACACTCTTCACACAACACAAAATGACTAAACAAACAAACCTTGCACCCAAAAACATCCATTCTTCCATCGTTCCTACACAAGCCCATGCAACTTTGCAACATTCACATATAGGAAAGTAAAAATAAAAACTAATTAAAGGAATTAACCAGATAATGAAACATGGTTTTAGACTCCTAACACCATCCTCCACAAGTTCTCGAAAGTACAGGATCAAACACCCAAAACAAATGTATCAAAAGATTGATTTACAAGCCATAAACAAGGCTTCACTAGGCTTGTACAAGGAAGCTTTCAACTTGTCAAGGAACACCCCAACACCCCTAATGCCTTCAAAAGACTCCAATAGGTTCCCCAAGACCTGTTCCATGCTTTCCATCCATTAGTATTGCATAAATACTCAGAAAACTATGAAAAGTGCATTCTAAAGAACATTTTCATACATTTACAAGGGAAAAACTGACCTAGGGCATCAGATAACTTTTGCAAACCTCCATATTTTTCTCTAAAAAAATTGTACCATGTAGAAGGGCCCTAAACCTAACATTCCACCAAGTTTTATATTTTTCCCATGGTGGAAATGGGAATTATTCCCATTTTGGTGACCAAACCCTTCTTTGGTAGGGTTTCAGACCCATTTTCACTAAAATTGATGTAACTTGCTTAATTCTTGATGAAATCAAACCAAATCACTGCCAGAATGAAGCTATCTCTACCCTCTATCAAACCATGAAGATTTGGAGGCCGTACAGTTATGTATCAGTCCGTACCAAACAAAAGAATAGTAAAAAATGCTGTAAAAATAGAGTTTTCTCTTTATTAAATGCTTCAAAACTTCAAAAATTCCAACAAAATCCCAACCTTGACCCAAGGGAGGCTTTTTAAACATTCTACCACCTTCCCCAATGCCCCTCAACTGATTTTTTAAAAGAAGGAACCGTTGATTAGTGAAATTACACCAACTTACAACATGACAACTTTGCAATTTTGGAGCAACTTTCAATCCTAAAGACCTATGACCTAAAAAACCATTCAAATAACCTTGAAGCAGCCTTATTACATTTTCAATACCCCAAACCTTGCACACTTACAAAAAAAATCATTTTTTTTCCTTCAAAGGCTACAAAATCAACTTTAGTGCAAGATTGCATTGTTGCACATTTTGACTCAAAACTCAGAAATTCAACCTAGAACCTATCCAATGGTCTTATTAGACCTTATTGAAGATGAAAAAAACTCAAAATACTAAAAAATAATCTTTATAACCTATTTAAACTATTTTGGTTTTCATCTCTATTTCTAAATTACCTCATTAGTAAAGCTATCTCATCACCTATGTTGTGTATTTATGAAGCCTTGAATGACATATATATTTCATTTATTTTAATAGATACATTTTTTAGGAACTAATATTCATCTCATTACCATGCTATAGGTAAAATTATCCGCCATGTCAAAGAAACGAACAAGGAAGAAAGATCTAACAGATGAAGAGTATGAAACCTTCAAAGAATAGGAGAGAGAACGGGTGGCAAAATATCGTGAAAAGAAGAAATTGGAAACGATTGATGAAAAAAATCCAATTGAAGAGGAACCTAAAGAATCAAAAAGAGAAAATAAATTGGCAGCACAAAGGGCACGAATGCGAAAGAGTTGTGCTAGGAGATGCAAATACCGTAGTTGGAGACACACCCTCTACTGCTAGTGAATACGAAGGGACACCATTAAGCACAAGAAAATATGGAGGGACACCATCTACCACAAGTGAGTATGGTTGGACACCATCTACCACATCTGAAAGTTGAGAGTACATCATCACTCGGAGTTGATTAAGAAGAACGTTATTTTCTAGAAATTTACTGGTTTTTCTAAGTTTTCTTGTTATTGTACGGCCTGTACGGATGCTAAGATGATCTAAAACCTATTGGATGTTGTATATTGATGAATTATATTTCATTTTCACCTATTTAGAGGTTCTAACTCTTTGTATAGTGAAAGTTATCTTGTTTTTACTGCTGCTACCTACTTTCATAGTGTTCTTGGATTGAAGGGTTTCATGATGTAATTCGACCCATTCACTTTTTGTGCCTACGGTAACTTGTGGAATGGGTCATCTAACTTGTAAAATACATTCCTAACCTGTTTAGAATGTTTTGGAGTTAAGGTTGGGTGTTTGGGATGATGTTCTAGGGCTGTAGTAGGGTATTTTCATGATGAAAATGAGGGTTTCAAGTGTTGTTTTGACAAAATGTGTGAAGGACTGTCCATGTAATGTATTATTCACCATGTACAGGGTCTAGTAAGTGTGTTTGGTGCTTTGTTTGGGTCTGGAAGGTCTGGGAGATAGGAGTTTCATTAAAACCCCAAGTATTATGCTTGAAATCGAGGGTTTGGTGTATTAGGGGTCAAGAGGTCTTGGACCTGGAAACAAATCATGGAATTGGAGGTTTTGACACATATCGTACTACTGTTTGAGGAGTTTGAGTGAAGATCTAGTGTTTAAAAGGTCGTCTCTTTGTAAATAGGGCTAATTTAGTTGCCTTTGTGCAAGGTGGTCTATTGGATCTTAATGATGGTACAAAGAAACATGGTATGATCTCTTGGGAATTTGTCTTAGGGTCTGTGTTAAAGCTTGATTGATGTTTGGTTGGCCATTGGATGACCTTCTCTAAAAGATAAGCCCGTTTGATGAGATTTGGAGACTATACTTGCCTATTGTTGTTAATTGATTCAATTTGGGTGATTGTGATTTCAAGGTTGGTGTCTTATTGAGGTCTGATTAGTTGATGTTGAAAAGAGTTCCTCCACCTTGAATTGAATCAACAAGCCCTCTAACATAACAAACCCTAAAACCCTCTTCTTTCATAAGTTAGGCAAGGGTTTATTGAAAACCCATACTCGAAACCTTCCCATAGCCAACCAAAGCCTAAAACACATTCAAAAAGGTCTACACAAGCTTAAAAGTTCAAGAGATATCGCTGCCCCCAAAGATTTCTTCAAACCGTAGCAGTAAACCACCATTTTCCACTAAAAAATGCACCATTTGAAATCTAGGGAATCACCTAAAAACCCTCTATTCGCCTCCCTTGCATACAAAACTTTGCACACATATTTTATAACCATAAATAAGCCTTTCCATCAAGTTATAGAAGCATACAGTGGGTGAAAGGATTAATATGACATTTTAATGCACTCAAAACCCTTAAAATAAGGTATACAAACCAACCCTTAGTAATTGTCTTCTAAAATGCACAAAATCACTTGAAATCCAACCAAACCAAAACTAAAATGGACTTAAGTCTACTGCCCACCGAATTCCATCGAAAAGAGAGCACAATCACCCTGTACGGAACTATATAGTTCAATGAAACATCAAATCCCAAAGTGCAAAAGGATACCAATCTTTGATGGGGTATTACTTGGATACCATGGTGCTTACGAAATCTCTGTATGAACCTATGGGATCATGTTGGGTCCCTCTACAATAAATTCTCTCAGTTTTTGTTGTCTCGGAGTGGTTTTCCTGTGGTGTCCAGTTTTCAGTTGATGGAAAAAGTGTCAAATGCAAGTAGTGTAAAGTTGGAAAGTGGTGCAACTTTTGTTCTACAACTCGTGTGACCAAAATGACTATTCCAACATGTCTAAATAGGTATGTTTATGCTAGGCATGTTCCTCTTTCACACCCAAACATGTAGAATCACTTTGAGCTACGTTCAACCAGATCGATCCCTTAAGGGTTCAAAGTGCAAAATGGCTGCAAACTTTAGCATGCTTGTTACTCATATACTATGGTGCTTAGAAACTTCTCGTTTGATCCTATGGGATCACATTGGGGCTCTCTACAATAAGATCTCTCATTTTTTATTATCTCGGAGTGGTTTTCCTGTGGTGTTCAATTTTTAGTTGATGGAAAAAGTGTCAAATGCAAGCACTGGAAAGTTGCAAAGTGGTGTAACTTTCGTTTTGCAACTTGTGTGACCAAAAAAAAAGTTCCAATGCATCCAAATAGGTATGTTTACACTAGGCATGGTCCTCTTTTGCACCCAAACATGCGGAATCGCTCTGAGTTACGTGTTGACGTGTGTCTTGGCACAACAACATGCAAACAAAATATTGCTACTCTACTTCTCCTAAAGAGAAAGACAACACATGGATTTATTAGCTCCCAAGGTCTTTGTAGTTGGGTCTCAACTATGCTGATGTTACTCAATGGTCAATGCAACCGTAATATTCAAGGGGCCTGCTGGTGTTGAGCTTTTGGATTGTTCTGGGGTCAAGCATGAATTTAAACCTAATCTAACCAGGGGTTTTAAAGAAATAGAAAAAGATGGATCAGGGCTTTGAGATAGAAAAGAATGACACTTCATCTGAATTAACCAGACCTGTCACCTTCCAAGGAATTCCTAACTAAAACTATAGAACAAAATTAACTTGTGACTAACACACAGTTTCATCCATTCATAGTGCTGATTTCAACAGTAGATTGCAAGTTACCATTTAAACAAAACATAAAACCAAACTTCATTCCTTGAAAGCTTCTTAAATCAGATGATTAATTCAAGACAAACACCATCCTGGAACACAACATGAAGTAGATTAAGATCTGGTTGCTTCTACTGTCAGTGAGACAAATAAGCAACATTTACAAATCTGGCACAATCACTAGTGTACAAAAAATTGTGGCTCCAAATTGTTTCCATTTACACTAAGAAAACTGAAAGATACATTAGTCTTCTTCTTAATCTAACTCCTAACTACTAGTTCCTCTCTACAAGTTCTCTATCTACCACTTTCTAACTAATTTTTACTCTACCCGTTCTAACAAGTTCTAACCTTTTACAAAGAGGCCAGAATGCCTTATATATATGATGTATCAAAAAAGAATGTGCTGGCCCCCTATATTAGGGTTTACAAAATATCTACTACCTGCAAGGAGGGTCGGCCCTCAAATCTTTTTGAGGAGAGTCAAAACTACATTCAATGCACGAAACCCTGCTGTCCATGCTGATGACGGCTTGTTCTGGGAATGATCTGTAGATCTTTTGCGGCTATAGCATTAACTCTTCTGTCTCTGTGTCCATCTTTGAACTCCACCAGGGGTCGCCTTGAATGCTCTAGAATATCACCATTAATACTAATCTGCCTCTGCTAGTGATCACTACAGCTGTCCCTGTGACTCATAGTTTCTTTTCCCTTCTTCATGTTCTCATTTATGTTTTAGACTTCTCTACTTGTTGACCATCCTCTAGAAGCATCATCGGGCCTCCCTGTAGATTTGGACATTTCACCTGAGTCAATCCATTGCCTTTGGATCTCAGAAGGAATCCATTTCGCTTGCATTATGTTGGTCTTCCTTTGCTGGAACAGTTAATCGATCAAATTGTCACCAGTCAGTCCTCTTAGCCTCTTCTGATTGGTCAGACATATGCCACGCGAGCTTCTCGGGCGGTCAAAGGTGATTTGAATGGCATCGCATGTCGGTGAGACACTAATCGTGTCTCGCCAATGTGATTATATCACTTTTAGCAACCATCAGCATGACATTAGATAGTCGGCAAGACGTTTCAACGAGCCGTAGAAGTCATATCAAGCTCGTGAAAACCATCGGCAAGACAGTCGCTAGTCAGTGGGACATCATAGCGAACCTCAGGATCCTTCAGTGATCACATTTTTCCTGTCGGGGAGACTATCGCTTGTCGCTGTGACCTCATGGCGAAGTCTTCTTTATCTCTCAGCGGGCCCACTCTCATGTCGGGGAGACCTCATCGTTTCGGGGAGATCTTACCCTGAACTCCTCTTTTCTTACCGAGCCCTTCTTTGTTGTCGGCAAGACCAACGCACTCAGTAAGACATCTCCCCAAGTCCATCCTTACTCCCCCAAGCTCGAGTTCTTTTGCTTCGGTGTGACTTTCTTTCTTCGCCAAGACATTTTGGCGAAGGCATGATCCTCCGCTGAGCTCCATTTCTTTCGGTGGGGTCCCCTTTCTGTCGGCAGGACATTCTATGGTCGAGGAGACTTCATATCGAAGCCAAATACTCTTCCCGAGCTTGCTCTTATTGGGAAGAGCCTTCCCCTTCGGCGAAACCTCTTGACGACATTGCCCTACTGTCACTGAGACTCTTTTGTATCGGCAGGACCTTTTGCCGATTTCTTTCACTCTCGCCGGGCTCAATATGTTTCGGTGAGACATCCACCGTTCGGTGAGACCTTCGGCCGATTTCATACCCCTCGGCGAGATCCTATCGAGCTGAACTTCTTTTCGGCAAGACCAATAGCCATCGGTGAGATATCTCACTGAGTTCATTTCACTTCGGCCAAACTTTGTCTCCTCGGCATGACATCACACCAAATCTCCTTACTCCTCGGTGAGCTCCCTCATGTCGCTGAGACTTCCCTTGGTCAGTGAGACTTTACACCAACCAAGGCTTCCTTTTGCCGAGCATGAACTTTCTCCGAGCTCCTCCTACCTTTTCGGTGAGACATACGCTAATCGGCCAAACCTCCTGCCGAAGGCAACACTATCGCCGAGAGTTAACCCCTTCGCTGAGACCCTATACCGAAGTCTCCCCACTTCGCCGAGAGTTCATTTGAGTTCGGGGAGAGCTTGTTTGATTGGCAAGACTTTATGTCGACACCACCCTGACCTTTGTCACTGAGACATCACACCAATCGGTGAGAGACATAGAAACTCATAGCGACAAAAATGTCTTAGCAACCCCTTTGGATTTCAAATGAACAGAAACAAACTGCCAGTCGGCTAGACAACAAGAGGGTCTCAGCGACTCTTTCCTTGAGGAATTTTATGCTACATGGGACTGAGGCATGCCTTACCATCGACTTTCTTGAGAGATATCATCATATGCAGAATTTAATCCTACATTCAACAAAGAAAACCATAATAAAGATCACATAAACAGAGGTTAATTAATCAAAATCAACATTAAAATGAATCCTATGTTAGTAAGTCACCATTAAATCTTCAAACAAAATGATCATATCAGAGTTCAGGTTTCAGGTCCACCCGCAGAATCCAAGCTAGGGAGGAATTTCAGAGAATTCTGAGCCAGGTGGATTCCAGCGGAATAAACATAAAAACACCTGCTAGCAACTTAATCCGATCGTTATCAATGAAGGAACAGTATGTGAGATCTCAAAATAACATGAATTATAGATGAAATGCACCATCATTTGTTAAAAGGTCCTACTACTCCATATTTCTTCACATTGCATTAGATTCCGGAGAAATCCGTGCAGGACAGATTTCCGCGAAGGAGAAGGCATTCTGACAAGTTCGGAAAAAATAGGGAACAACGGATTTTCAGGAAAATCCGGAGGAGAAAGAAATCCGCAAAGAAGGTGCATCTCCAGAGGCCTCGAGAATTTTGAGAAAATTCGGGGGAGGAGGAAAATCCCAGACTGGGGAGAAAACCCAGATTCGAACTGAGGCAGAACCAAAATTAGATAAAGCAAAACAAAGACCCAAGAGAAAAACGAAAGGAAATTTGAAAGACTAAAGCCAAAAAACCAAAGGCAACAAAAGAAAAAAGAGAAGGGGGGACCCATTTTGTTCCAGAATAAAATGGGGTGGTTATGCAAAGCATAATGTTCAACCAGATCGATCCCTTAAGGGTCCAAAGTACAAAATGGCTGAAAACTTCAACATGTTGTTACTTGTATATCGCGAGGCTTAGAAACTTCTCGTTTGATCCTATGGGATCATGTTGGGCCCCTCTACAATAACCTCTCTTGGTTTTTGTTATCTCAGAGTTGTTTTCCTATGGTGTCCAGTTTTTAGTTGATGGAAAAAGTGTCAAATGCAAGCAGTGGAAAGTTGCAAAGTGGTGCAACTTTCGTTCTGCAACTCGTGTGACCAAAAAAACATTCAAACACATTTGAATAGGTATGTTTACATTAGGCATGGTCCTCTTGCACACCCAAATAGGTGGAATCACTTCGAGCTACGTTCAATCAGATCAATCCCTTAAGGGTCCAAAGTGCAAAATGACTGCAAACTTCAACATGAGGTTACTCGAATACCGTGAGGCTTAGAAAATTCTCGTTTGATCCTATGGGATTGTGTTGGGCCCCTCTACAATTTTTTTTTTTATCTCAGAGTGTTTTTCCTATGGTGTCCAGTTTTTAGTTGATGGAAAAAGTGTCAAATGCAAGTAGTGGAAAATTACAAAGTGGTGCAACTTTTGTTCTGCAACTCGTGTGACCAAACGAACTATTCCAACACATCTAAATAGGTATGTTTATGCTAGGAATGATTCTCTTTCACACCCAAACATGCGGAATCGCTTCGAGCTATGTTCAACCAGATCGATTCCTTAAGGGTTCAAAGTGCAAAATGGCTGCAATATTCAGCATGCTATTACTCAGATATTGTGACACTTAGAAAATTATCGTTTGATCCTATGGGATTGTGTTGGGTCCCTCTACAATAACCTCTCTTGGTTTTTGTTATCTCGGAGTGGTTTTCCTGTGGTGTTCAGTTTTCAGTTGATGGAAAAAGTGTCAAATGCATGTAGTGGAAAGTTAAAAAGTGGTGCAACTTTCGTTCTGCAACTCGTGTGACCAAATGAACTATTCCAACACATCCGTATAGGTATTTTTACACTTGACATGGTCCTCTTTCACACCCAAACATTCGGAATCGCTCCGAGCTACGTTCAACTGGATCGATTCCTCAAGGGTCCAAAGTGCAAAATGGCTACAAACTTCAGCATGCTATTACTCAGATACCATGATGCTTAGAAACTTCTGATTTGATCCCATGAGATCATGTTGGATCCTTGTACAATAACCTCTCTCAGTTTTTGTTATCTTGGAGTGGTTTTCCCGTGGTGTCCAGTTTTCAGTTGATGAAAAAAGTGTCAAATGCAAGTAGTGGAAAGTTGCAAAGTGGTGCAACTTTCGTTCTGCAACTCGTGTGACCAAACAGACTATTCCAACAAGTCTGAATAGGTATGTTTACACTAGGCACGGTCCTCTTTCGCACCCAAACACACGAAATCGCTCCAGAGCCTACGTTGAACCGGATCAATCCCTTAAGGGTTCGAGTGTAATATGTTGAAATAGACCATTCCACCTATTGTTTAGGCTGTGTCTCAGTGATATGGGCCTGATGTAAGTAGGATAGGGAGTAGGAATAAGAAAATAGCATTGGTAAAGGCATTGGAAGAGATTACTAATGCAGCCCCTGTTGAAAATTTAGAATTGAGCCCCCTTAAAAGCAAGGCTAGAAGAGGTGAACAGAAGAAATTGCTTGAAAATAAGTTAGAATAGGTTGGAAATAGGCTATGTTGTGGATTTTGATGTGTTCAAAAGGTTTGCAAGGATAGGGGAGGTCAAAATTATGTTATGGCAAGATTCCCTAGTTGGGAAAACAGGGGTTTTGAATGAAAAAGAGATGTTTGAGGGAGTAAAAGTGGGTAAAGTCAAGAGGCAACATAATTTGGTGGTCAATTAAGTTTGTGCAGGTAGAATGAAGAGTGTTGGAATAGGTTTTTAGTTTCGAGTTCAGGTTCAGGGGTTCAGTTCGCCGGTTAGGCCTAATTTTTTTTGGAGGGGGGTTAGGTTCGTTTTGGGTTCGTTGGTACAAAAATCATATAAAAACAAAATATAAATATATATGCAGCCTACAAGCATGAATTAGGATTAGAATATCACATAACATCATATAAACAACAAAACCACCATAAACTTGAATGCCATTTAAAACATGCATGATAAATATTCATCGTTGAAACTTGAATTGTGGTAGCTTGATATACAAAGTCTATTGGTGCTAGGGTTCAATTTGTATGATTTTGAAAAAAGAAGCCAATTGAGTAGAGTTATCAACATTCTTCATAAATCATAAGAATTTGTTTAGTACACTAGCCATTTTGATGTCTTCTTGCAGTCTAAAACATTATTTTGTATCATTGTTACATTGGTCTTCAGGGTGGCGGCTTAATATAGCTCCACAATACAAAATCTAGTTTACCTTTGTAGTGTAACAATGGCATAGGCAGATTTTTCTTTCAAAGAACTAAAGGGTGACTGCACAATTGAAGTGTATAAACACATATCTTTTTGTAATATCAAAGATAATTTTTGAAACTTCCATGCATTGCTAATCTAAAAGGAAAAGTCTTTTTCCTAATCTGTATGTAGCCATGCTTTTGACATTGTCAAAAAGAGAAAAACTTCATGAATGATGCAAAGGCATGGCCAAGCAGCTCTAACTCTTCGCATGAGAGAAGAGAGATGTTGGAGAGTACATCAAGTTAGTGAGAACATAAGTGTAATGTGTTTTAGTTTGTAGTATTCCTCGATTTCTCTACAGATGTGTGATAAATTCTCATTTCAATGATGCAATTTTTTTTTTGAAAAAAGAAAGTTGTGTCACAATCCGCTTTCAATCTAGCAAGAAAAAATGAAAGCTCAACCTCTTGGAATGAAAATGCTTGTTTTCAAAACAAATGAATAAGAATGAGGTAGTTAAGGTGTTTGAAGTGATTCAGACATCACTTTTAGGGTTCCCTTGGGTGTGGGTCAAAGTCAAACTCCATAAAACATTAAAAAAAGTTCAAAAAAACACTTTTTTGGATGCTTAGGCACGCGGGTTCTGTCTTGGTTCGCCTAGGTTCTATCTGGGTTTTTCCTAGGTTCTCTTGGGTTCTACCTAGGTGAACCAGACCCAAAAAATGAAGGACCCTGGTCGAACCCACAGGTGAACCGAAATAGGACCCGCACCACATGAGTGAACTAGGACCAGAACTAGGGCTAAAATAGAACCTGGTAACATAGATAATGTGTCAAGAAGTTGACTACTTCATCTACCTTGAATATTATGTTTTGCAAGTGTTACATGAAGATTATGTATCCTTTGCTTAATTCAGTTGTTCCAATCAAAGGATTAAATATATTGGAATCTTTTTATCAATCATTTCATGGAATACCAATTGAAAATGTGTTTTTTTCTTTTAGATAAAGTTGTTTACTATCAATCAATTAATTTATTCAAAACAAACCATGAAGGACAACAATGATCAATGCTAGGGCTAACCAATTAATAAGTATATACGTGAATAATTGGAGCATGTACATGTGAATAAGGGAAGCACAAGTAGTCACAAACACATAAGCCTTGAAGTATACACACGAATACATAGTATACACAACTTAATACAAAGTATATGCATGAATACAAGGTATACGCATGAAAACGCGTAAGTCACAAAGTATACATTGGAACAAACGTAAGTCAAAAAGTATACACGTAAGTTGTAAAGTATACACTTGAATACATGTAACTCATATCTATTGAACCATGAATTTATAATGCAAATATGGACACCATCGATAAAACAGATTTGTATTAACCAAATAGCCATGTATGCATACATCAATATATGTCAATATAAGTATAAAATATAGTTACAAAATAGCCATATAGCCTTACAAGAATGCCATATAGGTATACAATGTCAAATATATGCAATAAAAAATATGTACAAAATTGCCATGTATTCTTTCCCTTTGTTTGGTGATCCGATGGCGATAAGTCCATCACTCATTTCTGCTTTGCTCAAGGAGTGCTCCTGCTGCTCCTACTGTTAAGTTCTTGGTGAAGTTTTAACTGTTACAATAAGAAGTAAAGAAATTAATATATAGAAATTACATGATAAAAAATGATATATTTAACAAAATAATCACTTACGACCATCTCACGATCATGCTCCACGATGGAAATATTTTCATGCCGATGTTGAGGCGTGCCAAAGCCCTATATAAACCATCTAAATAGGAATAAAACTATGAATCAATAATGGTTTGATTTTTCACTAGAACTAACATCTATAACAACGAATGTAAATTGAAATTTAGTAATTTTCCTCATACCTCCCCTATTAGAGCCATCAAGGATTTTATAGCGGATGAAACACCGATATCCATTGCCCTCATAACATTTGGAGGTGTTTCCGTCACTAACATCTAAAAATAAAACAACAAATTATTCAATCACAAAAAAGTTACAATAGCGATCCACGTCATGACTTATAATGTATGATATCTAATGAATTTTTTTTTGAGTACAAGTATTAAACTATATATTTCTGATTATCATGCTTACTATTTTCCCTATCCATATCTTGTTCAAAAGAATGTGTTTATAGGCTTTTAACCATAGCAACAAGCCGCTGAACCGTTTGATTAAATGCTTTCGTGGACATGCACGATAACTATCGTGGCATAGAGAAGGTAGTGAACTATTTGAAAAAATGCCTCAAAAGAAATGGGGTCTCGTGGTGATGGAATGCCATTACAAACAAATGCCTGTCATGGCATTCCATCACCATAAGACCGCATTTCTTTCAGGATTTTTTTTTGAAAAAGTTCATTGCCTTCTCTATGGTATTATTGCTTACTATTATGCTTTGATAGATATTTTTCCAAGCATCCATATAGTTTGTTGGAAAGCACCTATTTTAGGCTTTTAGCCATATCAGCAAGGAAGTGAGTAGTTTGATAAAATTCTTTGGTGAACTTGTATGAAAAATGTTGTATCATAGAAAAGGTGGTGAGTAGTTTGAAGAAATACCTCAAAGAAATCACCATGAGACCGCATTTCTTCGAGGATTTTTTCAAACTACTAACTGCCTTGTCTAGGCTATTGCTTACTATTATGGTTTCATAAATTTTTTCCAAGCATCCATAGTTTATTGCGTTGGTGCACCTTTGCAAGCACATGCCTCCATGTGAAGTAATTGCATCGTCCTGCTTATGTTGAATTTCTAAACAACTATATTGTAGTTGAAATTTTGTCATCTATCAACATCTAGTTAATAGTTATGGAATGTAAAGTAATGCTTTGAGTTTGAATGATGTGCAATGCAACGTAACCAACGATATGAATATAAACTACACAAATCTATTACTTGTAGAATTCATTAGTTAAGTTCTCTTTATTCTATTACATGTGTGTAGGTTTGAGTAAATCTACTGGCACTAGGAGGTGTTCCCTTGAAACCTCCAATATTACCCTATTCAACATCCAAAATCACATATTAAAATACCATTCATAAAAAATGCTATTAACATGTAATAAATTTATAATTGTTTACTAGTTACATACCCCACTGATAGGTGTACTGTAGAAATAAGTAGCTGGAGGGCCGGTGTATCCAGTCTCAATACTGTGACCCTGCAATTCTATTAAAATCATAAAACTAAATTAGTTTTAATCTTGCATTTCAGAATCAAAATTTAATAAATTAAATTCAATGAACATGCTAACTTTTACCTGAGTATCAATACCATACACATAATGCAAAATGTCAGCCGCCCTCTCCATCCTCGTAGATGCATACAGATTCTATGTAGCAACATACAGATCCTGCGTAGCATCCTCCTGAGTGCCGGTGGGGTCATATGGACAAGTCGCCCACAAGATTGACACACATGGGTTCAAAGGCCACCACTAGAAGACTCCCCTAGATGGTGTTGTACAATAGGGCTAGTATGATGGATGACACTCTGGGTCAAAGTGTTGATCGCCTGCAATGTCTCTACGTCGACACTCTCCTTCGCGATGACAGGCATAACAACGTGCTCACGAGGTGGTCTAGCGAGAGCTCATCTCCCTTGCCGCATAGGATCCGGCTATGCACCAAGCCTATCTTGAGCTGACCCCCCACCTCTCCCCTGGAACTCCCTCATATCAAAATAATTTGGGATTTGGTTTAATATGAACTCACTGTATAGTTTCCTAAGAAATACTGGGGGACTTCACAATTGTTGCACGGTGGGTCATCAAAGACCATGTACCACCTATCATAAAAATGGTTCCTAATCTCTTGGTGGTGGCACCAATGAATAGGAAACCTCTTCGCATTGCGGCTAAGATTTTGATGTGTTCTAGGGTCAGTGAATAAAGAGCACTAATCACCTTTAGTAAATTTTAAATCCTTTACTTGTTTATATGATAGTTTATCTGCATAATATGCCCTAGCCACTTGCCTCCTATCTTGCCATTTAGTTATTTGTTTGCTAATTGAATCTACATTTTTTAACATATCTTTTAATGAATTTGCTAGGGTCATTCTTTATGTGGTTGAACCATTTGGATCACTCAACATACTGATAAAATCCTCAATTTGTTTTTGTTGTTCTCAATTTCACTCATCAAATTTTGTTGAGTGCCAGGAGGTTGAGTGATTGGTGCAGGATGTTGCTGTTGAGGTTGATTTTGTTCTTGAGGATTTGGTTGCTCTTCTTGTTGAGGATTTTGAGGATTTTTAGGATCATTTGCATCTCCTACAAATTTTTAAAAAATATATCAAATATAACCTAAAACTAACAAAATCAACCTAAAACTAAGAAATTCAAAACAAATAGCAAACAATACTTACCTCTCCCACCTCTTCGTCATTGTGGTGCCATCCTTGCAAAGAAATAACAATCGTTGTTGAATATTTTTGCACAATGCCTCCTCCTAGAACGCGAGTGCAAAAATGGGGGTTTTTGGCCGTGGGCAAAGTAGAAGAATAGTCGACATAAAATGAATCACTTACACTTTTTTTTTTCTTTTAAATTGCCATAATGCGAGCGCGTTATAACGCGCTTGCGTTATGGGCTCGGTGTGGCTAAGCCTCAGGCTCGACACACCAAACTCATAACACGAAAGCATTATAACATGCTTGCGTAATGAGTTTTCAATTTTTTTTTTGAAATTGGCCACAAAATTGTAACCCAAGTTCATGCACCCACCCTCAAATCTCTAGATTGAGCAAGCATGCAAGATATACTTGACCACTAAAAATTTTGCTACTATAGGCATTTATGATCAATCTCATTTGAGCTTGAAAAATTCTATTTTTTTCTTGGCTTTGTTGTCTTAGGCCACATGAAAATAAGAAGACATGTAAGATATCAAATTTTATTGCTATAGTAATTTAAATCTTATAAGATAATGCAGACACAAAAATTAATTTCTAATAGCATACACATCAAAAAAATGACTATAAAATCATAATCTAGAGTTAATTTGACATGTCAAGCTTATTGGGGGTACAATATAAAAAGCTTATTAGCTTCAAGGTGAGAAACCCAAGTTATTGGGTCATGTAGGATGCTTAAACTAGGCCACATCATTGGTTAATATTACAACAAATCTAGAGTAATCAAGACATATAAATTTTGACATGAAAGCATATAACAAATAGATGCAAAGGATTTGATAAATTAGAACCTTGTCTCTCATCTTGGTTCATAAGGGAGTGGGATACATAACATCTAGATTTGAATAATTAAGTTGATTGAAATATATGAGCTTGTGGTCTACAAAATATACACATAACTTTGGACTTGACACAAGGTTAGGCTTTAAACATAAGATAGAAATAGATGAGAATTTACTTGCTTCTTTAGTTTATAAGCAATCTCACGCATGAAAATTTAGATTATTAGATGTAGAAAGCCAAGTAAATTCCTATTGAAAAAGATTCTAGGCTTATGTATGAATAAGGGTCCTTTAGATCTGAAAGGAACTCATATTACTAGACATAAAGGGCTCAATCAAACAAGATCTATAATACATCAAATTTTGGACTTTAAAGCTTAAACTTAATATTGGACGTGAGTAGATAATCAACCAAGGATTTGTTGTTCTAAACTTTCAAATGCGACATTCTAAAATTTGATTCCATCAAGTCAAACTCCAATGATCACCTCATCCCCTTGAAGGTCATGCAAATATTCCAACCTATTTGTAAGAGTTTTTGTTTCATCAACTTAATCGAGTTAAAAATCAATTTTATTTTATCATTACAAATACAAGTCCAAGTAGAAAATGTGGCTACGATCATATTTGAAAATTTAAAAGGTGGTATTCTACTTAAAATTGCAAGTTAAAATGTGTTGGGATACGAATACGAATCCTATTTGTAGTTTGTAACTACTACAAAGTACAAGCGGTCTTGACAGTCCGTCCAGGGCACTTTTTATATAAAAGTCAAATGTTATTGGTAGTCGGGCACGTGGGACTCACGTGGAACAATGTTTCTACCCCATGCTACAAACTCAGTTCGAAACTTTGCCACTTACAAATTCGGTCCAAAACTCTGCCATTTAAGTCGTTCGTCACATATGCAGATTGTAAAAGCGTAGATGAGGCGCATGAATGATTGAAGAATTGTGGCCTTGGACAAAAGGCTTTAAAAACTTCCAAGCAAATCCGAGTAGTTGAAAAGCTAGCGCCGCCTTCAAACAAGGTATGGATATATGTTAAAGCATTATAGGAGGAAGATGTTATATCAGATAATATACCGTAGAAAGTATACAAAACCTGAAAGCATAAGACAAGGCAGCGAGTTGTTTGATAGAATGTCTCACAAAAATCTGGTCTAAGGGAACGCCATCATTGGAAGATACACGCAACATTTGATTTTACTTTTTGAAAAATCTTTCGAAACTATACATCAAATGCAATTGGCAATCGTAAAGCCACATTACACAACTTTTGTAAGCACCTTCCGGGTGAGTTTAAACAGAACATTGTAAACTTTGATTCCTCCTGTTTATGTCAAGCAGGTGAGTTTGAGTTTAAATAGAACATTGTAAAGTTTGATTCCTCCTGTTTATATCAAGCGGGTGAGTTTGAGTTTAAACAGAACATTCTAAACTTTGATTCCTCCTGTTTATATCATGTGGGTGAGTTTGAGTTTAAACAGAACATTCTAAACTTCGATTCCTCCTGTTTATATCAAGCCGATGAGTTTGAGTTTAAACAGAACACTGTAAACTTTGATTCCTCCTGTTTACATTAAGTGGGCGAGTTTCAATAGAACACTCTAAACTTTGTTTCTTTTAGATAACCCATCTGAAAATTAGCTTTTTAAATAAACTTAAAATATACTGTTTAAGTCAAATTCATCAAACTGAAAACTTTAGCGCAGGGTATAGACATAAAAGACGTTTGCCAGATGTTATAGTTGCAAACACCTAGGCGGCACATGTGCTTAATATGCAAGCACAGAGAAAAATCGTGAACTATATGACAAAATGGTCAGGTACCTATGAATGCGAAATGTGCATGTCTGAACAAAAAGATTTCTATCAAGACTTCGCACATAGCTGCGAACTCCAGAACGGAGTATTGCCATCCATCAAAGCATAACAAAGTTCAGACCAAGCGAATGCCATTGATGGTCTGCACTAATTTCAGGGATATGCAGAAAACGGATATGTTGAAAAGGCTTTAGAAACCATCAAGCGAATGCCGTTGGCTGTGGTAAGACCAAATTACATGGGAGCTTCAGTAGAGGGTATGGACGTCCATCAAAGCATAGCTTGAAGGGGATATTTGTCAAATGTTGCTCTTGAAGCTGTCTACAATGGCATATATACAAAATGTGGATGCACAGACAATGCACGCAGTTTGTTTGACAAAATGCTTTCTGAAATTTCAACCCACAGACCACTCTTCGACTGCAGCCATTGTTCAAGCGGTCCTTTTTTAATCTTGAGAAAGATGATGTAGACTTAGAAAATATGGTACTCACATTTGGCTTGACTAATGAATTTGGAGATACATCACAGTATCAATCATCAGTTGGATAACATTAATCAAGACACAATCATCTTGCAAGTTTTAACAAGGAAATTCAATTTTTGGAAATTGGTACAAATGAGGACATTTATGTAGTAGAATAAAAATGTGGGCGTGGCTTAACCAGCACTCTCTAAGTGTTGACCGCTTAGATGGCTGGTGTGGGGCCCTCTAAACCTGTCCCGTTCGCCGTTCCCCATCGTCGTTAACTCTCGTCCTCCGTTACTCCCGCACAAAGTTCAATTTTTAAAATTTGTTTCTCCCGCCCGTAAGATCTCCATATGCAGGTTTTTGACCTGAACAATTTTCATTTTCACGCCTGCTCCTGGCTTGTGCCAAAATGAGAGGTTTGGAACAGGGTATGGACATCCATCGAAACGTAATGGAATGGCGATTGTTTTCAGATATCACAGTTGGAAATGCTCTGGTAAACATGTATGCAAAAATGTGGAAGCATAGAGAAGGCACGTGAATTGTTTGATCAGATACTTCAAACAAATGTGGTCTCATTGAATGCTAGGATTATAGGATATGCACAAAATGTCTTTGTTGAAAAGGATTTAGAAACTTTCAACAAAATGCGATTGGCAGCCTCTGCCATCATCCTCACAGCCTCTGCGAAAATGGGAGCTTTGGAACAGGGTATGGACATGCATCAAATGATGAATGATAGAGGAATTTTGCAGATGTTGTAGCTGCAACTACCCCGACAGACATGTATTCAAAACGTGTAAGCATAGACAAGGCACATGAACTATTTTGACAGAACGCCTCCAAGAAATTTGTTCTATGGAATGACCTGATTGTCGGATATGCAAAATGTGGAAGTATAGACAAGGCACCTGAACTATTTGACAGAATGCTTCAAAGCACATTTTTCTAATGGAACGCCTGATTGCAGGATATCAACACAATGGGTTTGTTGAAAAGGCTTTAGGAACTTCCAACCAAATGCAATTGGCAGGTGTACAGCCATTCTCTACAACCATTGTCGGCATCCTCCCAGCCTATGTCAAATGGGAGGTTTGGCCAAATGGGTATGGACATCCATGGAGGAATTTTGTCAGAGGTAGTTGTAACTGCTATGGTAGACATATGCAAAATGTAGTTACATATTCTGAAAGTAATTTTCATTTCCTTATCACAGCTACAATTTATCATACAAATTAGTGAAGATATTTGAGATTATGGGAGTTGAGGAAGGTTTAGATGACCTATATTTTTAGGTTGAAACTAATGAAATAATATTTGTTGGATATGTATTATGTATGCGACCTGTAATGTTATTAAATTATGATGATCTATGTCCAGGCTAGAGTTCTCAATGTGGTTGTTGTGTGAATATGCCATTCTATGTTTGTGAATTCATGAGTCTCATGGTCTCATGTCTAAGTTGGGATCCTTGTGTATGAGTTTGATCTATTGTAGCACAATATACATGTGATCTAGTGAGAAGAAAGACTCCATGGATTAAATTGTTCATCATCCTTTAGGTCTCAATGGAGTTGTATAGTTGTCATTTTACAAAGAGGATAGCTCCATGGTCATTCATGAATAAAGTAACATAATAGTTATTTTGGTGAATCAAATGTCCAAATGTTGGTCATCCTAGTAGAGATGGGGTATTTTCTATCTCAATGACAAGTTGAATAGTGTGTAGCCATAATGAGGTGTTACCTTGATTATCAAGGTTTCCTTAGAATGGTTGCTATCTTAGTTTAAAGTTGGATAGAGTTGCTTTGGTATAGCAAGATGCTACAATGTGATCAAGGTATTTTCTTGTTGGCATGTGCTAGGGCCCATTGAAGTGGTTTTAGCCCCCTAAATTATGTTGAATGCAATTGTGACTCAAATGTTTAGAGACATGTGTGTGTCTATATGTATGCATGCTTGTGCGTGTGTCAATTGGAGAATCTAGTGATATTGAGTTTTAGATCGACTAAGTGGTGGATTCCATAATTTTTCTAGATTAGCTATGTGGTGGATTCCATGGTTTTCTTGGATTGGTTCTAGAGATTAGCTACAAAATTTCTTAGATGGTAGAAGCCTTGCACCAATCAAAGGGATTGGAAATCTTTGAATGGCTACACACCTCAACAACACCCATATGAAGTTGAATACCTCATTGTAATGGTGGATAGGAGGAAAAGTAAGCATGATACTTGGGCTGGCCTCCAAGAAAAGTACTTTGCACTTTAATAATAAATTGGTAACACATGTTCCTACATTCTATGAATTAATGAACAACTCTTGTTGTAATAAAGATGAATGAATATAATCTAGATACATTTATGAACCTAACTACAATTATATTTGGTTGTTGTAATGAACTTTGTGATCTTTGTTTACCCAATATGTCTATATGTATATAGGAGAAAGGCGTAAGATAGGAATTGAATACTTTTGCATTAGTTGCATACTTAGAAAATGCTAGTGAAGACTAAATTCCATATGCCACATCTAATGTTTATTTACAATCCTTAATCACAACTACATTAAGAATCTTGAGTTCTTGTATTTGTTTTATGCATAAATTTTATAATGGGAGATTCATTTCATCATATCCAAAGACTTATACATCATGGCTAACAATTTTTATTTAGTTGGTTTTAAAACAAAATGTTATCATAAGCATGCATGTTTCTATGCAATGAAGACAAGGAAAATTGTTTTTTGGAAAGAATCTATAATGATGAACTTTAAGAGATGGATTTGTTCTTGGAAATTTATGTAGATGGCTTCTTCCTTAGAATTTACTAGGTCCCATCCCACTTTTAGGTTCCTTTTTTTCTCATTCCAATATTATCCAACTATTAATTTGTTAGTTTCCTTGGAAAAATTCGATCTCTTATTTCATGCTAAATGATAAGTATTACTCTTGGAATTGATTTTATTATTTTATTATTTTATTTTGTTGGGTTCTCTCTACTCCCAATGCCCTTGCTCTTTTTCCTCAATCTTAGAGCTTAGTAACTCATATATGAACTACTCTTATCCTTATACCATCTTCTATCTTCTTCTTCGTCATCGTTGAAGTTAAACCGTTCCACAATTATAAACAAGTATTTCCTATTGATACACTACAAAGACTAACTTTCAAACTTTAGCTTTCTTACTACTTGCATCAATACAGTAGTTGCATGATCAATACCTAATCAATCTCAAAATTAAACCTAAAATATTATCCTTAATGGCCCATTAGGCCCTTAGATTTAAACCATGCTTTGATACCATATAGGATAGCCCTATGGACTTGAAAAAATTAGACTATTTATTTAATTGAACTTCTTAAGTTGTCTGCTCACATTATATATAGGAATGTAGTCTTACAAAATCAATAAATCCCTATGAAAAGTCATCCAAAAATTCTCTTGGATCAACATACTTGGATTCTTGGGTTTGATAATAACATTGAGCTTAGGTATTCATGTCTAGGTCTTAAAATTCCTTATTTTATCTTAACATAGGGTGATATCTAAGAGATGGGCCTTAAGAAAAGATTTAATACAGGTTGAACCATCAAATTTTAATAGAATCGGTATGGGAACACATGGCCAACTCCAATTTGTACATTCTTGCATTCATGAAATCCCAAGTATATTTGACATACTTTAATTTTAAGTTTAATATTTGACATCTTTTTTCTTATGTTTAAATTTAATACAAACACATAACATGCACTAATTGTTAGGTTTCTTAAATCTCAACATCTTAGGCACAAACATATTATCAATCCTAATTTATTTGGGAGCTTGGTTTTGAAACTTAAATGATTAATCTCTAGGTTTTGTCGACCTAAGAAGCCTACTAACTTTGACTAATTTGTGCTCTCAAGTTTAAACTTACTAACAATTAGCTTCTAATTTACATCTATCTATTAACACATATATGTGAAGATTCACTCTAGAACATAAGTCGATATAGATTTAGTTGGGGCATCAATAGTTAGAAAATCCACTATTACTTGCCACAAATGTGGGAACTTCAATTTTTTGGCACGCATAGGCTCTTAGTTTCAAATATATTAAGATATCATGAACAATAACATAACATGGACATAAGAACCTTCAAAATTTTAAGTTATTAAAGAGCTCAATTTCAATCTTGACATATGATTATATTTAAAATTTCCTACATATATGGGTATTTATAAATTTTATTTTACTCAAGATCTCAAGATTGGATTTGAAACTTCTTTATTGATATAACTCCTAATGGATGCGAGGCTTCTTGTAATTTCAACTTAACATAATTTCATTTCTTGTTTTTTATAGGGAAACATTCATATTCCTGCTTAGAGGATAGGCATCACTGCATGATTAACTTTGGTCAATCAGTGACTTAGATTTCACTTGATCGATTAATTAATAGGGTTTTTTCTTGAATTAGGACTCTTGCCAATGCTTCTTTCCTCTTGGGGACATATTTCCATTACAAATATACTCTAAGACATTAATAGGAAAGAATTTTCTTGAGGAATTAAAGGTTAGGATTCATTACAAAAATATCTTTCAATATTAAAAAGGAAGCTAGTCTCAAAGGATAGTCTTGATGGAGAAATTATCATGAAGGGAATCTAAGACTTACTATAATTAATTCAAGCAACAACCTCCCATACTTAAATTATTTAGACTTTAGATCATTGAATCTTGCAAAGAGCCATAAGATAGTGATTTCAGTCCAGGTTATTAGAATTTACCTCAAAGAGTTTTGTTAATACTTCTTTTGATCAATTCTAGTTTTTAAAGGGGCGACATTCATACTTTCATTTAGAGGATAGGCATCACTGTGTGATTTACTTTGGTCAATCAATGACTTAAATTTCACTTGATAAAGTAATGAATATGGGATTTTCTTGACTTAAGACTCTTGTTGAGGCTTCTTTCCTCCTTGAGACATGTTACAATTAGATATTTACTCTAAGACATCTACGGTCAATAATTTTCTTGGGGAATCGATGGTTAGGAGTTATTAAGAATTGGAAACAAAAATAGGCTTCAGTATTGCAAAGAATGCTAGTCTGAAAGGATAGCCTTGATAGATAAATTCTCATGATGGGATTCTAACATTTATTATAATTAATTCAAGCAACAACCTCCCATACTTAAATTATTTAGACTTAGATCATATTGAATTTTTGCAAAGAGACATAGGATGGTGGTTTCAATCCAGGCTATTAGAATTTACCTCACAATGTTTTTTAATACTTTCTTTGATTATTTATATATGGGGTTTACATATTAATCTCTTAATAAATTTTGGCCTATGTAGGCTTATACTTTATTGGTGCCTTAGGAGTGGCCTTGAACACCCATCAAGAAGATTTTTGAATGGGGAATACATCTAATATAATCTTATACTTGATAATATATCGAGGAAGATTTTATATATTTTGCATGATTTTCCTTACAAGTCTTATTCATAAACCATATATTTCTATGGTTGCTTTCCTAGTTCATGATTCATTCAAGTTCTTGATCTAACATATTTTAATTGCTGGAAGTAATTTGATAGAATTCATCAAGTTCTTGTTCTTGATATGGACTTACTCTAGCTACTATTTTCCTTATGAAATTTAGTGAAGCAATCATGTGATTATATTCACTTTTGAAGCTCATCATTTGCTACTTAAAAGACACATCTACACATACTTGGAAAGATAACCTCCATCCTAATAATACATGATTATGTTATTATTTTCCTTACGAATAGCCTACAAACCTAGCTAAATACCTAAATACCTTAAATTATCATATCCATAGGTACACATAACAATCTGATGCATTGTAAGTGCCTTAATTTATCTGCTAATGCTCCATAATTTCTTCCACAAATGACCCAATATTAATGGAAATGGTGTGAAATAGTTTATTCAATGCAAAATATTTATTAAAAGAAAAGTATGTCAACACAAAATGTTATAAAACAAAAATAAAAACATATACATCAATTTTATATAAGTCACACAACCAAAAACATTTTATTTAAAAACATGAAAAATCATCCAACTACATAGACATTAAAACATGTCAAGAGATGGTGAGAAACTTGTTTATAATTTCATTCAAAACTTTACAAGGCAAGGTTGCAAAGGAAAAAATTGAAATCTTCACCAACACTACATATTATCAAAGTAATGCTCAAATGCACATATCAACTTAGCATCTCCACCACATCCATACTATCAATCAAATAATGTATCTTTTAGAAAGAAAAACAACCCATCAAACTTATCATACATCATAGCCAAGTTATCCAACACATCATGAAAGGCTTACAACTATTTCACCTCTAATAAATGTGTTGAAACAACCATTCTCTTACCCTCTCAAGTAGTTCATGACAACACCAAGGAAACTTCATCAAAACCTTGTGTATTTTTGTTGTTGCATTTATAATGGGACCAATATTCATACTAAGCACAATAAAGTTGAAGCTTCTTACACTCCCATTTTATCCCTTGCTTGAGATTTCAACAAACACAACAAGATGTGGTGTAGCCATAGCATTGGACTTAACACATTAGAATAAAAATAAATAAATTAAGTATGTTCTAAGTAAAAATAAATATGAATGCATAAATTTAAAACATATAAATATGGTTAATCATATAAGGATAAACATAATTATTGTACAACATTTAACAACTATATATAAGTATCTTGACTAGTTTCCAAGACCATGATTTAAGTACATAATTAAACTTAAAGATTAATACCTTGTTCTATCCCAAGATACATACGAAATACTTAAACTCTTATCCTCACTTTATCCTATAGAGATTTTTGAATATAATATAAAATAGGATTAAATAAAAAATCTAGCCAATAAGGACCCATTGTCCATATTACATTCCATCTCTTAGAATATCCTTTATCACACAGATTCCCATAAAAGGATAAATTTATGAAACTATATATTCAAGATTCATATTTCAAATAACATGTATTATCATTTAATGACCCTAATATATTTATTCTCAAAAATATTTGTCACCTAAACATCCATAAAATAAAAATAAAATTTAGGCTATTATAACTTTTTTTCTTGTCAACTCTTTTATACCTTTCATGACATAGGTTGATAATGATAATCTTAAATTTAACAAGTTATCCATTTTTTTAACCCAATTTTCAATACCCTTTATTAATTATGTATATCCTATAAATATTGCATTAATGTTTTTTATCTAATATTTATATATTGTCTAATACTTATTCCAAGTGTCTATTATAGGATCTTTGACTACAAAAGTTACATATGACATAGCCTTCTAAACTATAGATAACCTTCCTATTATACTAAATCATACTAGCCATGGATTCACAAAAGAGCCTCACAATTATTAGGGTACTATATAGTTTATATGTTTTAGATATCTTTTATTCACTTGCATCTCAATATAAACTTTAACATTTAAATAACTATTCATTAAAATATCTCATATCTTACACACCAATCAATTACCTAACTACTTGTCATACAAATATATTTACAAACTTAAACTAATATCCAATAAATTTAAGATTACACTCACATAAGTCAAAATTTTCCTATCAAATTGCATATTCAATCATGTATTTTTCTTGACAAAACCTAACCTATCATCTAGTTGAGAAACTATGCTAATGTAAGGCAAGACAACATTTTGATCCTATACTATTATGTTCTTTTAATTGACAAAAAATAGAGTATATTAATATTAAAGAAAAAATGTTCAACACAAAAATACAAATATTTTTTATAAAAATAGATTGCTTGATTGTTCGAACTAAGATATACGAGAAGAAAATGAGACCATGATTTAGAATGCAAAACAATTCATTGATACAGATCTATAACTTACATTACTTGTTAAAAATATATTCTCTATAAATACATTACCCATCCAAAACTATTACATCATATACACTAAAATTTTAATAAAAAGCTAAAAAATAATAATTAAAATTGCATGTCAGGACATTCTTCATCAAGGGTATTTCAAAGCTAGAGAAGGTTCGCTGTGCATGTAATTGCAACCTAGTTCTCCTTTGAGGAACCTAGGAAGGACAAAATTCTAAAGCCTTTTCAACATACCCATTTTGTTGATATCCTGCAATCAGGATGTTCCATTAGAAAAGTGCATTTTGAGGCATTCTGTCAAACAGTTCAGGTGCCTTGTCGAAGCTTCCACATTTTTCATATCCTACAATCAGGTCATTCCATGAGAACAAATTTCTCAGAGGAAATCTGTCAAACAGTTTATGTGCCTTGTCTATGCTTACACGTTTTGCATACATGTATGTCGGGGTAGTTGCAGCTACAACATCTACAAAATTCCTCTATCATTCATCATTTGATGAATGTCCATACCCTATTCCAAAGCTCCCATCTTCACACAAGCTGTGAGGATGCTGGCAGAGGCTGCGAACTCTAGCTTTACACCTGCCAATCACATTTTGTTGAAATTTTCTAAATCCTTTTCAACAAAGACATTTTGTGCATATCCTGCAATCCTAGCATTCAATGAAACCACATTTGTTTGAAGTATCTAATCAAACAGTTTGCATTCCTTCTATATGCTTCCACATTTTTGCATACATGTTTACCAGAGCATTTCCAACTTTGATATCTGAAAACAATCGCCATTCCATTACGTTTCGATGGATGTCCATAATCTATTCCAAAGCTCCCATTTTGGCACAAGCCAGGAGCAGGTGTGCAAATGAAAAAATTTTGGGTCAAAAACCTGCATATGGAGATCTTACGAGTGGGAGAAAAAATTTTAAAAATTGAACTTTGTGCGGGAGTAACGAAGGACAAGAGTTAACGGCGATGGGGAACGACGAACGGGACGGGTTTAGAGGGCCCCACACCAGTCACCTAAGCAGTCAACGTTTAGAGTGTGCTGGTTAAGCCACACCAAAAAATGTGCTTTGGGTTCTTGGCCATATTTTGGGAGACAAAAGGACAGTTAAATTCCTTCTATTTAACTTTTGTGGTCCTTATGGTTAATATTCACAATCTCTCTTCAAACCTTGTTTTATGGGTTTTCAATATTATGGGTTCATTGATATTACTTAAAAAGGCAACTATGAAATCAATTGGGTCAATGTTGAATATTCTTAAATAGAAAATTCATAATTTTGGGGTTATTCCTCATTCCAAATTTTTTAAGGATTTAAGAATTTCACTAATTCTAATTGTCTATTTGATTGTTCTATGAATAAAAAAATATTACTTGATAAACAAAGATGATGTCCATCACATTGCAAAAAAATTTGATAGATTCTTTTTATTCTCAAGTTAGATGTTAGGCTTGTTAAACTAATCATGCATTAGCTAATAATTAATTAATCTTTAATTATTAGTCTAATTTATCCTCATACACTTAAGCTAAATTTAGGAGTGTGGATTCAGCGAACCCCTTCTCGATTTATGAGACTTGTTTCTTTCTTCAACAAGGGTTATAGACTTGAGATCTAGAATCCTTTTTGTTTTTTTCTTGCAAATTTTGGAGGTAGAAAATTTTATGTGCATTTTGGTGCAAAAAAACCTCACTGTTGGATTCAGAGTTGTCGGAAAAGTAAGATTTTCCTTTTGTTTGGCTTGATTTAGACAAGATAAGATCCATAAGGGCTTGAAGTGGTTACTTTTTTCTAGATCTAGAAGGTAGTTGCATTTTTGGTACATTTTGGCACAAAAAGAACCTTGCCATTGGATTTAGGAGGTCGATTCAATAAATTTTAATATATAATTCGACCTATTTTTCCATTGGGAACTTTTGAGGCAATTTTTTTTAGCTTCAGGCACTGTACAGTTTGCATATGACCCCTCTGCATGAAATTTAAAAAATAAAAAAATATTACAAGTCTTTTTTTTTAATTTCAATTTTTGTATTTTTTTTTCTTAAAATTTATGAAAACTTTTTTACTGGGGTTTTTTCAAATAAAGTGTCAGGTTTTAAATTTAAGTGGGGTGCTTTTTATGGTACCCACAAGGGTACACCATTATGGGCCCCATAATTTGCATTAATGGGAAGATGTTTTTTGAATATGTCGACTAGTGGTTTATCCTCGCCGATGACATACACAATCAGTTGACAACGACCAAAAATCGACAGTCGACTACTTCCAACCACCATAAAAACAAAGGCTGTCAAGTTTATCATTTTCTAGCTACTTCATTTTTTCTTGACGAATCTCTTTTTTTTTTGCCATTGAAGGAGAGAACGTTTCATCACTGCCTCGAATATTTCATCAACACCTCGAATATATTGTCACCTCTTCAAATATTTTGTCGTCGCTTTTTTGTCAAGGAGGCTAGATTCTTTTTCGATGCCAAGGAATATTCCTTGGCATATTCTACTTATGTTAGCATGACCTCATGCTAACGTCAATAGTACAGCCTAGGGAAGGGGCCCCTTTGAACCCTCCTTGTGCCCCAAAGGAAGTGTTTTTTCTTCATTTAGCCATAACTCGGGTGTACGATGTCAGATTTTGGTGAACAAGATATCATAGAAAGGTGGTTCAACCAAATTTATAGTAGTGTGGGTCTCTTCACTTGATTGAACATAATTACAAATTAATAGATTATAAAATAATTTTGAAAATTCAACATTGTTGAATCTAAAGAATACTTTGAGAAAATAGGGGAGAGGGGCCCATAGTGGATCACCTTAACTTCGTGTTTCTCAAAAATCCTACATGGAATTTCAAATCAATCCCAATTTTGTACAACAATTTATTTGACAACTCATCTGCTTAAAAAATTTAATTTTAGGGTCACATCATGAAATATGATGCCACTTTAGCATGCTTTTTTTTAAGGTATTAAAAAAAGGCTAAAAAAAAAGTGAGACCGATAGTGGTGCACTAAGTCATGTTTTATTGGTGTACCAATGTGGCATCACATGATTTGTCAGTTTGTGTACTTTATGGATAAAAAGTGTTTCACAATTGGATATTAAGATGCTCCACTATGAGGCCCACTGAAGACTACTTCTATCCCCACTATTAGAGCCCGCTCCACTATGGACCCCTCTCTCCTAACAAATCAACATGAAATTCATAAAATATTCTCAAGATTTTACCTAAACATACAACTTATATATACACAAAATAAAATACTAACAACTTTTTAAAGTAGACCTTTAATGCTTTCGTAAGAACTAAACTAACAATTTTTTAAATAGAGTGAGCAGTTAATGCCTTAGGACATGAAGGAACTTTGCATGTTGTTTGCTGGATTCCTACACGAACTACTCAATCCTACACATGAATACCCACATATTATATCAATAGTGGAGATTAAATGTGCTATGATGACATCCATAATGCTTACCATAATTTTTAAATGCATTTGAATTTATAAAAATGGTGGCTAAAACTCATGGATGATGACTATTAATTCCATTTGAACGAACAAACGTGATAGTGACATCATAAAAAATGCTTACCAAGACTATCAAAATTCCCATTATTGATCAAAACAAATCTAATGCCCAATGCACGCTAGCCCTAAACCATTGGAGGAGAATGGAAAGAAGTTGCGTGAGCCGTCAGATGCCATGACTTAGCTTGGGATCAAAGTTTTGTTGGTTGCTATGAATATTAAAAATACTTAGATTAGGAAGCGTAAAGCCCATCTTTCCTCCAGAAAGGAATCCGTCAAACAGCAGATAGCGCACCAACTCATGGTTATAATGATTGACAATTCTGTGGGGTTGCACAGGACCACCATGTAACCCGACTGATATCACCTTTATAATTTTTTTTATGCCGGAGGCAGGCATTGTTATTATGCCGAAAGAGCGATCCGGCTCGAGTTATCTACGACTGACATACCGTCCTTACCTATGAAAGAGGATTGAATTCATCTCAATCGTTCACTCTAACAGTGCGTGAAAGATAAAAGCAATAAACATATTTTGTGGCGATCAAACAGCAAATCAGCGGTGGATATGCAGAAATCCACGTCCTACGATAAATGTAAGAAGCCCGTAAAATGCTTCCAAAGCATACCACCCGCAGAGCATGAGAACTTTCGTTATTTCATGCTTTTATGGGCATTGACCAAATTTATGCATCCCGCATTCATGTAGGGGAGAGGGGCCTATAGTGGAGCACCCTAACTTCGCGTTTCTTAAAATTCTACGTAGAAAATTTCAAATCACTCTCAATTCTGCACAAAAGTTTATTTGGCAACTCATGTGCTTCTATATTTCGTTTTAGGGCCACATCATCAAATATGATGCCACATCAGCATGCTTTTTGTTGAGGTATCCAAAAAGGCCCCCCAAAAAAGTGAGACCAATAGTGGTGCACTAAGTCATGTTTTATTGGTGCGCTGATGTGGCATCACATGATTTGTCACTTTGCATAATTTATGGATAAAAAGTGTTTTGCAATTAGATATTAAAGTGCTCCATTATGGGGTCCACTGAGGACTACTTCTATCCCCACTATTGGACCTTGTTCCATTATGGGCCCCTCTCCCCTAAATAAGTTTGAAAAGAAATGACATTTATATAAAATATATTATATTTTTATATTTTATATATTATTATATTATGAATATTGGATTTATTTTATATAATACAATTTATTACAATTTTTTTTAATATTATATTATAATATATAATAGTATATTTATGTTGATGCCAATCTCTTATATGAGAGGGTTTGAGTTGTTTTGAGATATTAACAACTAATAGTCTATTAAAACAATACAAGACTATTGAAATAATTGTACTCATTTATTCTATCATATATCTTCATTTGTACAAAACAAGAATGCATTTTCATTATTTTTCTATTCATCAATTTCTTTTTCCATTTGCTATTTTTTTGCTCACTAGGAGTAGTGAGGAGCATTTGTATTTGTGTCTACATATTGTATGGTTGTTTTGTAGGCTATAATCATTGTATTCCATAAGATACTATCTCGTCATTTGATATATTCAAACACTCTATGAGAACACACCAAACTTAATATAATATATAATATAAATTGTATTTTTATTTATATGGATGATGTATATGTCTATTACATTTTTTTATTTATAACATATTACTAAATATATTTTAATCTCATATAATATTATATTATTATACATTTAATATTTATTTATATTTTTTATTTAGTTATATATTTATTGTTAGGATTAAGGTGCCATCTGTCTTGTAAATCATATGTCATATTACATGGTTTCATAATAAAAAAACCTTGCAATTGTGCATCTTTCTCTCCAAAGCACAAATTATGATCTAAAGTGCCTTTCAAATACCTTAGAATCCACTTAATTGCTTCCTAATGAGTTTTACCTAGATTGCTCATAAATTTTCTTATTACTCCCACTGCATGGGAAATGTCAGGACAAGTGCATAACATGACGTTAATGAGACTCCCAACAGTTGATGAATATAGAATACCTTTCATGTCTTCTTGATCTTGTGGTGTTTTGGGACACATTTAAGAGGATAAACAAAAGTGATCAACAAATGGAGTGTTTACAACCTTGACACCCTTCATATTGAATCTAAGACCTTTTCAATGTATTTCTCTTATGACAATCTGATCTCTCTCTTCCATCTATCCCTGATCATGGTCATACCAAGATTCCTCTTGCCCTTGTTTCTCAAAACCATCAATTTGGTGCATATATAACTCCTCTTCTATGTCACTATGGAGAAATTTAGTCTTCACATCAAGTTGCTTGAATTTAAGGTCATATACTGCTATCAAGCCCAAAAATGCTCGAATATAAGTCATCTTCACAACCAGTGAAAATATCTCATTAAATTTTATCCCCTTTTTCTAATCATACCCCTTTACTACTAACCTGGCTTGATAATGCTTATCACCTCCCTTTTCCTCTTTCAATCTATATACCCATCGATTTCTCAATGCTCTTTGATTGGGTGGAAGCTTCACCAAATCCCATGTATGATTGGTCATCAGTGTCCATTTCCTCATTCATTGCATCCATCTACTTTGCATGATTAGCATCTTTGCAAGCTTCTTTGAAGGTAGTTGGCTCTACTTGATCAAAGATCAACAATTAGTAATCTAATTTGGACGAAGGTCAGTGTTCCCAGGTGGACCTCCTCAAATGAGGAGCTCCCCTCTCTATATTTGTTTGTACTAACTACAAATTTGTCCCTCCTGAAAATTCAAAATTAATCCTTTGTATTTGATTTGGCTCAAAGGACACCAATTAAGGAAACATATTATCATTGCTTCTTATTGCTTGCATGAGATTAGTACTACCCAAAATATGCGACTCTGGAGTGAGTTTTTCTGATAGAAGAGCCTTCGTGGGAGCATTACTAGCATCCCCAACCATGACCTTTATTATGAAGTCCCACATCATAAATTTCCTGTAATCATCCCAAATGTCACTGGCACTATTCATTGGCCATGAGGGAGAATTTTCTTTGGAAACATGTCTTAAAATTGGTGTGGGAAACAAGGTTGGCATTGCTATAGTAGGTTTCATGGTATAAAATTTAGGCATAATATTTTGTGACATTGAGGATTAGTCTTTAGGGAATCATGTGAAACCAAAATCACTTCCAACATGGTAGGTCAGGAGGAAGCATTCTCTACTATCGCTTCAAAAAAAGTAGACCATGGATTTGGGGTGTACTCTACTTGGAGAGCTATGTGGAATCTTCAATAGAGCACCCAATTCTTTGTGTTGTTCATAACTTCTCATTTGATTTTTGGGAAGAAGGAGCTTCTCAAAAAACTCTTATCATTGTGGGTAGAGAAATATCTTGATTTTTTCCTCCAACTATGCCTTGCATAGTTGGTTGCAAATTACCTCCAATTTGTGATGCTTGTGAATTTCCATTTGTGATATCTGATAATAGGACATACTCTTTTACTTGTGTCCTCTATGCTTGTAAATCTATAAACACCTTTTCATTGAAGACTGGACATCCCAAATACAAACTAGTTTTCAGGCAATCAAATCCCATAATCTGAAACCATATTGTTCTTCTCCATAGAAACCGAAGATACACCATTTTGATTTGGAATCTAATTCCATTCTCTTCTCCTTGGGAACATGAGAAAACAATTTGTAGCCAAAGACCCATAGGTGATTGTAAGTAATTCATCTTCCCAACCATTTCTCCTCCAGAATGTCAAAGTCCAAATGAGATGAAGGGCCTTGGTTGATCAAGTAAATTGTCATGTTAACTACCTTTTCCCAAATTTCCTTGCCCAAACCTACATTAGAGAGTGAAAAAAAGGGAAACCTAGGTCTACTATATAAATCTAGGATTCAAATGGTTTTTTGTTGTTGTGGTGTTTTTCTTATGCTTCATTAAGATTGAGATTAATAAGGTGTATAGATTGACTTTCAACCATGTAGGTGAGCCAATCAGACTTGAATCTCCATCCTATTAAGGATTATAATGATTTGGAAATTATTTTCTATGATTAACCTAATTAGATTACATGACATCATATGAAAATTATAATAAACAAATGATTAAAAGGCTGGAACAACAACTTGCAGGAAAATATGGGAAGCGTAGAGGACTATGTATCTATCACTAGAAATCTGATCTAATTGATGTAGAAGGATAGAGTTTCCCTAGGGTGTATGGTTCCTTGTAGGCCTTTTATGCTCTACTTTTGGGGTCCTCAAATGATAGATCTGAGCTTCTGATTTCTAGTTGTAAAGCTGTCAGATAATTCTGTAGGTGAGTTTCCAAGAATTGAAAAGGTGTAAGGCTTCAAATTCTTTAATGAGAAATTTACCTTCAATCCTCTTCAAACTTGAGATCTGCAAATTAACAAAGAGAGGAAATGTTGGACCATTTAGGGGCTTGCCTCAGTCAAGCCCTATGTAAGTGTTTCCACTTCCACAATGACAGTGCTATTGATAAAATGATAATGGATAGGAAGGAATGATGAAATCACAAAGTGCTATATAACTCACCACCCTTCAATGGCTTCCTTGAAGGATTGAAGCCATGTAGATCACCTCAAGGTCTTGATCTTGCTTTCTTGATTTGATTGAATGCTTTGGAGACCTACAAAAGTGTTAGCCTTCACAAAACAATGATAAAATGAACACTCATGAACTCACATAAGATTTGACGTGATGTTAGGATCTTGAATTGTTGCAATAAGCTCTTAAATGCCACTCTTGATTTTCTCTTGAATTCTCTTGATAATAATTTCTCCAATGATTTTGTAGATAGATTTGAAATGATGTAATAACTAGGTATTTATAGGCATTTCTCTAATTTCTCGAGAATTAAATCCTGATAGCTGACATTTGCAATTTGAATTTTAAATGTTAAAATGCTTCGTTTGACATGTTCAAAATTGGTTCTTGATAGAATAGGAGGACCTATACACCCTAGGGAAAATAGGTTCTAGCCCTATTCTCCAAGACATTAAGTGTTAGGGGCAGACTAATAGTTGGATGCATTTGTTATGCTTGAAATTTCTTAGAAAGTGGTACAAATAGGATATAGAATGCATAATTTAAGAAATTAGGGACCCAATTAGGCTCAATAATTTAGGGGAGAAAAACATAGTATGAAATTTTTAAGAGTGAAAATTTACGATGCTATATTTATCTCCCACTTTAGTGAGAGCATAAACTTATTTTCAGACTCACACTAAAGTAGAAAATCTATGTCAAGAGGAGTTTGATTGTCCAAATGTTGAAGAGATAGGATGACTAAGGATCAAGGGAGGTGATCAATCCCCCAGGATCTAAGATTCCATGGAAAACCAACATAAGCACAAAGGAACACACATATGTATGAAATGCAACAAGACAACATACACTAACATATAGTGTCAACATGAAATGAAAAAGTAGGGTACGAGCCAACAAGTTGTGCTATGCTAGGATCCACACCAAAGGAATTCATGACTCACACAATAGAAAATTCTGATATTTTCTAGTTGAATCACAAACAGGAAAGGCAACACAAGCTAGTGAAGTTTGATATTCACTAGGTGAGCCCCCAAGACAAGGTAGAAAAATGAGAAACAAACTATGTCTAGTGATGACCACTTTTCACTAGTTGTTTATCCATGAGAACCATACCAAGAGTTATACTCCTTGACTGATAAGGTTAGGCCAATAGAACACTAAGTTCCATGCCTGTGAACAAAGTGAAGCAAAAAATGCTAATGCCAACGCACCACTGAGTCCAATGTTTGTGAACAAAGTGAAGAAAAATAATGCAAATGTATGCTCCCACTTTAAAGAAATTGCAAAACACCATGCTATGAGAAATTACTTTAAAGTAGAAAAATGATAAATGTCATGCACCAAAAGATCATAAGAGTTGATTCGAAAAGCCCTATGCCAATGATATGTTTCTAAATAAAGCTACATCATGATAAGGGGTTGCCTCCCAAATGCAATGCAACAAACAACATAAAATATGAACAAATAAATTCCTTATAGGATATGTTCTTTAGTTTCTCCATAGTCACTTTAGCATGAAGCTCTAATTGTCTTAATGACCATACATGGATTCAATTTTACTAATGCTTAAGGTCTAAGACTAGTATTTAAATGATGATTGATAGGTCTATCTTTGTGCAAGCATCTTGTCAAAATTCTCTTTGGATAATGCACTATTATTACCACCCAAGGGAAATGATAATACTTGTTGCATGAGAGAGATGATATGATCCTTCATTGACTATGTAGACATCGAAAATATATAGATTGATATTGCACACTCGATCCTGATCTACTAACATCGCTTCATTCTGAATTATCCCTCTTTCTAACCATTTGATCAAATAGCCTTATTTGATTAAAGTCATCATAATTCTCCTTTTAATTAAATAAATCCCTCGATTTAATTAAATCATTATCTCTGTGTAATTAGCTAGGTCATTTCATCTTCCTATCTTTGTTAATTAAATAATTCATTTTATTTAATTAATCTCTAAAGTCATCTCATTTAAATTAAATAAATTAATCTTTATTTAATTTAAATCTAACACCATCCTTTTTAATTAAATAAATAAAAAATATTTATTTAACTAAGTCTAAATCATTCTTCTCTCATTTTGATTTATTTAAATCTTAAAATCTAAGTCAAAATGGTCAAATCAACTAACATCATTTAAAATTAATCAAACCATCATCAATGATAATCCTAATCACTCAAATCCTCTAGATTTTGCAACTTGCACATGAAAATCAATTTAATTTATTTATAAATCACCTATTTTCATTCAAAAAAGGCATCCAAGTGGGAATATTCCTCAAATTTGAAATCTCCCCCCAAAAGGACTTGTCCCTTCCAACATGGCATTTAACATATCTTGCATGTCCTTTGCCTTGAGCCAAGTGGCATTTAATGCTTTCTTTCTTCCCCCCTTTCAAGTCATTTCAAAAAATTTGAATTTCAAATTCATGCATTTATTGGCACATTCCCCAAATCTTGCACATCCTCCATCCATTCACAAGTTGACAAGTGGCATTTTGTCATTGGTTCATTCTTAGTCCCACATTGCTCTATTTTGGGCATGCTTTCAACTTATCAATCTATAAATAAGAGGTTAATCTCCTCATCTCATCATCCACAATTTGAGTAAACTTACTCTACTCAAATTCATCTTCAAGCATTTGCAAGATTCATCCATCCATAGCTAGGTTATGCAGGTTTTCATCTTGGAGCACATTTGAATCTTCACAAAAGTCGATCACTCATCAACACTCTTCATCATCTATCAACATTGCATCATTGGAGTTGGGAAAGGACCAATTTTCACATCAAATTGGCACCAATTCCCCTATGGGATCAAGAGTTTGCATTGCTTTCAATAGGATTTAATCTACTTTCTTGTTCTTTCATTGTCTTCTTCTCTTCATTCCTATTTTGAGTTTTGTTAATGGATTTCATGGGGAATCCTTGTCCTTACTTGCATTTTGATCTCCTAATATATTCATTTATTGTGTTTTGCAGGTATTTGGATTAGGGATTCACATTTTTGCGCTAGGAGGGTAGGAATTACAAATCTAACACGTTTCTTAAAAAATTTCGTTGTTTTAGCACTCTTTACAACTATTTTAGCGCTCTTTACAGTTCTTTTAGCGCTCTTTACAGTTCTTGTAGTGCTCTTTAATGTTCTTTTAGCACCCATGATCACTGTTATAGCTCCCATGATCACTATTATAGCACCCATTATCACTTTTTTAGTGCCCATGATCACTGTTATAGCACCGATGATCACTGTTTTAGCGCCCATGATCACTGTCTTAGTGCCCATCATCACTGTTTTAGTGCCCATGAGTCAGTTTTAAAATGACCATATCTTGGTCATACAAAGGTCTTTTTTGATGCTTTTTTTTTTTGAAATAGGGTAGAATTTCGTAAGCTATCCAATGGTGTAGGTGTTTCTTAACTATTAATGAGTTAAAATTTTCAAATTTGCATCTAAAGTAAAAACACATGATAACTTGGCTAAGTTTTAGGGTGTTTTGGTAAATGATTCATCTAACCCCTATATCCTTTTGTTTTTGATCTCATCTAACGTTTTGATCACTTTTGTAGGTTGGGAATCGAAATCAAAAGAAAGAGAAGCATGAGAAGGATATTTTGTTCAATCAAAGTGTTTTTAAACACTTTAGTGTTTGTTTAACACTTCTTTAAGAATTTGTTTCCTTCTCCTTCTTAGGACACTAATTTTCATTTGGGCTTAAAAATAACCTTTTCCATTTCTTGCAAAGGCTAAAACGAACTTTAGGATCACAAATTACTAGATTTGGTTTATTGGATTAACAATTGAACAAGGCAATTTCTCACACTTCATTTGGTGCTCTAAAATGAATTCACATATTGCTTTGATGATTTAAAAAGAACAAGTGTAGTTGTGTTTTTTGTGAAGGCTTACTTAGACTAAAGGCATTGGAAAAGGACGTATGCACTTTTCTCGCGCTTTATAGTGATCTTGAGAATCAAAAGGCCTTTTCCATGACTTTGGGTTAAGACAAAGCAATCACCTCCACACTTCGATTTGGGCTTAAAATTGAACAAACTATTGTGCGAGTGTGAGTGGGGACTTTGTTGCGTATATTCTCTCTTCTTGTTGCCCAACAAGGATTGATCGAGTTACGAATATTGTTCTTCATTCGCTTTTGTTTATCCTAGAGGGCCTGCCTTGGGGAAAAAGTACTCACCCAAGGGAACGACTCAACCAGTAACACTCTAAAGCCAAGAGTATTTCCAGACGGGATATAAATATGGATATTGGACGAAATGCCAATATCACGCGGTTGACTCCGACAAGATGGATCGGAAAGGGGACTCTTGCCACGTTGGGTCAACTCCTACGAATGGAAAGTCCTTATTAAAACCCATGTGCTAGAATTTACCAAAATCCTTAAATCTATTTGTTGGTGCAAGAACGGTCATTCTGAAGCCACCCCACATTTTTACGGTCTTCTAGTAGAGATGGAAAGCATACCATGGGAGTTTCATGGGTGTTGATGCTTGAATGCCCCGTATAAGTGAGTGTCATGGAGGGGAGCCAGTGGGGTCAAGCATCTAACCATCTGCTAGAGATAAGCGTAGCTGGACTTGTCCAAGTGGGAATCCAACAAATATTGTCTTACACATCCATAGGATTGTACTTATTCTCGGGTTACAAAATGCATTGCTTGATCGAAAACATCATGGAAACAAACACTTAACACTATCATTCAAATTTCAAACCCTTTTGAAGACAAATTCCATTGACACAATCCATATGTTATTGCTTTCCCTTGGGATTCACATCCTTAGAAGTTTCTAAACATTGGATTACATCTTGATTTTTCTACTTAAGTAAACCATAGGAAAACCCTTGCCTTAAGTTCATCAAATTTCCACATTTGTGTGGTTTGAAGAAGTTAGGACATTGGACATTTAGTTTGAAAATCTAATCAAGAAAGTTTTTGTGGTAAAAGAAACTCACTAATCAAGATGAAATCAATTGAACCCAACACATGTGCTTGTGTATCTTTTGTCTTATGGTCTTTTGAGCAAACATTGATCTTTTGGTTTGAAGGGAAAAGTATGTTCTTCAAAACCTTGGCCTTGTAAACAAGTCCTTCTTAGGTTCATTTAGGATCAAAATCAAACACTTCATCCATTTCAAAAATTTATCATCCCATCCCACAAGCAACTTTAGAGCTTTGGAAACATCATTCTAGACTTGGGTACATCCTTAAATCAAAATCAAAATCACCTTGTTTAGTTAGGTGTAACGGAATGCATCCTTTCTCATACATTTAATTGAATTAGCAATCCTTTGAACAAGTTCATCCTAAATATCACATCCAACATCTTAGGGTTTACAAGTTCATTATCCAAATCAAACCAATCAAAATCAAACCCTAAGTCTAGCATTGATCCAAAGTCCCTAAACGTTACATACTCATATCATTCACCCCTTTCATCCTTCATCTCGTCATTGGTCCTAAGAACCTTAGAGGTCACTTTGGAAACAAGGTCAAAACACAAGAGGAACATGGAATATAAACTTGATCCATGATACATCTTGAGTAATCCAAATCAATTGAATCTTCAAAGCCTTACAATGCCGATCAATTATCAAAACTCACACTTATGCAATCCATACATGGGACCATTACCTTCAAAAAATGTCAACAGAACAAAAAGTGTGAGTATTCCCAAATCAAAGATTGGAACACATTTCTCGATGGTAGATCTAAATCCAAACCTACAAGTTTTCCAACCAAACAATCAATGCATGAGCCTTCAAAAGAACATCATCCCACTAAATCCCTACAAACCAAATGAGAAGGTACCAAGTACAAGTTTTTGAAACATGAATCCAACAAACTTTGGGATGGATACATTTGCAAAACATATGAGTATTCCAAACATGAACAATGGTCAATTTCAACCTATCATGCAAAATTTGAGTGTCATCCCAAATCAAAACATTTTCCAAAATCAAACACAAGTACACACTCCAAATCTGCTTGAACAAAAACCAAATCAACTATATCAAGGGAGTCAAGATCGAAATCAAGAACAAATTTGGCGAGATCAAATTGTTGCGCTTACCAAAATAGTTGAGTCATTGCACCAAGAGACATCTCCACCATCATTACCCATATCAACATCATTCCTTGGTTTAGGGCTTCCCCCTTTACCTAACACCAATCATTCCATCCAAATCAATCCACCTAACACCAATCAAACCGTCACGTCAAATCCTTCGAATATACCATCGACATCGTACCAATAGATGGTATCTAATCAAATAACAAAGTCAATCCTGACAAATCAAAATATGGTCTCCCAAAGGCCTATCACCTCGATCATTCCAACCATCACTATCCCTTCAATCATTCCAACCACCACTATCACACCCATCACATCGCAACCCCTCACTACCATGATCGCTCTGAGTGTATCTCAAACACTTGTCACTACATCGAACATGATTCTGAATCCATCACCATCCCCACCACCACCAACTTCCACCACATCAAGCCAATACAATGCAACATTACAAGCTGCTTTTCAAAAGGGATTCCAACAATATCTTGCCATGCAACAAGCAACACAAGCTGCTTTTCAAAAGGGATTCCAACAATATCTTGCCATGCAACAAGCAACACAAGCTCAACAAGTGCAACAATCCTCTCAAGTTGCCCAAGCCTCTTAAGCTACTCAACAAACACAAGCACAAACACAAAAAATGACAATTGTTGAGAACAAGGATCAAGATCAATCCATCACTAAGCACCTTGAGTTATGTCCACTTCATCCAATGATCAAAATGACATATGTCAAGAGTCACTTTTGAATCACGATCAAAATCCACCAAAAAAACTCGACAATGAGCCAATTCAAGAAATATCAACATCACTTGACTCTATGGTTAAAGAAATTCATAATCTCCCCACTACAATTGTTGAAAACAATGTTCAAAATCTCTCAATTAAGGAGCACATTGAAGATATTTCTATCCCATCTGATGATCAACTCACCATACATCAAGAGCCACTTTTTAGTGAGCTATTTCAAGGAGTGTTAGGATTATTCGATCCTATCGACATAATGCATGATCATGTTGAAAATGTCTCTACATTGCCTTTTGATTTAGAGGACATATCTCAAGAATTTATCCCAAAGCAAGATCAACATCTTTCACCAAAATCTAGCAATGGTCCTTTCCAAGGCATGTTGACATCTTTTGACCTCATAGTTACCAATATTGAAGGAACCCTGAACTCGACACTTGAGGATATTGAACCACTTACCATGCCTAATGTCGACATCCAAGAATCCTTTGTAAGAAATCCATCCTTTGAAGCTGCCCCATGTCAAGAACTTGATCCAAGGCATGTTGAAAGCAACTCCGAAATCATTCAAGATCAAGAATTTGTATCTTCAAGATACTACAATAATCTAATGGACACTCTCTTATCTATGCAAGATGATCATATCCATGTAGCACATACTCCTCCATCTACCCATGAGATGCTTTCTATGGTGGACACGTAGATGATCTTCATTCAGAATAGGATTCCTTTACTCCTAACATTACAACACAAAAGGAGAAGGCTATTGATAGTCAAATAGAGTTGTCAACATCAAGATCAAATATGTCCCAAAGTCAGACTGAGGACATCATGAATAAAGATATCGAACATTATCCACTCAAGGAAGTAGATCAAATAGAACAAGATATTTCAGAGTTAGCAGAGCATCCAATCAAAATAACATCATCTATGGTGGTCATTTATCAGAGAACGCATTCTAAAAAAGATCTCTCAGAACAGGAAAAATAAAAGCATGAAGGTACTACTACCACCATACTAGGGGCAACTATGTCTCAAGCAAACGTCAACATAGGGAGCATGAAGAATCCTTATGATAAAACTGATGTCAATACTACAACCAGCCATGTCATGAATCTTCATCCACCCATCACCCCATCCACGAATTGGGACCAACTTTGAAAGAAGGATTTGAATCAAAGTACGAAGAACGTCATCAAAGAAAAAGAAGCTAGAAAGCATAAAGGACAAATCAAATACATATGGATACCAAAGCATACAAAGAAAGATTATCCCTATCAAACTCCATTAGTCAAAGAAACTACGGGGCAAAATAAAAAAGGGAAAAGTATCCATCAAAGATGCCCACAAAAGAAAAAACAAGCTTTCCAAGCGACGTACAAAGTGTATCAAGTAGTTGGTCCTAATTCCATGCACACCTTCGCATCCACCCATCATTGCTCATCTTCCCAAGTTTGGAGAGTCAAAAGTTCCAAACTGTCAACCAATCCATCTTTTATCCCTAAACACACTCCATCCACGCCTCCACGCATGATATCCAGTTCTCACATTGACCATGTATTGGCAATGACCCTTCATCATAAGGATTCAGAGGGCATTCTATCGCGATGTATGCACCAAGACAAAGTCAACTCTGGTATCGACAAAACATATCAAGAATCTCAAAAGTTGCATTCAAGTGCACGTATCTTAGCAAAGCAACTTCTTCAAGCAGGATATTGATGGCACATTATGATAGGGGTATCTACATCAGCAACACCTTGTGATTCAACATGAGCTTAAAATCTTTCGGAAAATACAAAAAAATCAAAAAATATGAAAATCCAAAAAAAAAATCAGAAAAAGGATTGAAAACAGTAAAGAAAAAAATTGTCCTCTAGTGAAAACCACATGGGCAGCGCTTTGGGCAAGACCATGATGAAAACATGGAAAATAGGCGTCATGTGTAGAATTGAGCATCTACATGTGCCAGTTCAGATGAAAGCATCTCATCCCATCCATAATAAATCCAACATTTCATCCATCTTATCCATAATAAATCCATTCATCCATGAACCATTTATCCAATCCATCTGCATCCATCTGCATCCATCATCCAAGTTATCTTGATCTTGATGAAAGTTTGGGGCACACTTTATGCTTGCTTATGGTAAACATCTTGACATGGGTCATTTTCATCGATCCTATCCTATGCAACGTTATCCAAGCCATGAAGCATTATCCAAATGAGCATTCTTTATCTTATCATAAGATAATCCCTATCCATCCATCCATAAACCTATCCAAGCATCCACTCATGACATTCTATACATTGCTAGACATTGGGGGCAGATATATTGCATCTTGCTTCAAGAATAAATCTTTGTCTATATCCTCTAACTTATGTGGTGATCCAAACATTGGAAAATGTGAAACCAATTTGGTTAAAGCATTTGTGATCCAAAATCCAAATCACTAGCCCATGGCACATTTTGATGAGAAGACATTCACACTTCATCATTCATCAAACATCAATCCAAATGATCAATATCAGTCACATCTAACGCACCCTTAAAACATCACATCAAATCATTCGAACAACTTTTGTTCCAAAATCAAGCTTCATCAATCTTGATCAATTGAATCCTTGCATTGTTGTGCATCCTCAACAATGTTATCATCATCAACCTCGATCAATCAATCCTTGCATTGTTGTGCATCCTCAACAATGTTATCATCATCAATCCCAATCAATCAAATCCTTGCATTGTTGTGTATCCTCAACAATGTTATCATCATCATCAATCCATCAATTTGATCAATCAACCTTAGCTTGGTTTTTAACAAAAATCATAAATAGAGCACTGATATCATCACACACATCCATATCCAAATTGTCAAAATCATGCGAAAAATCCAAAAACATCTAGAACATATCAAAAAAAACCAAAAAACATTTGAAAAAGACACATCAAAAAATCCAAAAACACTCATACAAATCAGAAAAACATCAAAAATAGGGAATCCGAACTACGTCGTCTCTGAGCTTAAACATAGGCAAGGCTAATCTTTGATCAGCCCCTGAGACATCAAAAATCCAAAAACATTAAAAAAACATCAAAATCCAAAAACATCGTAAAATCAAAAAATTAAAAACATCGCAAAATTCAAAAATCAAAACATTTGAATAATCCAAAAACATCAAAAACAGCCTCAAAACATTTCAAAAATGTCAAAAACATCCAAATATTTTAAAAAATCCATCTGTCTCATCTCGCTTGCACCCACAATAATCAATCATCCATAATAAACTGATCGTCACCTTCATCCTTTGGCAATACAAACAGAAACAATCATAGCAGTCAACAAAAGAAAGCTTCAATCGTAAAATCAAAATTGAAACAACAAACCTTTAAAGCAAAATGAAACTCTTGGTCATTTTCAAACATGTCATTGATCGACCTTATATCAACAGCCTATCAATCAACTTATCAAACCCATCATCATCCTATACAATGCATGTCCTAGGATATATCATTCCGACAATGGGCATCATTTTGGATATCACTTGGATGCTTATCCTATCAAAACACATCCCTTTGGATGAAGGTATGAAGAGCATCAGTTTGTTTGTCTACTTGGTCTTTATCTTTTGACTTATCTTATTTGCGCTCGTTCCAAGGACATCTCGATGATATCCCAAAACAGAGGATTTAGAGAAATAGGAATGGGGCAATGATCATTATCTTTTGTTTGTTGTGCTTGTTGGACATTCTTGTAATATAACCTTGGCGAATACTTGCTTTGTTAGGTATGTATGGAAGAGGTCTAGGGCAACTTGTTGACTATTATAGGGATAGGTTTACCTTTTCGTGTTTTGGTCCAAGGTGTCTGAAACTTTTGAAGTACATCCTAGCAAGGTTTCCGTATGTCAGGTGTGAACAAGAATACTCCTATCTGATTGTCGAGTCAAAGTCCATCACACTAGGTACAACACCATCTTGGTTCTTTATACCTTGATGCATCATGCCTACATGTATTATCAAACATAAGGTAATTGGCCCTTTGAAAATCCCAACTCCTTGGCAAGAAATCATCATCATCATCATCATCATCTCATGTCTTGTTGGAATCTCTTATTTTCTTCTATCTCTTTCTTTTCGTGCTAACATGGTACCATGATAGTTAATCATAAATCATCGCTAATGCATCCATCCTGCATCCAAAAACCATACTACATAATGCATATCATACCATATAGAAAGCATTAATCATACCACATGCATTCATCCACATCATTGCATAGTATAGATTGGTTATTCTAAACATCTCATAAACCATACATTTATCATCTATTTGCATAATCATAAAATCATCATCATATCAAATCATGTGCATCCATATCATCCATATAAATATCATAATCATCTCATCATCAATAATGTCACTGTCATGGTACAAATCAGGATTAAGTGTGTGTAATATATCAAAATAGGCATGAGGCTAGCCATGGCTGATGATTGTCCACATCATCAAATATATCTACATCAAATATTTGAGTTGAACTAATCTTGAACCTCTTTTTTGAGAGATCAACCCTCAAATCAAACCTCTTCGCCTGATCTCTCGAGGGGGCAGTATACTAGCATAATTCTTTCGTTGGGGCAATAGTGAGGCATCCAAAAAAATTAGAGAAATTTTGACTTTTGATCATGGCAAGGTTATTCTTTGAACCAACGCAACAAGTGCATTGCTTCAAAGAGGGGCAAAATGTAGACATCAAAAATATACAGATTGATATCGCACACTCGATCCTGATCTACTAACATCGCTTCATTCTAAATTATCCCTCTTTCTAACCATTTAATCAAATAGCCTTATTTGATTAAAGTCAATCATAATTCTCCTTTTAATTAAATAAATCCCTCGATTTAATTAAATCATTATCTCTGTGTAATTAGCTAGGTCATTTCATCTTCCTATCTTTGTTAATTAAATAATTCATTTTATTTAATTAATCTCTAAAGTCATCTCATTTAAATTAAATAAATTAATCTTTATTTAATTTAAATCTAACACCATCCTTTTTAATTAAATAAATAAAAAATATTTATTTAACTAAGTCTAAATCATTCTTCTCTCATTTTGATTTATTTAAATCCTAAAATCTAAGTCAAAATGGTCAAATCAACTAACATCATTTAAAATTAATCAAATCATGATCAATGATAATCCTAATCACTCAAATCCTCTAGATTTTGCAACTTGCACATGAAAATCAATTTAATTTATTTATAAATCACCTATTTTCATTCAAAAAAGGCATCCAAGTGGGAATATTCCTCAAATTTGAAATCTCCCCCCAAAAGGACTTGTCCCTTCCAACATGGCATTTAACATATCCTACATTTCCTTTGCCTTGAGCCAAGTGGCATTTAATGCTTTCTTTCTTCCCCCCTTTCAAGTCATTTCAACAAATTTGAATTTCAAATTCATGCATTTATTGGCACATTCCCCAAATCTTGCACATCCTCCATCCATTCACAAGTTGACAAGTGGCATTTTGTCATTGGCTCATTCTTAGTCCCACATTGCTCTATTTTGGGCATGCTTTCAACTTATCAATCTATAAATAAGAGGTTAATCTCCTCATCTCATCATCCACAATTTGAGTAAACTTACTCTACTCAAATTCATCTTCAAGCATTTGCAAGATTCATCCATCCATAGCTAGGTTATGCAGGTTTTCATCTTGGAGCACATTTGAATCTTCACAAAAGTGGATCACTCATCAACACTCTTCATCATCTATCAACATTGCATCATTGGAGTTGGGAAAGGGCCAATTTTCACATCAAATTGGCACCAATTCCCCTATGGGATCAAGAGTTTGCATTGCTTTCAATAGGATTTAATCTACTTTCTTGTTCTTTCATTGTCTTCTTCTCTTCATTCCTATTTTGAGTTTTGTTAATGGATTTCATGGGGAATCCTTGTTTTTACTTGCATTTTGATCTCCTAATATATTCATTTATTGTGTTTTGCAGGTATTTGGATTAGGGATTCACAGACTATAATGTTTGATTAAAGTGTAAACTATTGTAGACTATATTTTACATGATCTTACCCTTCTTGACCTTCATTAATCTTCACAATAATGACTCTTTTGTTATCGATTGTAATATTAAACTAATCATTTAAAATTTTACATAATTTCTAAATACAAATATTCAAAAATGTAAACATTGGGACTATGGATCCTTCGACGACACCAATTTTAGCTCATTTCTAGACTAAATTTTTTTTTGAGCTTATAAATTTGAATGAAAATTTTAACTCTACAACTATTCTTTAGATTTCCATTAAGTAGAATGCATGCAATTACCTGATGGGCGATATATATCCTATACATTTCTTGATAGTTTGAACTTGTTCATTTAGCCTTTAGATATGTTGAACTCATAACATGCAATAGTTTTTTGTAACTCTATAGTTTGTGCCTTATTCTACAAAATTTTCATTATAATTGTCATGTTTGTCAACTTTTGTGCATAACCTTGTAACTTTTCTTTCAACTTTGCATTTTCATTTTCCAATGCCTATTTCAAATCCATTAGCTCACTAAAATTTTGGTATAAGGTGGCAACTTCCATAATACCCTCTTAGTCTTCTCTACCTTCTTAGATATTTTCCTATAGCCCTCTAATGTAATACAAGTAGCTTATCTAGTTCAATATGCAAGTTTCGAGCTTTTGCTCTTTTTGCCTAGACTTCCTCAATAGAGACCCTTTGATCTAGCTCTTAATTAGTATAACATAATTATTGATTTAGGGATTTGAGCATGCTTGTTTTCTTGGGGGTTTCTTTATGTTTGTGAACTCCCATTCTCTCCTTCTAAGCTTTTGACTAGCATTGATGAACTTTGTTACTATTTTCTCCATTTCTTACATGGGTTCAACTTTGTCTTTGTCATGAACCATAAGACATAATATAGGTTAGGTTATTTTATTGACTTATTATATTTTATTTCATCCTATATAAAAGGTAAAATTCAAAACTCAAAAATATGACCTAGTTGTTAAGACATTAGCCTAAATTTGTTAATTGTTAACTTGTTTTAGTTTTTAGTTTCCATTCATTCAATTTGCACTTCGCTTTGAGATTTAGAAGATATACCCATATCTTGTAATTTGACATACTTTATGCACGTATATTTCTATATGTTTTCTCCAAAAATGAATCAGGGATTTATTAAAAGGAATGCCCTTTTTCCATATTCTGGTTGCAAAACTAAGCTTACAGAGCTCTGCATAAAGATTTCACTTTTGCGATATTTATTATTAAAAAATTGTAATCCTGATCTATCCTTGTGGATTTGTGTTTGATTGGCATTCACAATTGGGATTGCGTGCCTGCATGCTATTTCCAACAATAAGATTCTTGCCGTGTATTCTACAGATTCCGTCTGGTTTCCCGTGTAAAGGTGCACATCATTCCAGCGTTCATCCACAAGTCATTTGGAACGCATTAGGTGCTTGGAATTCTATAAAGTGTGGCGTGCTTTTAGTTGCATTGCCAGGCAATTAAGGAATCCAAATTCCAAACGTCTAGGGAGCGGATTCCTTCCATGAGCTCATATAGTTTGGCGTGCATGCTCACTAGGCTGCACAAAGTTACTTATAATGCACTTTTTAAAAGGTTGAAAACTCTTTAAAGATTGGAATTCTTTATAATATTCTCCCTATTAAGAAATGCAAGGTATTAGTTGCAAACTCTTTCACCTATGTTTATTAGAGGAGCTCAACTATAAATTTGCAATGCAAGGTGTAGATTTAACATCTCTTTGCAATCTCATTTTTTATTTCAACAAATCATCTCACTCTAATAACATTTTTATGTCAACCATAATCATTGCAAGGTCATGTTTCACTTCAACAAGCGATGTCATGATAATAATATTCCTATGTTTTTTAGAGTATGGATGCATATTGCAATTTTAGAGCTCAATTTTTATGGTTTTGTTGTTCATCATGTAAAATTGAAATCAAAAGCATTTTTTTTTAATTTGCTTTTTTTTCTACACTAATATGGTGGAACTCTTTGTTTCTATTAATTTTGCTCTTACACTCTTTATCTAGTTCTTGCTTTTAGACTTTTTCATTAGTTTTACCATTCATTTGTGCCCAACACTTTTTTATGCAATTATTTAAAGAGACTGATATTTTATGCTAACATTTAGACCTAGCATTAGAATTATTTTATTTTGTAGATAATTTATTTTTACTCATTTTTGTTATCGTGAGGTGAAAACTATCTCTCACTAGCTCTAACTTATAACATGGTCACCAAGCCATCAAAAGGATTATTGAACTCATTAGTTTGGTCTCTAGATTGACTCATAAGGTTAATTTCATCACAACTTTGAGGTTTCTTGCTCCAAAGGCCCCTCATTCAATAGTGAGATGTGAGGCCAAGATTTATGATAGATCTCAAGACCTTGAGGTCCTATATAATTGGATCATAACATAGATACTTGGTTCAAGTGCAACCAAGTCCCTAATGTTGACCCCTTTGCAAAATTGAAACTCTATATTGTTGCTAAGGTCTTAGCCACTAAATGTCAAGATGCTCAAAATAATATCAAGACATGGGGTCAGCTCATCACAATTTTATTAGAGACTTTCAATCCTTCCAACTATGAGCATGATCTACACATCAAATGGATTCATTTGTGACAAGGAAGTTACATGTCTATGTAGGACTACATCTACTAGTTCAATTAGCTAATGGTGTTACTATGATTACTAGATTTAGCTCCTACTCTAATTTCCAAGTTCAAGAGTTGATTACAACAACTATTATTTAAGGAGCCGAATTGTACCCACCTTGTTGCAATTGATTCTATGTTTAATTAAGTATCATTGGGAGAAGAGAAATTTATTATCCAATCCATAATATTTGAGCCTTCGTTTTCTCTTAGTAGTTCTAGATAATCTTTTTCTTAGTCAACACCTTTTTTGAAATAGAAAAAAACATTTCTCTTCTTTCTCTACTTCTAATCCTTTCTTTCCTTTTAATCACAAAAAATGACAAATCATGTAGCTATTGCAAGCAAGGGGGTTATGATAAATCTAAATGTTTTAGGGTAATGAATAAGATATTGGCTATAATTCTCTTGATAAGGAAATATTGATTGTTTCCGTTGAAAATTATGGTGTTGAAACAACTTGTGAACTGAGTTGAAATGTTGACTAAATCATCTCATCTTGATGAAATGCCATTTTGAAGGGTCCTAATAGTTTTTTGTCACTCATATTTATCTAACACATGATTTTTCAATGGATTGAATAATTGACAATGACTCATAGAAGAACATGATTGCAAGGTCCATTATGATTATGATTGATTGTTGTGTGGGATCATATTAAGACCTCATATTTTTTACAATGGTTCTAGTTCTAGGTCAATATTATTATATATTTTCTCTATCTTGGCTTTGTGGACCCATTATTCCATTCACTTTTTCCACTACAATTGTAATGGATAATTTATGAACCCATTAACAAAGGGATATTGAGGATAAATAGCATAAGGATTACTTAAGAACTATTGCATGAGTGACATTACTATCCCAAATTGGAACAAGGAATATATCATCATTATAAAAGGAGAAAAGGGAGGGAGACTTGTCATTGAAGTAAGCATTTTCCATGCATTGGTTAATGATTTCTATAAGGTAGTGAAAAACCTCAAAAGATAGAAAATAGAAGGGATAGAGGAGAGATCAAATGATCAAACACTAGCCATATTTTTAAGCCATGGGTAAGGTATAATTATATAAAAAGGGGGAGTTTTTACATTCAATATCACTATGGTTGGGTCAAGAAGAAAATAAATGACACCTTGAGCATCAAGAAATGTGGACATTTAAGAGTGGAAAGACTAGTTGCAATCTTAAAAGCAAATAAAGGGGTGGTAAAAGATAGATATTTTTGTTGTACATTAGCAATCTAGCCCGAGTGAGGTAATATATCTTGAAGAAATTGGTAGTAAATTGTTAGGTACAACGAGACTAGTCTTGAGCATGTTGGGAGTAAGAATTGGGGCAAGGATCACAAAAACCATAACAATAGAAATGGTTTGAAAAGGTTCAATATATGGAGTCAGAATGAGGGGAATAGGCTTATGAGGCAATATAGAAGAGGGAGTGGGAGAGGGAAGAAGTTTAGATATACTTACCTAGGAAATCATGAATGACATGAGTTGTTTAACACTACCTAGTGTTTGAGGGGCAATTGATCAAAGTTGAACATGTCTAAATTGACACTTACGGTTAATTTTCATCTCCTTATCTACCCCATGGGATTATGTTGAGTTTATATTGAAGCTTGAGCATGTGAAAATTCCTACCCTCCCATGTGTTTAGTTTTCTATGGAGATGGTAACACTTATATTATTTTATGTTGATGCATGAAAGATACACAAACTATCTTTTGAATCTCTCTATTTCCTTTTGGATAGTTTACTAAGTCATGTAATGTATTTGAAATATCTCCACTATGATAATTTAAGATAATAGAGGTTTATGGGTAGTATGGGTAGTTCCTCAAATGATTATGCCTATTGAGGATACAATAGTTGAGGCCATGTTATTTTACTTGAAGATTCTAGGATGGGAGAAATTCATTTTATTGAATAATTGTTGTTGCTATAATCTTTAAAAGTCTGCTCTTCCATATTTTATAACTTGGAGGGGCCTTGATTCTTGATGCTTCTTATGTCATAGTTAAAGTTTAGGAAATCATTTTAATTATCACATAAATTTTACCATATTTCATATATGTTTACCTTCTTAAAATGATGCTTCGACTTAAAAATTTATTCGTGATATTTCTAAAAATTATTAATCTTCTCTTTGCTCCATTCCAAATTCTCCAAGATATTAAATTATATTCCTACTCTTTATTTTATTTAGCTATAGACCCTTTTTTATATTAATATCTCTCCCAAGGTGGGAAGGGCTTTAAATAAAGCTCAAATATTTTTATATGCATGTTGGATTAATCTCTTTTAGTATAGCTAAGTTATCTTTCAATTTTTTTAATCTAATTTCTTGAATAAATTTATCCTTTGATTTAAATTTTGCTATCCGTCCCACCATGAAACCTAGTGGGTCATATATGCTCATGAGAGTAGAGATATATTATGTGTAATAATCCCTCCACTTATGAATGAGATGAATCCACAACCCTTTTCTTGTAACCTATTTTATAATAGGTGTTGATAGTATCCAACTACTAGATAATTTAAAGATAATATACCCTATTTGATATAGGTGTGTGCACCAATCTATGACACAAAAAGGTGTCACATTGTTGAAAAAATATGAAATTAACCATTTTGCGCTTGCCAAACAACTTAACCATTTGGTGAGCACCAAATTTGGCGCTCGCCAAATGAAAAGTCACTTTAAAAAAATAAGGCCATTTTCATATCATTTTTTCTGCAACCCACGACCCTAGCTCCCATTTTCTTCTCTTCCAACTCGTGCTTGCCAAAAGGAGATCAAAATTTTCTTGCAATTATTTGTGAGGATGTTGCCAAGGCGTCAAAGAGGTCGAAGAGGTCAAAGAGGTATGCATTTCTATTATTTTAATTTCAAATTTGAATTATAATGTACAGATTGAAATAGGTTTAAAAAAAAATTGTTTTGATTTCTAGGAAATCAATCTCCACCTCCAAACATTGATAATTCATAATCATCCCCTCATGAAGAGCCTCCCAAAAAAGAAAAACTTCAAACCCCTCTGTTAGTTTGTTGGAATCCACAAGGAACCCAAGAAAATATCTCAAATCAAATTGAAAACAACAAAAGAGAGATTGAACAATTGATTAGAAGATTAATTGAGCATGTTGAAACCCACCAAGTTATAGGAGAGGGATTTCTAAATCGCTGAAGTCGATTGTATCACATGTAGGAGAAATGAGAGTAAATCAATTTTTAGTCAAATAAGAGGGATACATTAAAATAATTTTATGCTAGTGGTATTTTATATGTAGATGTGAAAAAAGAAAAAAATAGCAAAGCTGACTTGTGTGCCCTTTTTATAGACCCAAGAAAAAATGCACCTTTATTGCATGCATGCAGGAGGCTCTCCATCTATTGGTGCCACCATGAATTGATGGAAAATAAGTTTTGGGAGTGGTGGTGGATGGTTTTTGACCAGCCTCCATGCAATAAGTATGAGCTACCATAGTATTTTCTTAGGAAACTCTATTATGAGTTCAAGTCCTCAACGAGGTGCAAAATTATTTTTACATTTTAGACATTCAAAGTAGAGGTGGGGCTCCACACATGATAGATTGGGTGCATGATGTAACCCAAAGTTGACACTAAGACCCTTGGCCAAACCTAGGGTACAAAATGTCATTGTTCCTTCCATTATGAAGGATAGTCTTGAGGTGGACATGCTAGAGTCAATTAGCTCACTCACTCAGAGCATTGTATAGTGTGCGAGGCCTCTAGTACAACCTGATGTGGATGAAACTTCTAGGCCCAGAGTTCCACCCCATCATTTTCGCTCTTGCAATGTTGTTTGCAAATATGATTATTAGAGTGCTTGGGATGCAACTACACAACCTACATTAGCTGCAAAGAAGATGGTTACGATAGATGCATGTTACTAAATAAAACATTCGACATTGATACACAGGTGAAATTCAACAAGTTCATTTAATTTTGTGTATTAAATTCTATTTTGAAATTATGTAAGAATAAATAAATTAGTAGAATCAATATGATGAAAATTCAGGGTTAGAGGGTGAAGCCACAATAGTGGTTTACAATTCAAGTGAGGAAGCAAAACTCACAAAAATGACCCCAAAGCAAAAAATGTGATTTTGGGGGTTCGTACGAACCTACTGGTTTGATCGAACCCATTTGAATTTGGTTGCTAAAAAATAAAAATAAAAATGCATTGGACAGGGGTTTGTACGAACCCTCCTTATCCCTCATCCCCCCCCTGAGACACAAAAAAACCTAAATTTTGGCACTTCAGAGCTCAGGTTGAGGATGAAAATGGAGGAATCTTCACAAACCCAACTGGAATTAGGTAGTACTCAGAACGAGCTATCCAATAAATATAATTTTAATATGTTTTCATTTTATTATGTATTTGTTTTTTTAGTTTTATTAAACATATTTTTTCATCAAAAATGAAGGACTTTGTTCTGCACATGTGGAAAAATAAAAGATTATCAAATTTTCTTTTGAAAATATGAGTGCACTAGATAGTGAAGTCCTTGATCCAACAAAAGAAAAATTGAATTTTGATATATACAAAAAAAGTTACACGTTATATAGTTGCACTATGTTTGAATTGTAATTGGTTTGACTTCAAAACTTGATTAAAGAAAAAATATTCAATAAAAAACTATCTAACCAAGTGGAAACATTAGATATCGGAGTTACAAATCTAAATTAGAAAGAATTAGAATTTTATCCTTCATGGAAAAAAAATTTATGCGTTATATGGTGTGTGTCACTTTTTAAAAATGTTGTTTTATGAAAAAAACCAATTTTCGTGGGAGATGGAAAAAGAAGTGCAATTTGATTCCAAAAATTTTGAAAAAAATATTTTTAGAATCTACAGACAAAATGTGACGAGACTCTAGTTTGCATCATCTTCAAATTCCTCACGATTTAGCTGCTATAGGTGCCCGAATGTGAATATTTAGTTAAAAATAATAATTTCAGTGTTTAGTTTGGCCAAAAATTGTAAACCACTATTGTGGGATCACCCTGGAGTGTTCATGATATGCACAACATTCCTATAGAACCTTATTCATTTTTGACGTTGATTCCATAGGTATGCAACTTGTATTAAATAAATAATTATTACATGTGAATAGTTGAATGTTATTTGAATGATTTTCTCATAACATGATTTGGATGTCAAATAGTTTGTAGGTGGACCTTTGAGCTCAACACCTCACTATTCATGTCCTCAAAAAACTTTCACTTAGGTAACCTTTATTTATTAATGGTGTTATAAAACAATGTTAGCTAGTTTTGGTAATTTTGTGTGTACAAATCTTAAAAAATAATGAGAAAAACAAACATTGGAGGAATGTGAAGAGGAGAACAAATGAGACTAATTTGTGCAATTAAGAAATTGAAAAATCTTGGAGTTGAAATTATGTCTTATTTTCCATTTGAATTTTATATTATATAGTTTGATAACTTTTGAATGATTCTAAAATTTCTCTCATAAAAAGTATAGTTCAAGGTGTGAAGATATTTTGTTGGTAGGAAACCCATAAAACCTTAAAATTATTTTCTCTATGTGTAATGCATATTCTCTTTGGTGTCAATTCTCATATTATAGCCTCACAAAAAACATTAATTGTTTAGGTTATAATTGATTATTGACTACTTATAGCTAGTCAGTAAATAAGTCAAAGAACATGCTTTATTCTCAAATGGCTATTGTTATCACCTTTCCTAGTATTCACTAGTACTATGTGCCCATGATTCCAATAATCCCTTGTCATATCCCTTGGTTTCCCTATGACCACTAGCTCTACCCACTTGCCTTGTACAAGATGTTTTGGACACATGCTAATTCTAATGATGGTAGATCATAGTGGGAAATCCTCTTTCACATAGTTTCTTTCATGCTGATTTTTAGGTAACATCATCCCTTCAACCAAGTTAACTCTTACCTTCCACCATCTCATAACCTATCACTTGTATCATCCTACTCACCACACATTTTAACCAAACATGAAGAGTATATGGCATGCAATGTGAATGAATTATGTTGTAAGGAATCTACCATGATGTCTTATTTTTCATATCTATAAGAGGATGTCATGCTTGGTTGGTCTTATGAGATCCTAAATATATTTACCATTCAATGTCCATCTCATTCTTCTAGTCCTATCATCACACATATTTTAACCATTTTATATCACATATCCCAATCTTTAACACCTTATATATTATACCACCTTCCTCCATATTTCATCTTATACACATATACTTACAAGAAACCTTCTTCTCATTATTGACCAAATCTCATACATTATTACTATACACCTCAAGCTCCCACTTCATGTCCTATATTCAAACCTTAGACACCACCTAATTCACCTTATGTTCTAATATTCTCTCCTAATCACATCCCATTAACCTCTAATAGTTTACCTTATATTTTATTATCCCATCCTAGCTCATCCAATTAATCTCTACTAGTCCATTCTACGTTCCATTATCCCCTCTTGATTATGTCCCATTATCTTCTCCTAATTCACCCTATGTTCGTTTATTCCTTCCTAATCCCATCCCATTAACATTTAATAGTTCACCCTATTTTCCATGATCCCCTCCTAGCCCATCCCACTAATATCTACTATTCCATCCTATGTTTCATTATCCCCTTCTACTCCCATCTTATTGTACCCTCTATTATTTCATCCTTTGTTCCATAATCCCCTCTTGGTCTTGTCCCTTTATCCATTCTATGTTATACAATCTTTTTCCACATTTCATCTTATACAGATAATCTTACAAGAAACCTTTCCTTCCACTCATTATTGAACAAAAATCATCTCCATTATTACTACACACCTCAAGTTCCCACTTCATGTTCCATATTCAAACCCTAGAAACCTCCTAATTCACCCTATGTTCCATCATTCCCTCCTAATCCCATCCCATTAACCTCTAATAATTCATGCTATATTTTGTTATCCCATCTTGGCCCAACCCATTAATCTCTATTAGTCCATCCTATGTTCCATTATCCCCTTCTATTCCCATCCCATTACCCTCTCTTATTTCACCCTATGTTCCATTATTCCCTCTTGGTCTTGTCCCATTATCTTCCCCTATTTCACCCTATGTTCCTTTATTCCCTCCTAATCCCAATCCATTAACATCTAATAGTTTACCCTATGTTCTAAAATCCCCTTTTGGACCATCCCACTAATCTCTACTAGTCCATTCTATGTTCCATTATTCCCTTTGACTCCCATCCCATTTTACCCTCTATTATTTCACCATATGTTCCATTATCCCTTCTTGGTCTTGTTTCTTTATCCCTTCTATGCTATACCACCTCCATCCAAATTTTATCCTATACACATACCATTACAAGAAATATTTCCTTCCACTCATTATTGAATAACTCTCTTCTCCATTACTATTGCATGTACCACAACAACCAACTTCATGTGCTATAGTCAAACCCTAGACACATCCTAATTCATCCTATGTTCAATTATCCCCTCTTGGTCCTGTCCCATTTTCCCCTCCTAGTCTCATCCCCTTATCCCCTCCTCATTCACCCTATGCACTCATCTATATCTTCACAATTGCTGACATCATCTCCCTTAAAATCTATGAGGACACTTACATCCACTATTCCATATTTTCATACAAGTAAAATTTGACTGTTCATCCCGGATACTATTCCAGTAACCACTGTTATGAATTCATCGCGCATGATGATGCATGATTTAGATTATTCTTGTGATCAAGAATAATGAGTTCATTTGAAGTTTGCAAATATAGATCCTCATTGTCGTACTTATGCTCTCATGGTGACTATAACCTTTGCTTGCATCTTACTCATGAGTTACCCTTATGCCTCTGTCACTTATGGTCATGATCATTGTCCTTGTATCCATTTATTTTGAACATTGGGGTGTAAGGGTGCATGTTTATGTATATTGAATTGGATGCCTTATATGAAGCATGAAATTTGAAAGCATGTCTCAAATGAGAATTCAAGCATGATATCCACACCAATACCTCTATTACAATTATGTTCAATAGAATTCATGTGTTTCATTATGCACTAGGAAAGTGGCACACAATGAGATTCAAACAATTCACTACCTTGTCTATGCTTTTAATTAAACAAAGAAACTAATGAAAGTGATAAAAAGCTTCATATTTGTTGTTTTATTTTTAGATGTTGACATCAGATAGCCCTGGCGATGTTGCTAGTGCGATGGACCATGGAGTTGCTGCAACAAAAGTTAGTTTTGATCCTTTGAGAGAGGTATGCAAAAAAATAGTCTAGTTCAAATTATATTTGCTCTTATATGGTCTATTATTGAAAATTTTCATGATACTCATATTGCTATCTTGATGGTTGCTATAGGTGGTTGTCATGCCAAATCATCAACATGCTAATGTTATAAATGAGTGTGATGATTATTTGTATGTGGTAAGTGATTATTTTGTTATATGCCATTCCACAATTCAATTTCTATATATTAACATCTATACTTCTTATTGTATCAATTGAAGTTGTAGATGAGTGAAGAGAGGAGTAGTGAGCATATTTGAAAAAAAAAGAACCAGCCGATTGTTGAAGGCAACATGTGATCTATTTCCTTCCTCTAGAGGGAAATGAATATGTATTAGGGTCGTTTGTTGTATGCCTATGTGGCATTTTTGAACATATATTTTGTACTATCAATATATGTGACATTTTATGTCCATATGGCTCTTTTATAGTAAGCATGTATGACTTTATTGGATATATTATATAATTTTATCAACATATCATTGTATAGCCTTACAAATTTTTGATTAATGCAAATTTTATTTGACCACTACTATTTTTGAATGATGTTATCATGCATATTGTGTAAATTGATGTTTAGATATGATGCTTAAACCTGTTAGCTTCTTTAATAAACTATTCAACCTTCTTCTTAAGTAGGCCAATAATGCATTTCTATACAATTGTGCATTTCATGTGTATACTGGTGGCTTATATGTATTCATAGTTTGTGACTTACGTGTATACATGTGAATACTTTGTGACTTGTAATGTGTATTCGTATGTATACTTCATGACTTTCAACTTATGAGTTACGTGTATTCAAGTGTATACTTTACAACTTATGTGTATACTTTGTGACTTACATGTATTCCAATTTATACTTTATGACTTGCGTGTTTTCCTATGTATACTTTGTATTCATGCATTTACTTTATATTTATGTGTATAATTCATGGATTACATGTATTTGAGTACTTGTGCTTCACTTATTCACATTTATGCTTCACTTTTTCACGTGTATGCTTCATGCTTCTGATTTATAATTCATGTGTTCATATGTATGCTTCATGATTTATGTGTACATACATCATATATTCAAGTGTATGCTTCATACTTCTTGTGTATACTTCACGTATTATGTGTATTCACATGTATGTTTCATGCTTCCAATGCAAAAATTCATGTTTTCATGTGTATTTTTCATGATTCATGTATATACTTCATGTATTCATGTATATGCTTCACGCTTCTTGTGTATTCTTCACATATTACGTGTATTGGCGTGTATGCTTCATGCTTCATACGTATACTTCATGTGGTCATGTATATGCTTCATGATTTTTGTGTATACTTCATACATTACATGTATTCATGTGGTCGGATTCATGCTTACTGTGTATACTCCATGTATTACATGTATTCACGTGTATGCATCATGCTTCCTGTGTATACTTCATGTTTCCAGTGCAATGTAGCTCAAACCACTTTGACATGTTTGGGTGTAAAACATGACCATGCCAAGCCTAAATGTACCCATTCAGATGTGTTGGAACTATTGGTTTGGTCGTACGAGTTGTAGGACAAAAATTACACCCCTTTGCAACTTTACACTGCTTGCATTGATCCTTTTTCCATCAACCAAAAAATCGAAACCATAGGAAAATTTCTCAAAGATATTAGAAAATGAGAGAGGTTATTGTAGAGGGGCCTCACATGATCTTGTAACCTTAGATGAAATGTTTCTAAGCAACATGGTGTTTGAGTAATTGCTCATCAAAGATTGCTACCTTTTTGCATTTTAGACTCTTAAGGGATATCCTTGGTACAATGTAGCTCGAACCACTAGTCCAACATGTTTGGGTGCAAAAAAGGACCATGACTAGTCTAAACATACCTGGATTTAGATATGTTGGACCACTCCAATATGTTGGGCAAAAGAAAACAATTTTGGGTTTTTCATCACCTCTTCCAACAATACTTGTTGTATGAAACGTTTCAAGCTCTATAATGTAAAGTAAGGGGCCCCAATGGCCTCTTAAATTAAAATTCATGACCTCTAGAAGTTGGGTCTCCCACATTGGAAATGGAAAACCATATAGGATATAGAAAGGAGCTATAAGAGGGAGTTACACTTGTTGATCAACTTATGATGCACATTATGATGAACATTTGAATGGAGATAATGAATCCAAAATGGAACTCTCAAGTTGATGAGTGGATTATGACATGTTTATGACAAGTAAAAAATAAGATTGATATGTGTAAGGAAATTAAAGTAGTAGAAACAATTTCCTACGCCAATCTTGAGAAGAGATATTATGCAAAATTTTAAAACTTGATCAAACAGTTACAGAAATTCCAGCAACACATTCATAATAGAAAATAAACAATTAACACAAACACCAGATATACGTGGGGAAAACCCTTTCGGGAAAAAAACCCCACACTCCAAAGCTTGCTCAATGTATTACAAATCCAACAACAAGATTACATACACTTGCAGAGCAAGTCTTTTGCATGAGTATAACCAGTAAACAATTCTGGAATAATTCTGGCAGCATTTTGACCGCACAACAGTACTTGCAAACTCAACACAACTTCATATTACATCTTCAAAATACACAAGTACTCAATATATAAGAGTTTTACAATGCATAAAATAAACATTTTTAAAGCAACTACCAAAGGTTGAACGTGCAACATGGAATTTAGTGCCAAAAACACTGTAGACGCACAACTACAAGTTTCCAATTGTCACCACATGCCAATCTGCACTTGCCAAAATAACTGCTCTTTGAAAACTCACATTCCATGTAAACTCAACACGGAAATAGAAAAAACTTTTATGCACAACTCCACTTGTAAATATCAACTTTCTAACTGGACTCCTCATCCGAATAGAAACTGCAAATTGTAACTCACAAAGACAAAGTGGAAAAATCAACAACATTTAATATTTAGAAAAATCATATCTTAGAAAAAATCAAAGATTGAGACACCTTCTATTTCCTAACAATATGTATCCATATAAATTAAAAATGCTCAAAGATTTCACAAATTAAAAAAAAAAAACTTTATATTAGATATATACACTTTATTGCATCATTACAAAATTTTATATTATCGTTACAAATACAAGTCCAAGTAGAATGTGTGGCTACGCTCATATTTCAAAATTTAAAAGCAAATGTTACTAGTGTTCGGGCACGTGGGACTCACGCGGAACAATGTTTCTAGCATGAGTAAAGTTCCAAGCAAATTCGAGTTGTTGTAAAGTTAGCTTCCACGCCTTTACCAGCATCCTCCTCTGCTTGCGCCGCCTTGGAACAAGGTATGGATATATGCCAAAGCATTATAGGAGGAGGATGCTATATCAGATAATATACTGTAGAAAGTATACAATACGTGAAAGCATCAGACAAGGCAGCGAGCTGTTTGACAGAACGTCTCACAAAAATCTGGTCTAAGGGAACGCCTTCATTGGAAGATACACGCAAATTTTGATTTTACTTTTTGAAGAATCTTTCGAAACTATAAATCAAATGCAATTGGCAATCGTAAAGTCACATTCCACAACTTTTATGAGCATAAACAAAACATTCTAAACTTAGATGAGTTTTGATTCGTTTAGATGACTTATAGTTCTAAACTTTGATTCGTTTAAATGACTCATCTGAGAATCAGCTTTATAGACAAACTTAAAATATGCTGTTGAAGTCAAAATTCGCCAAACTGAAAACTTTAGTGCAGGATATGGGTGTAAAAGACGTTTACTAAATGTTATAGGCGGCATATGTGCATAATATGCAAGCAAAGACAAAGACCGTGAACTATGTGACAAAATGGTCAGTTACGTATGAATGAGAAATGTGAAGTCTGAACAAAAAGATTGCTTAATGATATCAAGTTTTCACAATCCATAATATTTAGCTGAGTGATATCTGGATTCGATTGTGATTCCTTTCTCTCTGCTTTCATCCTGATGATGAATTACGGAGTGTGATCCAAAACGTTGATGCAAAAAATTCACACACAATCGAATCCAGAAATCACTCAGCTAAAAAGATTGCTATTAAGATTTCTCACATAGCTGCAAACTCTAGAACGGAGTATTGCCATTCATCAAAGCATAACAAAGTTTAAACCAGTAATGTGGGTCGTTTGATACATCAAAGAAACACGTTCCTGCGGTCTGCAATAATTTCAGGGATTTGCAGGAAATGGATATGTTGAAAAGGCTTTAGAAACCATCAAGCGAATGCCATTGGCTGTGGTAAGACCAAATTACATGGGAGCTTTAGTAGATGGTATGGACGTCCATCAAAGAATAGCTTCAAGGGAGTATTTGTCAAATGTTGCTCTTCAAGCTGTCTCAAATGACATATATGCAAAATGTGGATGCACAGACAATGCACGTAATCTGTTTGACAAAATGTCTTGCTGAAATTTCAACCGACAGACCACTCTTCAACTGCAACAATTGCTCAAGAATTTGGAGATACATCACGGTATCAACCATTAGTTGGGTAACATTAATCAAGACACAATCATCTCGCAAGTTTTAACAAGGAAATTTAATTTTTGGAAATTGGTACAAATGAGGACATTTATGTAGTAGAATCAAATGGCTTTGGGGTCTTGGCCATATTTTGGGACAAAAGGAGAGTTAAATTAACAAATTTCTTCTCTGGTCCTTATCGATGTTGGTTAATATTCACAATATCTCTTCAGACCTTGTTTTTTGGTTTCTCAATATTTATGGGTTCATTGATATTAATTAAAAAGAAACTATGGAATCAATTCAGTCAATGCTGAATGGCTTTAAATAGAAATTGATAATTTTGGGTCGAGATTTCAATGTCATAGCATATGACGATTGAAAAATTAGAAGGGGTTATTTCTCTTCCTAATGTTTTTAAGGACTTTGAAGAATTTCACCAATTCTAATTGTCTATTTGATTGTCCTATGAATAATAGGAATATTACTTGATCAAAAAGGATGGATGTCCATCGCATTGCAAAAAGATTTGATAGATTCTTTTGTCTTCAAGTTGGATATTAGGCTCTCTAAGTTGTTCTATTTCTCTCTCTCTCTCTCTATATATATATATAATTCTAAGTATTTTTGAAGATAGAATTCCTAAAAATTGTCCTTTCAAAGTTGAGCTTTAGTGGTTCAAAAAATAGAATTTCTAGCTCTTACCTCAATTTCTAGTGGAACAATGTGTCCAAAACTAAAGGTTCTAGATACAAGAGATCTTTTCACAGGAACAAATACATAAGAAACAAAATTCTAAAGAAGCTTTGCTTAAGGAGGGAGACATGAATACCAAATTATTTCATGCATCTACGAAGGTAAGAAGATAGGTAAATTATGTCTCATGCATAAAATCAATGAAGGGGAATACACTAGTGGGTCCAAATGACATAAGAAGAAAGTAGTATCCTTCTTTGAAGGATTGTTAAACAAACCAATTTGGGGTGAAGAAAAATTTATTTCACATTTACTAAATAGCATTCCATTGATAGTTTAACATAAGAGAATAATAGAATGCCAATGACTAAGTTCACATAAGATAAAATTTGAGGAGTAGTCTTTTCCTTCTTCAATTGATCTTGTTGGTGTATTTTCCATTCTATCATGATCTCCTTTCTCTAAGTGTATTTTATCTTCTTTCTCCATTTTGTAACCATGCAATTCAAATGTTGAATATTGGTATCCTCTTTTTTCCTTCTCAATTTGTTTTCCTTACTAAACTTGCCTTTGGGATTTGACACATTTACTATTTACACTAACATTGTGGTTGCAAGTTTTTTTTAGATTTGCCTCTTGTTAATCTCAATTTTCAATTTGGTGATGTATTAGGCCTTCAATTTTTGAATATCGCCTTTGATACTATAATGCGATACTAAAAATAAGTTACCAAAAATTATACCAAAACATATTTTGTTTATTCAATAATTAAAGTTCATAATACCATTTTGATGGCTAATTAATGGTTAGTTTTACCAACTTAACCATTAGCCTTTGTGTTACTTGGTTTATCATATAATAAATAATTGTAATTCTACACCCCCTTTTTGGGTAATATTAGAATACCCAAGCCCACTAGATGAATGACACTATCTTGATTAATTTGATTAGGGCCTACTTAAAAAGTTTTAAATTAGATTTATGTCATAATTTACTAGACCCAAAAGAAAGAAAAAAATTCAATTAGGTCTATTTAAACTCTATAAAATTTTAAGATTATCAGACATATTTTGGGAACTAATTTTTATCTAAGGATATTGAATGTGAAATACCTACCCTTTCAAATAAACTAAATTCAAGTTTTGGGCATAATATATATAGACAACTCTAACAAAAACTTAAGATAAATAAAATAAAATTGGTTATGAGAGATCTAAGGTTTTTCAAAGTCTTCAATCCCTACAAGGAAGGAATGTGGCAAGATTTAGTTAGTTTTAAGTTTGAGCTTCTTGGAATTCTTGTATGAGAATTATTCTCTCTAGAGGTAAATTACCCTAGTATACATGATATTATTTTTAATGATGTAATTGGATTTCATTTCTTGATATCATAAGTTATTACTTTGAAGATTGACTTTACTAGTAATGTAGATGCATGATAGTTTAGTTGATTTGGACCACAAAATCTCTCAATGTAGTCTAGACTATTCTCACCAAGACAATTTTATCTTGTAGATGTGAAATCTTCCTAAAGATTAGTTTAGTATATTTTAGTTTTAGAAACCAATGAGCTAAAATTCTAGAGAATTACATCTCCTTTTAAGTGGACATGTGTCAATTGGGGAATAAATTTAGTGGTACAATAGTTAGGATTTATTGAATTCAATTTAGATTAATTGGAATTAGAAACATACCTTGGACCTAATGCAATTTTAAATAGATTAACTTTCTACAAAGGTAATCCAAAGGCTTGCAAAAGAAAAATGAGAAAATACTTTATTTAGCTCAATTTAAATAGAAATATTATTAATCATGAAAGCAAGACAATGAAGCAATCAAAAAAATAGAATAAACTTCCTACCATAACATGTATCATTAGTAATGTTTCATACTAAGTCTAGAACTTCAAGGAACCCACTCAAGGACTTCATTAAACTAATTGTATGATTGGATACCCATTAATAGTACTACACAACATATAATTATCAAGATTGTTTAACTTAGAGACCATTATGAACCTTATAAATATTATGCTTTTTTTGGTAATTATAAAAATTAATCCCTTAAAGAGAATTATGTGGGTATTGAAACATTTTGTCTACACACTCTAGATTAATGATATTAGATAGCTAAGCTATATTGAAGAGAATATTATAAGATTCCATCAATCTCACTTGCTAATTAGCATATAAAACCAATCAAGGATGAGAATAAATTATTTAATCTATTATTCTTCGTTCTTAGATAATTTATTCATTCATTGATTATATCGAGGAATTCTTAGCTACATGAAATTAACTAAAATATAATGAACATTCCTTCACTCCTTAAGTATATCCTAGGATCACTTTCTTTAATTTGATAAGAATCTAGACATTATTCTCTGCTAGCTTGGGGATCTTTGTTACTTCTTGCTACAAATATTTGATGAATTTTATGGATTGTATCCATCTTTTATTTTATTTTTGTGTTTAGTTCAAGAAAACATAAAATTATAATTTAAGAAATCATGCATATTCTTACATAGAAATATAGTAAATGTTGATATTTAAGTTTGCATTGACTATAAACCTTCACTTACATAAATATCAAGTATGGGAAGCTTGAAATTATGCAAGACAACCCTTGTGATTAAAAGATTGACTCCTTTTATGGTCTTCAATGAACACTTCCATCTACTTTCAGATTTGAGGTAAGAAGAGAAAATGCTAAAATAAAATATTGAAATAAAATATAATATAACTGAATAATCATAAATTATTTACTAGATAAATCATTTATATTACTTAATTTCAATATTTGCACTACAATCATCAAACAATTTTGTGATTTAACTATTAAAAAAGAATCAAAAGATTAGTCTCGTAAAAAAATAAAAAGGATGGACAACCTTTGTATTAATCACTTGATTGAACATAATTACAAAATTAATAGATCATAAAATAATTTTGAAAATTCAACATTGTTGAATCTAAAAAATACTTGAGAAAATAATAAATCAGCATGAAATTCATAAAATATTCTAAGATATTATCTAAACATACAACTTATATATACACAAAATAAAATAGTAACAATTTTTTTAATATAGTGGATATTTAATACTTTATGTAAGAACTAAACTAACAATTTCTTTTAATAGAGTAAGGAATTAATGCCTTGGACATGGAGGAACTTTGCATGTTGTTTGATAGATTCCTACACGAATTACTCAATCCTACACATGAATACCTATATATTATATCAATGGTGGAGAGTGTATTGATTGGCTGTAATTTCTCAGCTGGGACAGTGCTATTGGTTTTCATAGCTGTGTATGTTTCATATGGTGATGCTGTGCGTTTCAGTTGTCCTTCTTTCTTCAGATCTTTTGTTGGACTGTTATTTATTTAATTTATAATTCTTCTTCCAACATTTTTCAATAAAAATAAATAAAATAATGAAAAATAAATGCACATCTGTAATACTTTAGATGCATGGTGGCTAAAACTCATGAATGATGACTGTTAATTCCATTTGAACGAACAAACATGATAGTGACATCATAAAAAATGCTTAGCTAAGTCAATCCAAATTCCCGTTATTGATCAAAATAAATCTAATGCCCAACGCACGCTAGCTCTAAACCAATGGAGGAGAATGGAAAGAAGTTGCGTGAGCCGTCAGATGACATGACTTAGCTTGGAATCAAATTGTTGTTGGTTGCTCTGAATATTAAAAATACTTACATGAAGGAAGCATAAAGCCCATCTTTCCCCCAGAAAGGAATCCGTCAAACAGTAGGTAGCGCACCAACTCATGGTTATAATGATTGACAATTCTGTGGGGTTGCACAGGACCACCATCTAACCCCATTGATATCACCATTATAATTTTTATGCCGAAGGAGGAGCGATCTGGCTTGAGTTATCTACGGTTGACATACTGTCCTTACCTATGAAAGATGATTGAATGTATCTCAGCCGTTCACTCTCATTATAAATAATGAAACAGTGCGTGAAAGATAAAAGCAATGAACATATTTTATGGCTACCGAACGACAAATCAGCGGTGGATATGCAGAAATCCACGTCCTACGATAAATGTAGGAAGCATACCACCGGCAGAGCATGAGACCTTTCGTTATTTCATGCTATTATGGGCATTAACCAAATTTATGCATTTTGCATCCATGTAAATAAGTTTTAAAAGAAATGACATTTAATATAAAATTATTATATTTTTATATTTTATGTATATTATTATATTATAAATATTAGATATATTTTAATATTATACAAATTATTACAATTGTTTTTTTATATTATATTATAATTAATCGATAGGTTATTTGTGTGAATTTTGGTCGGAATTTTCGCCATCCTCCTCAGATTTTCAGTCTTTTGGTGGTCATGAAAAATGTGGCAGATGGTTTTTTTTATTTTAAAAGCTTTGGTCGGATTTTTCATCAGCGTCCCGGTTATCCGTTAGTGTTCCCGTTTTTTAAGCCTTCCCGCCGGCCGTGAAAAAGGTGGCGGAGGTGGTTGTTGGCTACCTTGGGAATAGGGTGGCGTATTTCCTGCCACATAGATAGAAAAGGCCGCTGAAATTAAATGTTGGTTTGCGTCAACATTAATTGTTGTATGCTTTCCGTGTACTGGCGATGGTTGTAATAACACCTTGCGTTTAACACCTCGGGGAACATAGTGAATGTTTGCAAATTTTTGATAAGGCATTGTTGGGTGTTGTTTTATTGCTATACCTGCTATTATAGCCATGAGCAAGGAGGGTAAGCTTCTGTGAGGGTGCAAGTTTGATCAAACCTTGTGCAGCTTCTGCGAAGGTGGTTGGAGGTTATTTTGTGTTTTTTGTATGGGGTGATGGTTGCAAAAGCAAAAGAAAAGTGTCGCCTGCGATAATTTTTTGCCCGTTTTTGTGTAGGAAAGCTAGCAAGAAGAGGTGTGTTTGAAACAAGTTGGAAGAGGTGCATATCGAAAAAACCCTTTGCGATATTGTTTCATTTGTGGTTTGCGGTTTGTGGAAGGCTATATTATTTGATTTCTGATAAGGTACTATTGATTGTTTCAAATTTTGATAAGCTATTGTTGAGAAAACACTATATAGTTTGTAAAAATGAATATTCTTTCATTTATGGTTCACGTTTTGTATTTATGGTTTTGCATGGGTTTGTTATTGTGAATTTTTGTGGGTTTCTCTTTATGGCTTCGGTTTTCTGGCTATGTTTGCAATGGAATAGAATTGTTGAGGTTATGCAGTTTTTTGTAGACTTCGAGATATAAGGCAGCCTAGAGAAAGCTAGTGGAAAGAGGTTTGTTTGAAGCAAGTGGGAAGAGGTGCATATCAAAAAAACCCTTTGTGATAATTTTTTCATTTGTGGTTCGCAGTTTGTGGCAGGCTATATTGTTTTATTTGCGATAAGGTACTGCTGATTGTTTCAAATTTTGATAAGATGTTGTTGAGAAAAGACTATATTGTTTGGTTTAAGGTTTGTGTTTTGTGGCTATGGTTTTGCATGGGTTTGTAATTGTGATTTTTTGTGTTTTGTGGGTTTCTCCATCTAGGTCAGTGTTCAAACCCATATTGTTTGATTTATGGCTTTCATTTTGTGGTTATGGTTGCAATAGAATAAAATAGTTAATGTTATATAGTTTATGTTAGATTCCATTGGGCATTGTTGGTTATTGTTCTCTGGCTTAGGCTATATTGTTTCATTTTTGAAAAGGTACTGTTGAAAAGGCTATATTGTTTCAATTTTTGATAAGGTTATGTTGAGAAAAGAGTATATTATTGTATGGGTTTGTTACTGTCAATTTTCTGTGGGTTTTTCTTTATGGCTTCCATTTTGTGGCTATGTTTGTAATGGAATAAAATTGTTGACGTTATGCAATTTTTGTCAATTGTTGTTGTCTAGCTCTGGCTATATTGTCTCATTTTTTATAAGGTTCTGTTGGAAATGCTATATTGTTTGAATTTTTGATAAGGTGCTGTTGAGAAAAAAACTATATTGTTTGTTAAAAACAATATTGTTTCGTTTAAGGTTGGTGTTATGTGGCTATCATTTTGCATGGGTTTTGTGGCTATGGTTTTGTGGGTTTCTCTATCTGGGTCATTGTTGAAACAAATATTGTTTGATTTATGGCTTCCGTTTTGTGGTTATGGTTGCAGCAACAGAATAAAATAGTTAATGTTGTGCACTTTATGTTTGATTACATTAGGTATTATTGATTATTGTTCTCTAGCTTAGGCTATATTGTTTCATTTTCAACAAGGTGCTATTGAAAAGACTATATTGTTTCAATTTTTGATAAGATTCTGTTGAGAAAGGAGTATATGTTTGGATGAGTTTGTCACTATTAATTTTTGAAAAGGTGCTGTTGAAAATGCTATATTGTTTCAATTTTTGATAAGGTTTTGTTGAGAAATGAGTATATTTTTGCATTGGTTTGTTAATGTGAATTTTTGTGGGTTTCTCTTTATGGCTTCCATTTTGTGGCTATGTTTGGAATGAAAGAAAATTGTTAATGTTATGTAGTTTTTGTTGATTATTGTTGTCTAACTTGGGCTATATTGTCTCATTCTCAATAAGGTGTTGTTGAGAAGTGTTTCAAGTTTCGTTAAGGCGATGTTGAAAAAAGACTATATTGTTTGTTAAAAGCAATATAGTTTTGTTTATGGTCAACCTTTTGTGGCTATCGTTTTGCATGGGTTTTGTTATTTGGGTTGTTGTTATACAGTTTATGTTTGATTCCATTGCACATTGTTGATTATTGTTCTCTAGCTTAGGCTCTATTGTTTAATTTTCGATAAGGTGCTGCTGAAGAGACTATATTATTTCAATTTTTGATAGGGTGTTGTTGAAAATGATAGATTCTTTCAATTTTTGATAAGGTTCTATTCTGAAAAGAGTATATTTTTTGCATGGTTTTGTGACTTTGATTTTTTGTGGGCTTCTTTTTATGGCTTCTGTTTTTTGGCTATGTTTGCAACGAAATAAAATTTTTAACGTGATGTAGTTTTTTTCGATTGTTGTTGGCTACCTTGGGTTATATTTTTGCATCGATTTGTTATTATGCATTTTTTTGTGTTGTGTGCAATCAACAATGCATATATATGTGCATCTAACTTCAAATATATATATATACATATATTTATATATGTGTATATATATGTATGTATATATGGATATATGTATGTATATATGTATGCATATATATATGTATGTATATATATGTATATATATGTATCAATATATGTATATGTATATATAAAGTCCATAACATTGACTATTTTGTTGTGTTGCAACCATTCACTCTAAATAGAAGCCATAAATGAAAAAATATAGCCTAAGGTAGATAACAATAGGCAACAATGCCTTATGCAAAACAACATGAACTACATAACATTAACTATTTTATTCCATTGCAACCATCACCACAAAACACTAAAAATCATAATTACAAACTGTATACACCTAAAATCGGGCAAGACAATCAATTAATTAAATACCAGTTATTTAATTAATAAATCTTTTATTTCATCTACTTATAAATAAATGCTCAATTTATTTATATAGTTCACTCTTCTAATTCTTCAATCTAAAATCACATTCTATTATTTTAATTAAATAAACAAATTCACATAGTTTGTTTTATTTAATTAATAATCTTTTCATTAAATTTAAATCCCAAATTTAAATTTAAGCACATGTCTACAACTTTCCCTCTTGCCACCTCATCAAGTGTCACATGAATTTAAATATGTCTAATATTTAAATTCCTAATTTGAATTTAGGCACGCTGGACACTTGGCCTTTTCACATATTTTATTCTCCCACACACTTGGCCTTTTCACACATTTTATTATCCTACACACTTGGTCTTTTCACACATTTTATTCTCCCACACAGTTGGTATGTTGCACTTGGTCAAGGGAACATCCTCCATGATTCTTCCATCTCCACCGTTCATCTCTCATGTTTGAATCTTGACCATTGATTGTTGCCACATCACAAGATGCCTTGGAAAATTTATAAATACAAGCCCTTCATATAGCATTTCAATCAATCAATCCCATCTTTGAATAATCTTATTATGTAGGAATAGCATTGGACCAATTGGAGCATCAATTACCCATATTTTGAGTAAACTTATTATGTAGGAATAACTTTGGAGCATTGGAGCATTTAGAGTTCATAGTTAGCATTATAGTATCATGTTAAACTAGAATCATGTCTTGCTTTATAGTTGCATTTTAAATCATGTTTTGCTTTATAGTTGCATTTTAGTTTATCATATCAATGGTTATTTGAGCATATGCAGAATCATTTTAGCTTCTTATTATAGCATTAGCATCATATAATCTAGCATCATTATCCATTTGTAAATATCTCCATTATCATAGTATCATGGTTTTTATCAATGTATAGTTCCATATAGGAATTTAGATTTTTTGCATTTTGAATAGCATCTCATTTCTCAAGTAGTCATTTTAAAAACCATAGTGCACATACAAAATCTGAGAGCCCATATGGTTTAATAAATCCTTGAGATTAGAGAACAATATAATATTTTTAAAGATTTGTTTTGCTACAAATAGAGTTCTTTGATTCAAATCTTTCATGTAATACATCTCATTGATGTTTGTGTTGATTTGCTAACACTCCCACATTTCACACACACATAAATTGGCGCTCACTATGGGGCCTAGCCCCTTTTATTGACATTTCTAGAAATTTGTTTTGCAGATTCTAGACGTGAATTTCTTTTATCGCAACTGTGAGTTCTTTTGGTGCATATGAAAAGTATTTTACCACATCAGATCCATGTTATTGCGCATTTGAAAGATATTTTAGCGCATTGGATGACTATTACAACTCATACGAAAAGTATTTTAGCACATCTGACACTTCTTTTAGCACATCTGAGGACTGTTTTAGCACATCCATGAAATCTTTTCTTTTAGCGCATTGGTTCACTGTTTTAATGCTTTTATAATCAATCTTAAAATGGTCGTATCTTAGTCATATGGGGGTATTTTTCAGAGCTTTTTTTTTTGAAATGGGGTAGAATTTCATAAGATATGCAATGTTGAAGGTGTTTCTAAATTTTGTGGATTTAAAATTTTCAATTTTACACCTAAAGTCAAATCACATTGTAACTTGGTCTAAGTTTTAGGGTTTTTATGCTTAATCATTCATCTAACCCTCATGGCTTCTTATTTCTTGATTTGATCTAACATTTTGAGAATTTATTGTAGGTTTTAAGAAGAACATGGAACATTGAAGTGAAATAAAAAGAATTTGATATCCATTGTACTAAATACGTTTGTCGAAGATAAATTTATGCAATTACTAATAATGTATGCAGGGGCTGGAGTTGTTTTAATACTTTATTTTGATTAAGATAGGCATCTAGATTAATTAAAAGGTTAAAGAACCCCCTTTTCTTTCATGCTTGATGAATGGTAGGCATATGCTATCCCCTTAACTAGGTGACCAAAAAGCCAGACCCATTCATTTTTATTTTGTTTTATCCATACAGGGCTTGCCTTGTGGGAAAAAGTAATCACCCAAGGGAATGACCCAATTGGTAACACGTTAAAGCCAAGTGACTTCTAGCTGGTATATATGTGTATGTACTTGAGGAAAGTTCAAGTATCATGAGGATTGTTTAGACAAGAAGGGAAACAATGGTCTCTTTCCGAATGGATGATCCCCCATGAAAAAAATGCATATACTAGAACCCTTTGTTATAGCAAGCCAAAATCCTATTCTATTTACTGGCGCAAAAGGTCTAGCCTTTGAAGTCATCCCACATTTTTGCGACTTTTACTAGAGATGAGAAGTATACCATGGGAGATTCATGGGTATTGAAGCTTGGCTACCCTGAGAAGTGAGTGTCGTGGAGGGGAGCTAGTGGGGTCAAGCTTCTAATCATCTACTAAAAGTAGGCGTGGTTGGAGTAAAATCCAAGTGGGAATCCAATAAATATTGTCCTACACAGCCTTAAGATTGTACATGTTTGATGTGTTTTACCGATGTATTTTTAAACAAATTTCAAACAAAACATCACACACTTGAAGTGAAAACCTTGATTCAGAAGACATCCTTTGAAACAACCAATTCTTTGACTAGAAAATTGAAGAAATCAAACAAACTTGCAAGAAACTGTGACATTTTCCCAATTTAGCGCATCCACTACTTTTTCTGGCATATTTTCACCATTCTCTGGCACATCCATATGATGTTATAATGCATCCACTATATCTTCCAGTGCATCCATTACATTTTGTAGCGCATTCACCCATTATTGCAGCACATCCACCCACTACTTTAGCACATTCAAGCTATTTTGTAGTGCATCCAATTAATCCTATAGCACATTCAAGTTAGATTCTGTAGCGCATCTAACCAATCTTACAGTGCATTCAAGCCTTTCTATGGCACATTCAAGGCATTCTATAGTGCATCCAGATTGTCTTCTAGCGCATTTAGTTTACATCAAACTAGAGAGTTAAATTCACCATCTGTTTGTCTGTTTGAACCAGAAAATCAAACCATCATGGATAAGATTGAAGAATACCCCCTTCATAGATCTCATCAACCTAAAATAGATGAGGATCAATTTAATGCTTTAGCTCATCAAATAAAAAACCTTCAACAACAAATCTGGGATATGCAAAGGGAAACAACCATAGAGAGATATTTTCTGCTAGACATTTGTTCTTATTCCTCTGACAAAAATATGGACATGACACCTTCTCCACCAACAACTACATCATCCTTGTTCAATATCTTTGAAATTTTGAAAAAATTAAATCAGAAGCCCAAATCTCAGTCCTCAAATACAAATGATATTGAACAATCTTACCATGCCGTGTGTTAGTGTAATTAATTAATTATTACACTAGCATAAGTTAACTTAGGTCTTGCATTTAATTAATTAAGTCCTAGGTTGCATTATTAGATAAATCATTTAATAAATAGGGAGATATTCCCTTCCTTGTTTGGTGGGATAAGATTCCTTCTAGAAGATGAGTTGTCCTTCTAGAACTTATCTCAATATTTAATAATCATCTAGATAGGGTTCACATGTTGTCACATGTTGTTAGATCAAGACACATGGCAACATCTCATGCATCTTAGGTTTTCTTTCTTGCCTATATAATCAGGCAACTTGTTCATTTTTAATATATCAATATCAATATCATATCAATAGAATCTCTATTGTGCATGCCTAGTTACAACACTTTTCTTTGTGGTTGATCATCTTTCCTGGCTCAAAGGTCCTCCATTGAAGACTGCAACTTCAAGGACTATGCGTCCATAATCTCAACATGGTATTAGAGCTTGTCCAGTGAAACATCAACCCTCGATCAAGAAAGTTGGTGTGTGAGATTCTTGCAGGCTTGAAGGTTTCCATTGGAGGCTACTTGATTTCACCCGGGGACCAAGCTGATTTTTGAAGTAGATAGAGTCAAATCTAAACTCACCATTGTCTTTAGAAGGCCTTGAAACCCTAGGATCACCTGCCCATTTATCAAAATCAGATTCATCAACCCGAGAGCATCAGAGGTATTTGGGTTTGCAAAATCAACTGGTACAATCTGTACAAATTTGCAATAAAAAAAATCAATCTTGTCATTTTTCCTCTAAGGAAATTTTTTTTTATACGCATGCCATTTTTTTTTTCAAAAAAATCAGGGCTTATTTCATATGTTTTTTGGAAAAAAAATATATTATTGGGGATTTTATGTAGTTTCAGAAAAAATTCGAGTGACCTGTTAATATATATTCAAAGTTGGCATCAATTATTAATCATTGTCGGCATATAAATCATAAGGGATTTGATTTTTATTTATCTCCGTTAGCATTAAAGTGTTTCTTGCAGATTTTTTCTTGTCGAAATATTCAAACATTTTTTGATTTTTAATTGCTAAATAGCAATATTAAAAATCAAATATATTGCTTTCCTTTTTTTTCAGCTTGCTCAATTCAAAATCTGCAGGAAAAGGTCAGTGTATTCATTGTAAAGGGTACATTGACGGCCCACTTGGGGCCCATCCCATCAACGTCATTTCCGCGGGCTCTCCATCATCTTCACTATACCTACCGCTGACGAACTTCCCGCCGACCATTGTGACTTCACCGGTGTGTTTTGACCGCCAACCATTCCAATCGCCGATGACAAGACTCCGACTGACTACCTGGGATATTCCACCGGTGCCGGTGGTTATCCACCATCGGCGGTGCACTACTCCAGCAGCGGTGCCCCCCCACCACTGCCCGGTGGCCCCTCATTTTTTTTCCATAGCTCGTGACATGGTCATATTGGCGACCAAGTCCTAGCACCCGGGGGCCACATTCTTGACCCTGATTAGCCTGCAAATCGCCTAATATAGGCATTTTTTTCATTTTATCACAACTTTCACCCATGATATCAAATTTTGGCAAACGATATACCGTCGGAAAGGGAATTCCGTGTACTTTCTAGTGGTGACATCCATTCTATGAAATTTTAATCACAAAAAATTCTAAAGTCAATTAAAGTCAACCCTCCATTCTAGACTCAGAAGCGCATATCTTAGCATCAGATTGTCAGATTTTGGTGATTCCAATGGCATTCGAAAGATATTTCAATGCTTTTTCTCATTAGTCCACTCAATTTCTTTGGTTTTAGCTCCAGGTATCTTCTATTGGTTTTTTGCAATTTGATGCATTTTCCTGATTCCTGAGACATCCTAAAGCTTGAAGAAGAATCTCTTGATCTCGGAGGCATATTCTCAGTTACATATCTATTTGGAAGTCTTATTTGCTGTTGAAGGTCAGTGTCTGTATTTTTTGGAGAAATTCTCATTATGGGGCTTGCATATTATTCTCCTTTGACTATGTTGCACAAGGGTAACTATCAGCAATGGTGAGATGGGATTTTCCACCATCTTCATTCACTTGATCTATTGCCTCATCTGTATGGTATAGTTCCCCATCCAAGTGAAGGTGTTCAAAAATTTGCTTGGAGTTGCAGTAGGTACACTGTCTTGGAGATCATTGCTATGCAAGTTGATTGTGATGTTTTGAGATCTATTGATCATTTTGATTGTCCTCATATTATTTGGGCTAAGCTTTGGGAGATCTATGGAGATAAAGACACTCCACCATTCCCTGATGGTCCTGATTTAGAATTTCATTCTTTAGATCAAGTACCCCATGATGATATTGTTGTGCAGGAAGTTGATTGCCTTGATCTTTCTGAAGAGGTTGACAAGGTCCCTTTTAGTACTTCTTCTTCATCAAAGACAGTTGGTATCCCATCACATTTAGTGATTCCTTATCCAGAATCATTGATTGAGGCTTCCACTATCATCATCCATCAAGACACATTCAGTTTTCTAGACTTGACATCACAGGATGGCTTCATTTCAGGTATCACTGACTTGGCTACTTCTACAAGTATGGAGGACATTCTTAAGGGGATATCACTCCTCTATTCAGATTTGGCTTTGGAGAGTTGTTTTGAGTCTCCTCATTCCTTTTTCTCGACCTTGATTGGGGATCCAAAGACCATCTTGGAGGCACTTGGTTTCTCTTCAGAGATTTCATATCTGAGACTTCTTCCCTGTTACTCCTTTCAGGACTTGAGGTTTCTTCAAAATTTACCATTGGATTTGCTTCAGACTTCTTTCAGTTGTTTTGAGGACACTTCATTCAGGGGGGCTATCAAGTCTCCATCACATCCATCATATCCATTCTATCTTTGTCCTTTGATATTGTTCAACATCAGTTTCTGCATCGTCTTGATTTGTCACCCTCTTCATTGATTGTGGCATCTACATCTTCAGGAAAGGAGACATTTGAGGAGAGTTCAGAGACATCATCATCCTTCCTTCCTTCAATTCCTATCCGAAATGGGTAGCATCTCTACACTTGCATTTGGTTTTGTTTCTTCTGAAAGGGAGACAAGTTGTTTGTTGACATTGGATCCTATTCTATCTTCAGACACTTACCATCTTTGCAAGTGATCACATCTTCTGTGGGGGCTATTTAGTCTCTCTATTGTATCCATGCGATGGATGGTGTACTTGGGGGGTATTTGGGTGTCCTCCATCCTTCCCATCCTATCTCACATTTTTTTCTTTCTTTTTCATCTCCTTTTTGGAGAGGGGTTTTCTTCCCACTGGGTTTTCCCCTTTTCTCTGGTTGTGGGAGATTTTCTGCATATTCATGTACATGGGTACCTAACATGGCCTCGTAGCCGGGACCCATCATAATTATCATCATCAATGCATAATCATTGCATTCTCCTCCCTAAGTTGAACTTATGGGGGGGTGTTAGTGTAATTCATTAATTATTACACTAGCATAAGTTAACTTAGGTCTTGCATTTAATTAATTAAGTCCTAGGTTGCATTATTAGATAAATCATTTAATAAATAGGGAGATATTCCCTTCCTTGTTTGGTGGGATAAGATTCCTTCTAGAATATGAGTTGTCCTTCTAGAACTTATCTCAACATTTAATAATCATCTAGATAGGGTTCACATGTTGTCACATGTTTTTAGATCAAGACACATGGCAACATCTCATGCATCTTAGGTTTTCTTTCTTTCATATATAATCAGTCAACTTGTTCATTTGTAATATATCAATATCAATATCATATCAATAGAATCTATATTGTGCATGCCTAGTTGCAACACTTTTCTTTGTGGTTGATCATCTTTCCTGGCTCAAAGGTCCTCCATTGAAGACTGCAGCTTCAAGGACTGTGCATCCATAATCTCAACATCGTGCATCTATCTTCATCTCCCATAAGCCAAAATAAATCTCAGGATTCTTTCACTCAAGTTAACAATTCAATCCAACCGCCTTCTTCTATTATATCTTCTATATCTGATGATTCATGTCAATCTCTCAGTCCAAACCATGTTGTCATAAACTCCTCTACACCTCAAGATTAAATCATTCTTTCCACTTCATCCAATGATACCAAAATTCCACAAGTTCTTCCAATCTTTGACCAAGATGGAATCTCTCAAGAATTCTATGATGATCCCCTCCTTTCAATTTTTATCCACAATGACTCCTCTCCATCTCAAGAGAAAAGTACCCTTTTGAGTTCTTCTTCCACCCCATCTCATGATTCCATTGCATCCCAGGAGCATGATGATTCTTCCATCCTATCTAGTGATGTCCTATCACCCGATGATCAAGATATTCTTTCCACAAAATCTCATTATTCCCTTCCTCATCAAGATCAAGATATGCTTCCATCTGAGGATATTCCTTCATTTCATGAGGATGTTCATCCTTCTCAAAATCAAGATATGCCTTTCACACCACTACATGATGATTCCATATCTAATAAAGAGCAGGCTGCTCCATCCTCTACACCTTGTGATCCTATTCCAAGTCAAGATCAAAGTACCCCATCATTCGCATGTCAAGAGCCTATCACACCTATTCAAGGGGTGATTCCACAAAGCTAGTTTACAATTTTTGGGAGATTCTAATTTTTGTTGAAATCACATATTTTTAGAAAATATAATGATTTAAGCCTTAAAAAGTTCCATTTAAAGCATTCCAGTTGAAGAGGGTTTAATCAAACTACCTTAGATCAAACCCCCTTGAATAGAACCTCGCTAGTTTTAAACCATACCTATAACAGAGCCTCCTTTACACCTATCAAAATCTTGATAAAAAACCACTTTTGATTTACCTTTTGGTGGATCAAATGAATTCATTTATAAATTTTTTTAAGTACATGTGGTCCTTATTATAAGCTTCCCAAAAAGTATAATTTTAAATAAATTTAATTTTATTATTATATTTATTTTTTATTTCTTGTGAATGTAGGTTTTTCACTGAAAATCAAGCTCTCTATTTTGTACATGTGGAAAAATAGAAGATTATGAAAAAAGAATTTTAAAATACAAGTGCACCAGATATTGAAGTCCTTGATCCAACAAAAAAAAAGAATTTCGATACATACAAAAAAAGTTGTGTTATACAGTCTAGCTATGTCTGTAATTGTAATTGGTTTGACTTTGAAACTTGATTAAGGAAAAACTATTCAATAAAACAATATGAAACCAATTGGAAGCACTATATATCATAGTTACAAATCTAAATTCGAAAAAATTAGAATTTTATCCCTAATGGAAAAAAAGTTATGTGTTATACAGTGAGTGTCACTCCTTAAAAATGGTGTTTACTAAAAAAAACTAGTTTTCAAAGGAGATGGAAAAAGAAGTGAAATATGATTCCAAAATTTTTGAAAAAAATATATTTAGAATCTAAAGATAAAATTTCACAAATCACTAGTTTGCATCATCTTCAAATTCCTCACGGTTTAGCCACTATAGGTGCATGAAAGTGAAGATTTAGTTAGAAAAAATTAATTCAGTGTCCAGTTTGGCCAAAAATTGTAAACTAATATTGTGGGTTCACCCCAAGCTATTCATGAACCACACACCTAAAAATTGGTATCATCCACCTTCATCCACACCAGTTTACTTCCAACACCTATCCTTTCATCTATATCATATCCTCCCCAAAATGGACTTGCATCTTGTTTCACAAACAATATATATCCCATTGGTAAACAAATGTGTCAAAGTATGAACTACAAAGCCAAAGGATTAGGACTTCATGAACAAGGTATCCTAGAACCCCTTTTTTCTCAAGAAAACCCATATTATCATGGCCTTGGTTATACACTTAAGTGTCCTAGTCCATCAAACCTTCCATCTATCCTAGGTCCTCATCCTAGTTCATCAAACCTTCCATCTATCCTAGGTCCATATCCTATTCCTCAAGAACAACAAAGGCACACATCCTTGATCCCCTTTCAAAATTCTACCTACACTCACTCATCCATATTACCTCCATACCATTCATCTCAATCCACCTCTCCCATTGCTCTTGGAAGCAATTTGGGTGCCAAATGTCAAAAGATTCCATATCAAAATCCACATGTGTCAAAGGATCAACATGTCTCCTCGAAGAGGCATGCAAAAATAAAAGAAAATTTGATCCAAAATCAAAGGAAAAATTAAAAAGGCCACAAAGGCCCATCAAAGCAAAAAGGAAATTTTCAAAGACCACAAAGGTCCATAAATCAAAAGAAAATTTCAAAAGGCCACAAAGGCCCATCAAAGAAAAAAGAAAAATTTCCAAGGCCACAAAGGCCCATAAATCAAAAAGAAAAATCTCAAAGGCCACAAAGGCCCACAAAGAAAAAATCAAAGTCAAAAGTCATGTGGATTCCTAAAAGTCTCATAGAAGTAATAAAATCTAAATTGTCATCCAAATTTTCTAATCCAAAAGCTTCCTCCAATTTTCCATCTAAAAACCTATCACCTTCCAAATCCATTTTTCCTCCATCAATCCACCATCCTTCAAGGTGTGTGCCAATGTTGACCTTGCAATCCTTCCCATCTATCCATCAACAAGCTTTCCCACCTCTTATCCATTACCCAACATTCATCCCCCATTATTATCCTTTAATTCAAACCTTTGTATAAGTCCTTAGTTCTTCCATCGTACCTTTAATAGGCCAACATTTATGGGTCTAATTCCCATGGCCATGGTTTATTAGAGGGATATTTGGTTGTGAAACTTGATGCTTAAGTCCTTCTTCCATCTTCCTATCATGCATATCTTATCTTCCACATTTCCCACCTTTGATCTTGAAAAGTTTAAGGATCTTCTTGAACATCATATATCTTTTCCTATACGATTTATCCATATCTTCCATACCATATCTTTCGTCTTATCCATATTCCATCATTCTTACTAGATACATCCTTTCTTCTCGTCCTTGGTCTTGATGAGGAATAGGGGAAGAATACTTGGGCCTTGTGTCTGTATCTTATCTAGTTGATATTGATCATCCCATCCTTGCTTTCTTCCATTCCATATCTCCTAGCTTATCAAAATCCATGCCGTCATGTCCCTTTGCAACCTTGAATCTTATCATGCAAATCATATTTGAGCTTAGCTGTAAAACATTATCCAATCCTCATATATTCTATCAATCAATCATCAATAATCATCAACCTTATCATACTTAGAGGAAATCAGTGATCCTAAGTACTTATCATCATCATGCATCATCTTTCAACAAGAGATATGTTGTTTGTGTGACATGTTTTGTAGTGAATCTTTCATTTTGATCTATCATTTATCCATGGTTGCATTACCTCTTTTGTGGAGCATCATGTTCCTTCAACCAGTCATATCATATCATTCCATCTTAAAATAACAACAAAAAAATAAGAAAAAGATCAAAAATCCAAAAAAAATAAGAAGATCAAAAATCCAAAAAAATCAAAAAAATCAAAAAATACAAAGAAAGTGAAAAATAAAATAAAATCTAAAAATCTAAAAAAAAGTGCAATAAAAACAAGTAGTGAAAACCTGGCAATAGACACTATTTGTGATAGGTTAGATTTTCCATCTATTTGAGCATGTCGATCATTCATTTTCACTATCTGTCTACCTATCATCAGAAAGCTTCATGTACATATCCTAGTATCGCGGTCGTGTCTCATCCTATGCTAGGGGAAAAATCCTAAACTCACTGGGGCCAATAAACTTTGAGCTTAAACCAATAGAAAAACAACAGTTAGACAATACCACGAACACAATGATCATAGTACAACCCAACATTGAACATCAATCACCATCAATAAGACATCTACCATCAAACACCAAACAACTAAATCAATCAAATAGAAGCAAACCTCAAATGGATGATGTTCCTTCTGAATCATGGCTTTATCACTATGGCATGAATGTTCAATTGTTGAACTTTGATTTTTTTTCATCATATCTCTAGAGCACCTCGATGATGTATCGTACTAGAGGAGCCATGAAGGAGTATGATTTTTCTTTGTCTGTTGTCTGTGAGTTGATCATTACTATTGTGCAAATTGTCACGAGATGTGCACTACAAAGTATCACTAATGACATTATGAATTTGCATAGGAAAATGGTTAACTCTTGTCTGTTTACGTGGGTATTGCTCAGTTCATCTTGGTTCAATTATACCTAGATGCTTGTGTTAACTTGCAATATCAAACATCATGAAAGTGGTACTTAGGTCATCATGGTCTAAAATATTCCATCAGTGCTTGTACTCACTTTAAACATTCTAAAGGCTCAATGATGATAAAAGGAATGACAAATCAACTGTTACAATGACAACACTTGCATGTTAGGACTGCATAGTTAAGTTAGGTTGCATCCATATTAGTTTTACATCTGCATTTATGGGGTTTCCAAGGCTGAAACAATTTCACAATGAAGTTATCTCTCACATTAATGGATTGAGTACATTTGACATTAACCAAAAACACATCATTTTCATATAGTTTCATATCAGTTGCATCATCATTTTCATACATTAGAAAATGCATCAGTTGCATCATCATTCACATTCATCCATCCAGGCATCACATCATAATATTTGCATCAGAAAACACAAAAAGAAGTGCACTCCATCTCACTTGCATGATCCAAATCATTTCATCAATTATTAATGGATTAAGAAATTGGTCCATTAAGATGATTGAAAGACATGTTCAACAAAGTAAGATATCCAAGAAGGAAAAGTTACTGAAGAACATGACTAGTAAAAACATAATGCCATTGTTATGAACATCTAAAACTAGTACTGAAGATAGATTTGTCAGGATGCATGAATTTGTTATTACTCAAATCCAAGAATGATAAAGAACTAGCTGGATCAAGATAATCATCATAATAATCATGATCATCATCATATAAGCATCATAAACATATAGAATCATCATAATTATCATGATCATCATCATATAAACATCATTACATATAGAATCATCATAATCATCATGATCATCATCATATAAACATCATAAACACATAGAAATATGCACCATCATACGATAATTCCATACATACATTCATTGCATCATTTATTTGCATTAGAAAAGTACAAAAACATAAAATGCATCACATTTCGTTGGCATAATAAGATCCATCACATGTATCATATATGCATTATTCATAAAACATCATAGAATCATAATGCATGTTTCATCATTTTCATCCATAGCATATCATACCAACATCATATAAGCATCACATAAACACCATAACATAGAAATTAAATGCATCCATCATGAAATCATAGACACATAGATCAATCATTATCATCGTTGCATATCATATATATCTCAAAATAATGTCAAGTGTACAAGGATATCCAAATATCAAGAGGTACATCATCAAAAAAGGTAGAAATCATAATGTCTCAATTGAATCAGTGTATACATCACGTCTCAATACATCATCAAGTCTCAATACATTAATCAATCCTATACTGGGGCATATCAATCAAAGATGATAAACCACATCAACTAATAATATCTAAATCGGCTTGCACTAGAGGCTCATGTCCCACATCTTTAGGAAGTGTTTATTAGATTGATGAATTCTAAAATCCTCCTACGATCATAACAAATCACAAATCAACAATCAGATTATCAATCAAATCTAATCAACTATGATGAGAATTTGATCAAATCTCATGATCATCTATCATTGATCCTCGCCTATCATGAGGTCAATCATCAATCTATCATTGATCCTCACCTATCATGAGGTCAATCATCAATATATCATTGATCCTCGCTTATCATGTGGTTAATCATCAATCTATCATTGATCCTTGCCTATCATGAGGTCAATTATCAATCTATCATTGATCCTCACCTATCATGAGGACAATCATTGACATCCTATCATTGAACCTCACCTATCATGAGGTTAATCATCATCATCCTATCATTGATCCTTACCTATCATGAGGTCAATCATCAACTATCACATCAACATCATCAAATCAATCAGCTAAATGTGATCATCAAACATCAAACACAAGGAGGAAACATAAGGGATCAATTAATCAATTTGGTAGGCTCAATCTTCTTTCTTGGGAGATAAATCATTTTTGGATCATAAAATTTTGAAATCATCAGAAAATCATCAAAATTTCAAAAAAACCTAAGAAAATTAAAAAATTCATCGATTTATCTCCCGAGGGGGCATATATCCATCATCACTTGAAAATCAACGTCTGGGGCATCAATTTTCAATTTTTTTTTCTCGGCATCAGCAGCAAATTTTTCTTTGAAGCAACATGTAAAAACATTAATTCAAAGAGGAGCAAAATGTATACACCTAAAATCAGTCAAGACAATCAACTAATTAAATACTAGTTATTTAATTAATAAATCTTTTATTTCATCTACTTATAAATAAATTCTCAATTTATTTATATAGTCACTCTTCTAATTATTCAATCTAAAATCACATTCCACTATTTTAATTAAATAAATAAATTCACTCTTCCCACTTGCTTCAAATACACCTCTCCCTGCTAGATTTCCTGCAAAAAATTGGAAAAAAATTATCACATGTGACACTTTTCTTTTGCTTTTGCAACCATCCCCCCATGCAAAAAATACAAAATAACCTCTAACCACCTACACATAAGTGGTTGTTATATAGATATATCCATAGGTGGTCTTCAAACAAAAGAATGTTATCTGTGTCTAATTTCAGAAACACACAAACCTACAGATAGGAAATATTAAATCAAACAAAACAAAATGGGGCCTACTCTTGACCCTATCATACTGGGTCATTGAGCCAGATGGGCTCTCACCAAACCCCCAAGCAAGAACATACATTGTTCACCACTCTGATCAATGGTCAAATCAATCCTCCTTATTACACTTACTATACAATTTATCATTCTAACAACTCCTTTTTTGAGGTTGAAAGAAATAATAACTAAGAAGGTGTATTTAACTCATGCAATACATATATATGGAGCTCCAAAATAAAATCTACACTGATCAATATATATCTCAAGTTAGGTGCACATATATACACATTATTGACTGTACTCTACAAAAAACACATGAGAAACACACATAAAAACCCACAAAAAACACACAAATTCACAATAACAACCCAAAGCAAAAACAAACAATATTGCCTTCCACCCATCGCAACTACACAAAAACCATAAACAAAACAATATAGACTAAGATACAGAAGAAGAATCAACAATTCCCTTTGAAAATTAACATAAAGTTTATTCGAAAGACTCGAGTAACAGTTTTTTCAATATGCACCTCTTCCCGCAGCTCCTCCTGCTTGCTTTCTCTCCGCTCATTTCTTTCTCCACTGCTTGCAAAAAAATGGGAAAGTATTATCACAACCAACACTTTTGTACTGCTTTGCAACCATTTCCCCATGCAAAAAAACACAAAATAACCTCCAACCACCTTGATAGAAATTCCATAGCTGGTGATCGCGCTTGCACCTTCAGAGAAGCTTGGCCTCCTCACTCACGACTATCTAAAAAGTTGTATTTGATGCATGCAATACATATATATGTAGCTGCAAACCAAAAGTTACATTGATATATATATCTCAAGTTAGATGCACATATATACACATTGTTGATTGTACTCTACAAAAGATAGATGAGAAAAAACACAGAAAAACCCACAAAAAACACATGAATTCATAGTAACAAACAATATTTCCTTCCACTTATTGTGACTACACAAAAACCATGAATGAAACAATATAGACTAAGATATAGAAGAATAATCAACAATTCCCTTTAGAAAATAACAAAAACTATTTTTGAATGGCTCAAGTAATGGTTTTTTAGTATGCACCTCTTTTCGCACCTCTTTCCACTTGCTCCAAATGCACATATTCCCACTTGCTTTCTCTCCTTTCACTTTTTTCTCCACTGCCTGCAAAAAAATAGGAAAAGAATTATCACAACCAACAATTTTGTGCTGCTTTGCAACCATCACCCCATCCAAAAGAACAAAAAATAACCTCCAACCACCACGATAGAAATTCCATAGCTGATGATCATACTTGCACCTTCAAAGAAGCTTTTCCTCCTCACTCACAGCTATCTTGAACAACAAGCTAAACACAGAGAACGACACCCAACAATGCCTTTCCAAAAATTGAAACAATATAGCCTTTTTTTCAATAGGACCATATCAAAATAATAATAATATAGCCATAGGGAAATGCCCTATCAAAAATTGCATAGGCATTAACTATGTTTTCCAAAGCTTTAAAAGGAAACTATTACTTACAACCATCACCACTACACGTAAACCATACAACAATCAATGTTGATGCCATTTCACTGGCCTTCTCTATCAGTGTGGCAAACACTTTTTATTTAAAAAGAAAAAAAAAATCCACCACCTTTTTCCCGACCACGATAAACAGAAGCCATAAATGAAACAATATAGCCTAAGGTAGACAACAACAGTCAACAATTCCTTATGCAAAACAACATCAACTGCATAACATTAACTATTTTATTGCATTGCAACTATTTCCACAAAATGAAAGCCATAAATGAAACAATATTGGTATCAATAGTCACCCAGATGAGGAAAACCACAAAACACTAAAAATCACAGTAACAAACCCATGCAAAACCATCACCACAAAAGCCAACCATAAATCAAACAATATTGGTTTGAACAAACTATATAGTCTTTTTTCAATAGAACCTTATAAAAAAGGAAACAATATACCCTAAGCCAGAGAACAAAAATCAACACTTCCTTACAGAAAACAACGCAACCTGTATAACATTAACTATTTCATTGCGTTACAACCATCACCACAAAAATATTGCTTTCAATAGTGACCCAGATGGAAAACCAGTAGAACACAAAAAGCTCATAGTAATAGATCGATTCAGAACCTTCACCACAAAATGCGAACCATAAATGAATCAATATTGGTTTCAACAACAACCTAGATTGAAAAACTCATAATAAACACACAAGATTAACTATTTTGCAGCCATTGAGACAAATGAAAGCCATAAATGAAATAATATAATTTGTAAATATATATATGTTTGTGGCAGGCTATATTGTTTGATTTGCCAACAATGCCTTATCAAAAATTGCACAAACATTCGTTATGTTTTTTGAGGGTTTTACAGGCAGGTATTACTTACAACCATCACCACTACATGGAAACCATACAACAATGAATGTTGATGCCATTTCGCTGGCCTTCTCTATTGGCATGCCAAACATTTTTTAATTATAAATCAAAAAAAATTCCACCACTGGTTTTGCATGGGTTTGTTACTGTGAATTTTTGTGCTCTATAGGTGTTTCCATCTGATGTAGTGTTTCATTTTACTTTTCTTGTGTGCACATATGTATGTATGTAAAATTAGATGTAGACAACATTCATATATACTCGGGTTTATAGTAAGCATAATAAGAAACAATTTTTCTACATACAATGTGTTGAAAAGCTCTTAGAAGTTATTCAAGGAAGAAGTTCTACAGAGATGACAACATCAATGTTTCATATAACACTCAAAATATGGTTTATTATTCCAACAATGTTTTAGTTAGTATCAATGTTGTTTGCAACTGCTATGACATACATGCAAATCTGCACATGGAATTATTCATCAGTAAATTTCCCTTGCAACCATTCACACCACATGTAAACCAACAATTCCCTATTGAAATTGACATAAAATGTATATCATTACATTGCCATATCTACTTTTTGTGTCTATATATATTTGCACAATATATTCCTACAAATGTGGCAAGGGAATGAAATTATTGTGTGATGCAAAAAAACACAAAATAGGCTCCAAACATCTTCATAGAAATTCCACAACAGATAATTGCACTTGGATGTTCACAGAAGCTTGTCCTCCTCACTTGCACCTTTGATAGAAGGTAAAGCCATAGAACCAGACCCAACAATGCCTTGTTGAAAATTGTACAGATATTTGCTATGTTTTATGAGGATTTTAATAGCAGGTGTTACTTACAGCCATTGCCACTACATGAAAACCATACAACAATCAAAATATGATAGTGATAAACCCATTCAAAACCTTCACCACAAAATTCCAACCATAAATGAAACTGCAATGGTTTCAACCATGACCTAGATGAAAAAACCCACAAAAACACAATGGTTCACATTAACAATGCAACACATAAACAAACAATATAGTCTCCCATCCACCTCGGCTACACGAAGACCATAAATGAAACAATATATCCTAAGCTAGAGAACAAGGATCAACAATGGCCTATGGAAAATAACATAAACTATTTTCCAAACTATATTGATTTCAATAGTTGCCCATATGAGAAAACCCATAAAACACAACAATTCACACTAACAATTCAACACAAAAAACAAACAATATTGCCTTCCAACCATCGTGGCTATATCAAGTTGATAAATGGAACAATATACCCTATGCTAGAGAACTACAATGAAAAATGGCATATGGAAAATAACATCAACTGCTTTTAAAACTACGCTCATCTTCATTGGACCTTAAGGTCTTTATTATGAAATTCCATGACTAAATCTTTGACTCTCAACACCTTTTTATGCTAATTAAGGATCATATGAACCATGAATGGAATTCATTTCAATAAGAATTATATATTAAAAAAAAATTATTTCGAAAGGAAAACAAAACGTTCATATGGTTATGTTGCAAGCATAATGACAAAACAGAAGCCACAAATGAATAAACTGATGGACAATGTTTCACCCCTATGGATAGATATGTATGTATGTCATAGTAGATGCAAACAACATTGATTCCATAAGATATTGGTGATTGTTGTCCTCTAGGTTAGGTTTTACTATTTCATTTTTTATAAGATTTTGAATAGGCTATACTATTTGATTTTTAGAAAGGTGCTCTAGCAAGAAGAAAACAAAATTATATTTTTGTTGGATATAAATAAGAAAGCACATGGCAATGTTGACACATCTGAAAACTAGAATCTTTTTTCCCTAGTGCATAGGTTGCTCCCATATGGCTAGAAAATAAAAAAAGGTGAAGCCTAAATAAATAGCTCAAATATTCATAAGTTATATGCATAACCTCAAAGATACATTTAGAAACTGCATATATAGACATAGACACTCACGCCTTAAATAAAACAATATTAGTTTCAACAACAACCTAGTAAATTCTATTTTTCAATAGCATCTTATTGGAAACGAAACAATATAGCCACATTTATAGACCAACAACCAAAAATGCCTTATGGACAACATCATAAATTCTATAGCATTTACTATTGGATTGTGAATCAAATATGAAAGAATATTGCAAGAGATGAAGCCATAAAAAAGTTTATGCTATTTTCCTAACTTCAAAGAGCTTTTCAACACATTGGATGTGGCAAGCAATATTTCTTATTATGCTTAATATGAAGCCTATTATTGAAAAAATTCCCCTTGAGGACAAACAAATAAGAACTATCCTAGCAAAGCAATAAATAGGGGGATGAGTTTATATGAATTTTTTCTACATCTTATTTCACACACATACATATGTGCACACAGGAAAAGAACAATGAAAAGAAATAAAAGAAACACATACTTTTGTGTTTCTCTACACACATACAAATGCATTACAAACACATTTTCCTACACACAATTGTATGAAGATGTTGTATGCACTGAGAACATTGAATTGCATGCATAGATGTTTCTATATATGTATATGTAGATGTATACATGCATACAACCATGTACACAATTATATATAAGAACAACTGGAAATGTAAAGGGTTTTTTTCAAATTCCACCTATTCCTCCTTGGTTCAAGTGTACCTCTTCCTACTTGCTTTCTATTTGCTCCTTGCTTTCTTCAGCGTCTCCAACAAATGCACAATAAATTATCACAACCAACACTTTTGTATTGCTTTTCCAACTATCGCCCCATGCAGGAAAACACAAAAAAACCTGATGCTACCTCGACGACATCTTCACATCGCATGATCGAAGTTGCACCTTCATAGAAGCTTTATCTCCTTGCTTGCACTTGTAATAGTTGGTAAAGCCACAAAACGACAATTAACAATGCCTAGTTGAAAATTATACAGACATCTGATCGCACTAATGGACAATGTGTTTCCCCTATGTGTAGGAATGTATGTATGTCATAGTGGATGCAAAGAACATTAATACATAGTGATCCCTATATTTATTTTGTTGGGACATGGACTTGGAATCATAAGATGTATTTTTAGTGTTATAATGATTTTTTTTGCATCTAATATCACATATGTAGATTTCTGCACATAGTGGAAATAAAATCAGTGGCAATGATAGTCAAGAATTCCTTTTGGATAACAACATAAACTCTATAACATAAAATATTTTATTATGCATTGAAAATTAAACAATATAGCCAAAGCTAGAGAACAATAGTTAAGATTGCATTATGGAAAACAACACAGACTATTTTATTATGTTGCAACCATTGGCGCAGAACAAAATCCATATACAAAACAATATTAAATTTTCTTGTGTGTAGATATGTATGTATGTCAAAGTAGATGTAAACAATGTACATGTGTACTCTTCCCAATGTTTATTATTTTGTGAAAATAGTTGCTATTTGTTTGAACTTTGACAGGGAATTTTTTGAATGATATACTTTATATTAATTGTTATATAGAACATTGAAGCCTTTTTCTGAATTATTTCTTTTCCTTCGTATTGTTGATGTCTCTAGGAAAAAAATTGAGAGATTAAAAAAATGAAACAAAAAAATTGGAATAAAAAATTGTATATTAAGTGTTATATAAATCATTGAAGCCTTTATTTTTATTAATCCTTTGTTGTCATATTCTTAATGCCTGTGCAAAAAAATTGAGAGCTCATGTTGTGTTTTGAAGTCATAGACCTTGTAGTTAGCCACCAATGTTGCAACTCTCAAATTTTAAGAGAATAGCCCAACAATGTCAGTGGCCTCTAGCTCTACCCAGGCTGATGAACAATCCTCAAGCACTAGTCTTGTAAGTCCATTTCTTATTTTGTTTTTTTCTACTGACAATTAACTTAACACTTTTCCAAGTGCACCAAGCAAACTGAGAATATGCTTCATTTGAATTAACAGTTATTATGATATATGTTCTAACTAATTTATATTTATACTTTGTCTTTTTTTTTCCTTTCAATTTGTTGGCCATCTGGGAGTGACCTATGTGTTAGAGGGGAAAACGTTATAGTTTTCAAATGTGTCAATATTGTTGTTTGCTTCTAGACTTGAGTCATAGCCATGAATATCTCATTGTTGCCACTTCGTTGAGTTTAACTTCCTTGTAGGATACAAATTTAAATCTATCCTTAACAACACATGTGATATAATCCATTGATGCTGGAGATGTTGTCCCATCTCTAGTTCTCTAGCTAATGTCTTTGTAAAAAATAAGAGGTGATCAAAGCTCGATTAACCAGTACAAAGTCATCCTTTCTGATGGAACCCACATGCAAATAGGAACTTTTCCTACAAAATACAATGACCTTTTGTTTATAGGGGCATTGAAAATAGGTTCCATCTTGTGCATGACAAACTATTTGTGTAGAAAGTTGCAGGAATCAAGGTTAGATATTGTTTTGTACTACTCGTACTTGTAGTTTTATGCTTTCTTGTTTGTGGGGACTTCCTTTTAAAGTATTTGATGTTCGTTTGGTTTTAGGGCGATTGTCATATTGTCCTTAGATGTTAAAATGTCAGATTTATGGCTAATTGGAAAAACTAGATATTTGTTTAGAGATCAAGAAGAACAAATAGTTGGCTATGAGTCACCCTCCCCATCCAAACAAGCCTCAACATTTGGGATTAATACATCCCCAAGAAAGCATGATGCTCCTAAAAATATCAGCCCTATTAAAGGGCTGAATATTTACCAAACAAAATGGACAATAAAAGGTCGGGTAACAACAAAAAGGGATTGAAACATGGATTTTTGGGAACCTAAATGCTTTCTCTAGCACTTCTAGGGTTTTTCACCTAAAAGGAGAGAGATTTAGGTCCAAAAATGCTTATGTAACACTCAAATTAGGATGTGTGCAATGTGACATGATGTAAATAAACTCAACTAAATGCAATTGATTGACTAAAATGAACTAAAATGAATGCAAAACTAAGATTTATGCCTTGATTGAAAATGATGAATGAAATACAAATTTTCACTAAAGAGAAGGCTATTTCTTAGAATGTGTGCACCTAGAAGGCTATAGAGGATTGAATGACAATCTGGAAAGCTAATGAAATCTGAACTTGGGTTGACTGGGACTCATTCACCACTTTGGGCGAATCAGTCCCAGATTAGGACTTTTCTACACATAACCTATTTTCTGATAGTTGGGGATCTGAAATAGCATCTGACTCAATTTTTCACCTTAGGTGTGACTCATTCACCAAGCATGGTGAATCATTCCTCTTTCTAATTTCTGCAAACTCAAAACTCAGATCTATACCTTGACACCTGCACAACAAATTCTGATAGAAACCTGATACCAGATCTTAGAAAATACCTACAAAACAACTTAAAAGAGTTGATCTAATGGGGGGTTTTCCTTGGTCAAACCCCTAGGTAGGTAATTAAACCTTGAATAGAGAAAAAATTGCATAAACCCTAGCCTTAGATGTGTTAAAGACTAGGAACGACTGAATCATGACAAAAATCCTATTCTATTCATCTATACTAAGACATGCAAGAATGATTAAAAGGATGCAAGATCTCTACCATAGAAACCTTACAACACATAAAACATTGATATGAAATAACATACAAATGCTAAATAAACACAATGCAAACCTTAGTCTAAAGATAGAGTAGCAATGGAAGATGGAATCAATAGGAAACCAAGTCCTTAGGCATGATTTGGTGGCTAGTTGCACCTCTTCACCATAGATTTCTTCATGATTCACCATAGGAATCCATCATCAACTCTTTGAAATGTTGGATCTTGACAAGATTAGGGAGCTTCAAGACCTGCAAAAACCCTAGTTTGTTGTCCTAAAACTTCAACTTTTGCTAATGAAACTTGTAAAATACTTTTTCTCTTGAAGAATGATAATGATATGATAAAAAAATGATAAAAATATTGTGTAAAATGAATTGAAATGTTTATTTATAGGAAACAACACCTTATTTTCCCATTAATTAGACCTAAGAGGCCAACATTCACCAGAAATAAAAGTTAAATTGATTAAATTCCTGCTTAATTTTGAATTTTCCCTCAAAGGGGACTCATTCGCCACCCTTGGTGAATGGGTCTGACCAGAGGGGACTCATTCGCCCAAGGTGGAGAATGGGTCCCACTATTGCTGTTTGAAAGTGGGTTGCCAGGGTATGATGTTATTAAATGTTGTTTTGTCGGGTTTTATGTGATTTTCACATGTGAAACATGCCTCTAGATCAAAATTAATAGGTCTAAGGGGCCTAGATAAATGTTGTTTTGAAGGGGAAATGATGTGAAGGGGTCAAAAGTTGGTCTAGTTATGCATGAAATTGTCTCTTTTCTCAAGAGGGTCCAATTTTCTACTACACATTTAGCCCCCACTTTAGCACCCATATGACTCTATGCACATATGTAAGCTAAAGGACTCTAAACAATGTGCCTTACTACATAAAATGATATTCATTCAAAAGACGGGAGAACGAAGCTTCCAATGTAGTTCTCTGCAAACCACAACATTAGGAACCACATCCTACAACACACATTTATTAATTGTCCAAAAATCCTTTTATTTAACTCTTAGGAATCCAATTCGAGGGTAGCTGTATTCCCCCCATTGATTCTACTTGCTTTACAGAGGTGGAATCAAGGTAGAAACCTAGCCACGTTGAAAAAGAAACACCATACCATAGGGAATTTCCATGTACCATGCCACATAACGATAGGTAAATGTTGATGTCGGGTGCAGAATCATGATTCCAATGCATTAGACGACATTGAAAATGGATTACCCTAGCGCTTATTATGTTAAGTTTAAGAAGGGCTATATTATAAGTTTTTCAAAAAATATTGTAACATTAGGTTAATATGTAAGAGTAAAAAGGGGTGAAAAGTAAGTAAAAGGAATGGATGAAAGTAATTTGTCACTTACTATTCATTTTACCTTCATTGTAGCTTGAGAGTGACTAGGAGAAGAAGATGTCGAGCAGACAAGGTTACACACCTTCGCGGTTGGACGATCTTCATGAGCAAGTAGCACATGGTGAGAAATATCATGAGGTGAGTCAATTCTGCAACTTTCGCTATGTGATTTGATGATATCATAATGATTTTTATGCAAGGATAGGTTAATTTAGGGTTCTTGGAAAAAAGTTTGCAAAGTGTCCCCTTTTTTCGCAAAGTGTCCCATATGTTCGCAAAGGGTCCCTTTTGTTCGCAAAGTGTCCCATTTCTTCGTGAAGTGTCCCATTTCTTCGCGAAGTGTCCCATTTCTTCACGAAGTGTCCCTGTTTCTTTGCAAAATACCCAAAAAGGGTTCTAAAGTATCTAGGGACATTAGAAAAGCACACTAGACTAACTTTATCACACTTGCATGATGAATAATATGAAAATTGAAAATTGTAGATGATTTTTTAGAACATTTTATGATGATTTTGATAGGTTCCCGCTCGGTCACAGCAGTGGCTAGGGGGAAGACAACTATCAGTGGAAGAGATAGAGCATCTGCAGTTAGTGGGTATCTATTTGGAATACATGATGCCACCCATGAGATACCGTGACACCATGTTGATGGCTTTGTGCAAGAGTTGGGATGTAGATACCTGTACCTTTAATCTTCCCATCGGGGAAATGAAAATCACACTTGAGGACATACATCACATTCTCCAAGTTCATATTCAGGGAGTGTGAGTGTATTTCTAGGGGGATCGATCATTTCATGAAAAGAAGAGAGATATGTAGTACTGCCTAAGAGGACCAATACATGATGAGAGGGTTAGAGCATGGATCGAGCTACCTATGTTGTTGTACTCACGAGCTCCTGTGGTGAGATGGATTATGATGCACACAGTGGCACTAGTACTCAATCCAGACAGATGAGTGACACACTTGGATGGTGGACTGGTACACTTGGTACAGGGGACATATGATTAGCAGGCAGTCTATGCATGGGGTCGCTGCATTCTGGCACATTTGTACTATGATTTGGGGAGATTTTTATATCGAGAGATCGATAGTATGGTCCATTGTATGCTTCTACAGGTGTGGTTCCCTGAGCATATCACATGCACTAGGCCTATTAGATCTCTATGTACTATACGACAGAGTACCCACAAGCATTCGACTACCCTTTGTGACGGTTATGGCAGTATAAAGATTTAGAGTTTTGGCGGGTGAGATTCAACCGGCTGGAGGAGGATGAGATCTTATGAAGACTTTATCTACTCACTCTTTAGTGACCAGATCCCATTAGGCAGCTACGGAGGATGCAGATGGATAGATATCTAGCAGGGAGACATGACTATGTTGTACGACCATTCTATTATGGGCGAGTCATGCAGTAGTTTGGACAGGTTCAGACACCACCTAGGTCATGCCCCTTCATTAGACGGTTAGTGTGGAGTGCCCAGAGGCCAAGGGATACTGTTCAGCTGACTATAGATCATGTTCATGAGAGTGATTCCAATGATTCAAATCACGACCAGCCACTAGCCTCTAACACTGATGATGTTGGTAGCATAGATGAGCTCGAGGAGTGGTGGGCATATGCACAACTAGCTCCTATGTTTCCCATGGATTTCCCCCTAGGTGATGTAGAGGCAGTAGCAAATGAGGGTGATGAGCCAAAGGAGAGAGCGAAGGAGGTACGATATAGGCCAACAGATAGTTTTACAGATGTGATCGATGAGGAGTACCAGTCTAATGTTGATCCTGACTATGAGGACCAAGATGGAGGAGAGGATGAGGAGGAGGAGTATTATTATGAGGAGGAGCCATCCCTCAGTGAGGGTGATGAGGTAGCTATTGAGGATCGACATGAGTATGGAGAATCTTCACATACTTATAGGACCATATCATGAGCAGTAGCTACAACAAATATCAGCATGCAGAGTCAGAGGGAGGCTAGCACATCCTCCATGCTCCCCATAGATGAGGAGGTTGAAATTCCTCATGCATCTGGAGACATAGGTGATAACATTTGATTTTATGCATTTCCTTTAGTGATTTATGCTTAATTTGTGTATATATATATCATGATGATGTGTTACTGATTGTGTACATGATCTATCTTGCAGGAGCAACAAGAGACTAGTGAGAGTTCTATCATCAGGAAACCAAAGAGATAGTGCCAACATCCCTTGAGGAGGATGAGATAGATCCTTACTATGTTCCTCAACTGATTGTGGAGGAGGATCCAGAGTCACTCAGACCATTCATGAGGCTGCGAGCAGTGTATGAGAGTGTGAGGAGGTGACTCCACCAGGATGAGAGTGCACTACAGTCAGCACAGACCTCGACAGAGGTTGGGAGACTACATGTAGAGCTAGCTCAGGCATGAGCGGAGAGAGACCAGATGGCAGATGAGCAGCATATAGCTGTTGGACGAGTACAGGGTCTGGAGTATGCACTAAGACTCGACAATTCATGATCACGATCACACACAACCATCTCACGATGTCCAAGGATTGGATCGCGAGTGCTAAATCCTAAGGGGTTTAGCTCTCAGAGGCCATTATGATGTGATTCTGATATGTATATAAAAATTTGATATATATATAGACATGCACCTTTTGATACATTATCGTTTTGATATAAATGTTAAATGCTATGTGATTAATTAAAGGAATTATGGTAAAAGTATTTAATTAATAGCTACATGATTTAGCATAATCAATGTGATCTAATGTAAAACATATTGCAATTTTAGCATAGATACAACATTAGTAATGAGAAAAAGGATATGTTAAATTAAATACGTGCTAATAAGGATCTAACTTAAGAGGAATGCAAATAGTATGAAGTCTAAAGCAATTATAAAATGAACGTAAATAATTACTTTAGGGTTCAAGACAAGCACAAATTTGGTTGTCAGGAATGAAGCAATGTGAAAGCTATTTAGAATAACATGAAATAACTCTAAAAAACATTGATATACCAAACATACTATTCAAAGGGGATTAGAGATAATACTGACGTAAATGTGTGGCATTAATGGGTTCCCTAAGGGGTGTTCCATCAATCTACTTTAAAAGATAAGCACCAGACCCAAAACTAGTATCAACTATATAAGGTCCCAACCAATTAGGGCTAAACTTATCCTTTTGTTCATTATCAACATTAACATTTCGTTGATTTTCAATAAGAACAAAATCTCCCTTAGAAAACGACTGAGGGATAATGTGAATGTTGTGTTTTCATTGTAGTTGTTTGATGTGAGCTTGCAGATGTTCAAGAGTGTTAATGTGTTGTTCATCGAGCATCTCAAGTTGATGTAATTGTTGAGCTTTATAAGTCTCATCATCAAAAATATCTCAGAGAGCAACTCACAAAGTAGGAATTTCTAACTTCAAGGGCATAATCATGTCAGTGCCATAAACAAGGCTATAAGAGGTATTTCCAGTGGATGAACGAACATTAGTTCTATAAGCCCAAAGCACATAATAGAGTTGCATATGCCAATCTTTATGATTATTGCTAATAGTTTTCTTAAGGATTTGTTCAAGATGTTTATTAGTATTCTCATCTTGTCCATTGGATTGTGGATAGTACGGTGTGGAAAAGCGATGTTGAATGTTGAAGAGTTGGAGAAATTGTTGAACTTTTTTATTCTTAAAGGGCGTTCCATTATCTGAAACAATTGCGGAAGGAAGTACAAAGCGAGAAATTATGTGTTCCAAGAGGAAGCGACAAATTACTTCAGTAGTTGTTGAATGAAGGGGGATAGCTTCAACCCATTTTGTGAAATAATTGGTTGTGGCTATGATAAATGTGTATCCAGTAGAAGAAGGAGGTGAAATTTTTCCAATAAGATCCAACCCATACTAAAAATGGCCAAATGGGAACATTGGCACAGAGCGAAACATGAGGAGCGTTAATCAAATTGCTATGTTCTTAGCATTTGTGACATCGTTTAACATAGGTGAAACAATCCTTCTCCATATGTCTCCAATAATAACCCATACAAATAAGTCCTTGCACTAATAAATGCCCTCCAAAATGACCACCACAGGCACCAACATGAGCTTGTTTGAGCGCTAATGGGATTTCAGAATCCTTAAGACAACGTAGTAGGAGACCATTAAAATATCTTCTATACAACGCGTCTGCAAGAATCACATATTTAGTTGTGAGTTTTCGTAAGCACTTTCGAGTATTCATTGTGGTAGGTTTGGGAATGGTGCCATCCTTTAAGTAAATGTATATCGTATCATACCATTCACACGAAGGTTCTTGAGTTATCACTAACATTTCTTCTAACGAAGTATCAATCAAAGGTTTCATGATGGTATGAATAACGAATGTGAAATCTGTAGAAGGATCATGTGGGGATATGAGAGAAGTTGCACTAGCCATTGCATCCGCATGTCAGTTGTCTTTACGTGGGATGTTATCAATGGTGAATGAATCAAATTTGTCTAATAGCTTCATGATAAGATCTTTGTATTTTAATAATTTTTCATGTTTAGTTTGATATCTACCATTGATTTGTTTGATGAATAATTGTGAATTTCCAAAGATCTTAATATGTCGAGTGTGAAGAGATAAAGCAGCTTGCAATCCTACAATCAATGCTCCATACTCAGTTGTATTATTGGTACATAGCAAATTTAAATGATAGGACAAGGGAATAGGGTTACCGTCAGGTGGAATTAGGACCACTCCAACACTGGAACATGTTCAACACTTAAACCCATCAAAGAATACTCCCATGGTTTAATATCAGTGGTTAAAACATGATCATTAGGAAAGGAATGAATGGTAGGTAAAGCAAAGGGAGAAGGAGCATCAACTAAGTGATGGGTTAAGGCTTGATCTTTGATTGCTTTTTGTGAAACAAATTTTTAAGGTCAAACTCAGTTAACAACATCACCCACTTAGCTAGGCGTCTGGAGAGATCAGTTTTGTTGAAAAGATATTTAAGAGGACTAAATTTCATGACAACTTGTACTTCAACATTTAGTAAATAATGTCGCAACTTAATAGTAGCGAATACAAGAGCCAAACATTTTTTTCAATTGGTGAATAGCGTGTTTCATAATTAATTAAGGTGTGGTTGATGTAATAAACAGGGTGCTCTTTACCATGATCGTCTTGTTGAGCCAACAATGTTGCAAGAGCATGGGCAGATGTGGCGATGTACAAGATAAATGGTCTATGTGGCACATCTGGTTGTAAAATAGGTAGAGTAGCTAAATATTCCTTTAGACTCTCAAAATCTTGTTTACAATTGTCATCCCAATCAAAAGGAACACCCTTTTTAAGGAGACAAGTGAAGGGTAATGTGCGATCGGCTAAAGTTGTGACAAAATGAAGGATAGCTTGAATGTGTCCTTGTAATGTGTGTAACTGAGAAATATTCTTCGGAGGTGGCATGTTAGCAATTGCATTGATTTTCTTTGTGTCCACCTCAATGCCACTATGAGATATGAAAAATCCTAAGAGTTTACCACTATCTACACCAAAGACACACCTTTTTGGATTCAATCGCATGCTATATTGTTTGATTCATTCAAAGATTTTGTGAAGGACATTTAGCAAGAATATCGTTGACATAGTCTTCCAAGATTTTGTGAATGTAATCATGAAATATTAATGTCATTGCATGTTGATAAGTTGCGCTGGAACGTTCTTTAAACCAAATGACATCACAACCCAACAAAATGTTCCCCAAATAGTTTTGAAGGAAGTTTTGTATTGATCTCAAGGATTAATAAGGATTTGATTATAACTAGAGAATCCATCCATGAATGACAACAAAGCATATTCAATAGTTGAATCCACGATCATGTCGATATGAGGAAGTGGAAAATCATCTTTTAAAGAGGCTTTATTCAAGTCTCAAAAATTGGTGCATATCCTAATTCGATTATCAGGTTTTGCAACTGCGACAATGTTTGAGATCCAAGGAGAATAATCAATAGGTTGAATAAAGCTGGCATTGAGAAGTTTCTCAAGTTATCCTTTAACACACAAGGCCGCATTAGGGTGCATTTTACAGATCTTTTGACGAACAGGTTTAATAGTGTTATCAAGGACAATATTATGCATCATAATTTTTGGGTCAATTCCTGGCATGTCACTTTATTTCCAAGCAAATTTTTTAGGAAAATCATGAAGTAAAGTGGTTGTATCTTCTTGTTCTTCATCATCAAGGCACTTCCCGATTTTAATAACTTTATCTTTTCCAGTAATTTCCATAAGCATGTCAATTGTATCTCCTAAAGGGAGTGCATTGGATTTAGGACTTTCATATTCCAAAAATTCTTCAGTGATATCACTTGTTTCTTGCTCGATAATGTTCATAGCATGAGTGATGTGTTTAAGGGAATCAGGTGAGCATGGGGTGTCATAAACACCGAATATGTGTTTGAAAGCCTCATCACTATCGACATATAACCATGAAGATGGGAGGGTTGGATCAAGCAAATTAGGATGATTAATGGTGAGTTTTTTTTGTGGTTGGCATGCAATCACATTAATGTTTAAGGATGGTCATTGAGTAGCTTTAGTTGTTTTAGAAAAATAATATCCCAATCCCATTTTTGTTTCTTGTGTATTAGGTTCAATAGGGACAAGAATACCTTGTTCATGTTTTCCACACACTTTTCTAGTATAGCCCATTTTTTTTTACAAATTTATAATCTTTCCCATAAAGTCTTTCCATTTTGTATGGGGTAGGGAGGGGTTGATAATATATCTCACCAAAATTTCTTGTGTATGTTGCATTTTCATCTGTATTGTAAGAGATAGATGTCTGAGATGATTGTCCATAATTTTGCGTAAGTATGTATTCACCCATAAACAAGGGTATGAATTCTAAATATCCCCAATCATCACCAAATAATTTAGAGACCAATTCCATGTCATTATGTTCAATTTCAAGAGGATCAATGTTAGAGGTTGGAATCAATGTTTTCAAAGAACTTGTAACCGCTTTTTCAAGATGCAAGCAACTTTCAAGGTCAGGGTCAATTTTAATTTGATATATATGATTTTTATAAACATATTTCATGATATGGTGAAGAGTTGAAGGCACTGCATTCATCTCATGAATCCAAGGCCAGCCTAAAAGAAGATTATATGAGAGATCATAAGGCATGACTTGGATAGGATTCTGCAAAGTAACCACTCCAACCATATATTTAGGTAAATTTATTATCCCAAGTGGTTGCTTTTTGTATTATCTAATCCTCAAATAGAAATAGAATCAGGTATTATTTGTGATCTATCCACTTCTAATCGATCAAGAAGGCTCACACTACACACATTAAAGGAAGAACCATTATCTATGAGAGTGTGTTTGATACCTGTGTGATGGAATTGAGCAATGATCATAAAGGCATCATGTTGTGTTTGTAACTCCAAAGGAGGGTGCTCATGTTGATGAAAAGTAATATCAAGACTATGCTTTTGGACAAGAGCTGCCACATGACTCGAAGTGGTTCCAGGAGCGATTGTTATTTATTTCAAAGCGGTTTGAAGAATGGTGTTATAACTTGGTGAAGTTTGAAGCAATTCCCAAAGAGAGATTTTGGTAAGAGTATTCTTTAATTGTTCAACAATATCATACTCCTTTGTAGGTGGGTTATAACGAGGAGCAGTAGGTGGATTAGGTAAAGGTAATGATGGTGGAATTATTTGTGGTGGTTGTGGGTTATTTCATGTGTTATATGTATGAGCAACAATATCATTACTAGATTGCTTCGATACATTAGAGGAATGAAGGGGATGCGAGGGTGGGTAAAGGGTAAGTTTAGGTTTATTGGAAGGATGAAGTGGATGTGAGGGTGGATAAAGGATAAGTTTTGGTTAAATTACATGAACATACTTAATGTTAGAGGTGTCACAACAAACCATAGTAGATGAATTGGATGAGATGAAGTCTCGAAGAGACTCATCTGGCAAAGGAAAATCATCATTACTAAAAGGTTGTAAGGGTGAACGATTGTCAACTTGTTTAGGATGTTCAAAGAAAGCATTAGAGGTATGCACATTTGTTATCATAAGTTGTTTACCACAAACCTTAGCAGATGGCTTATGTGAGATGAAGTCTTGGAGAGATTCATCTAACAAATCAAAGTCATCACAATCAAAAGGTTTGAGGGAGGGTGTTTCAGTAAGGGTTTTATGTTTCTCATTGCAAACGTTAGAGGATGAAGTGAGTGAGAGGAAACCCTTAAGGGTTTCATCTAACTTATCAACATCATCACTACTAAGTAGCTTTGATGAGATGTTATTTCGAATTTCAATCATATGTTTAATTGGATCATTTGATGTGTTATTTGATTAGTTTTGGAGATTTGCAATAGTTTCCTCAATGTAAGCTGATCAAAAGGACTAAGAAAGATAATTGAAAATGGAACTTGTAAAAGTCTAAGACTATCCATAATTGCGTGAAAAGAAATAAAATTTATGCTAAGAAAACAGAGAAAAATTGAACTGAAATAGAAAGGAAATGACAAAAAATAGAAAGATGCAATGCAAGAAATTAAAATATGGAAATTCTGATGAAAATTTGTAAAGGGACTGACTCGCCCTAAGTGGAAAATGAGTCCTAGGAGATGATTTTTTCAATGTTTTTCTGATTTTTTTGTGTTTTTCTATAGAATCTTAACTCTGTACAATGAAAATCCAAAATACAAATGTAGAGATGGAAAGGAATGCAATGATGTAAAGTAAAGAATGGTTTCACTAAGGCAATGTTTCTAAGAATCCTAAAAAAATGCAAGAGCCTAAAATAATGAAAACCTAAGATGCAATTAGAAATGTAAATCAGAATGTTATGATGCTTAAAATTCAGGTTCACCAAAATGAAACATAGATTTTTGGGAACCTAAATGCTTGCTCTAGCACTTCTAGGGTTTTTCACCTAAAAGGAGAGAGATTTAGGTCCAAAAATGCTTATGTAACACTCAAATTAGGATGTGTGCAATGTGATATGATGTAAATAAACTCAAATAAATGCAATTGATTGGCTAAAATGAAATAAAATGAATGCAAAACTAAGATTTATGCCTTGTATGAAAACACAGTGTGATATGCAAAAAGATTGAAAATGATGAACGAAATGCAATTTTTCACTAAACAGAAGGCTATTTCTTAGAATGTGTGCACCTGGAAGGATATAGAGGACTGAATGATAATCTGGAAAGTTGATGAAATCTGAACTTGGGTTGACCGGGACTCATTCGCTACTTTGGGTGAATTAGTCCCAGATCAGGACTTTTTTGCACATAACCTATTTTCTGAGAGCTGGGGATTTGAAACAACATCTGACTCAATTTTTCACCTTAGTTGGGACTCATTCACCAAGCATGGCGAATCAGTCCTCTTTCTGGTTTCTGTAAACTCAAAACTCATATTTGTACCTTGACACCTGCATAGCAAATTCTGACAGAAACCTAATTCCATATCTCAGAAAATTCTTGCAAAATAGCTTAAAAGAGTTGATCTAATGGGGGTTTCTCCTTTGTCAAACCCCTAGGTAGGTAATTAAACCTTGAATAGAGAAAAATCTACATAAACCCTAGCCTTAGATGTGTTAAAGACTAGGAAAGGTTGAATCATGACAAAAATCATATTCTATTGATCTAGAATAAGACATACAAGAATGATTGAAAGGATGCAAGATATCTACCCTAGAAACCTTACAACACATAAAACATGGATATGAAATAACATTCAAATGCTAAATAAACACAATTCAAACCTTATTATGAAGATAGAGTAACAATGGAAGATGGAATCAATAGGAAACCAGGTCCTTAGGCATGATTTGGTGGCTAGTTGCACCTCTTCGCCCTAGATTTCTTCATGATTCACCATAGGAATCCATCATCAACTCTTTGCAATGTTGGATCTTGACAAGATTAGTGAGCTTCAAGACCTGCAAAAAACCTAGTTTGATGTCCTAAAACTTCAACATGAAACTTCTTGTAAAATACTTTTGCTCTTGAAGAATGATAATGAGATGATAAAAAACTGATAAAAATATTGTGTAAAATGAATTGAAATGTGTATTTATAAGCAACAACACCTTATTTGATCCCATTAATTATACCTAAGAGGATGACATTCACTGGAAATAAAAGTTAAATTGATTAAATTCCTGCTTAATTTTTAATTTTCCCTCAAGCGGGACTCATTCGCCACCCTTGGAAAATGTGTCCCACCAGAGGGGACTCATTCCCCAAGGTGGTGAATGGGTCCCACTATTGTTTTTTGAAAGTGGCTTGTCGAGATATGATGTTATTAAATGTCATTTTGTCGGGTTTTATGTGATTTCACATGTGAAACGGGCCTCTAGATCAAAATTAATAGGTCTAAGGGGCCTATAAATGTTGTTTTGAAGGGTAAATGATGTGAAGGGGTCAAAAATGGGTCTAATTATGCATGAAATTGTATCTTTTCTCAAGAGGGTCTAATTTTCTATGACACCGGGACATGCACCATTACAACAAAAAGGGGCACAAGGGCCAAGTATTCATCTTTGATATTGTTGACAATGAGGGAAAAAAATATGAATTACTTGCTTTAATGACATAGAAAAATTTCATTATAATAGGATTGAGGTGGGTCATAAATTTTATGTGTCAAAGGGGTTTATCAAATAGACATAGGAAATTTAATAAGTTAAACAACTAGATGGAAATCATTTTGGATCAAAACTCAATGTTAAAATGATGTGACGATGAGGCCTTTGTGCTAGAGAAAGTATTTAAATTCATCCCAATAAATGAAATTGCAAATGTCAACAATAACATTTTGATTGATATTATTGGCATTGTGGTGCATGTAGGAATGGTATTGACTATACAAAGAAAGGATCAGTCCCAAACAATTCAGAGGACTATTAAACTTAATGATTTGTCATCCTTTTCAATTGATGTTAATTTGTGGGGATCAAATTGGGAAGAAAAGGGTGATGAGATGGAAAGGTTGTACACCCCTGGTTCTGATCTCATCCTTGCTGCTAAAAATGCATGTGTTGGGTATTTCAATGGACTGGTTCTGAATACAACCATAGGGACTCTTCTATATATAAATCCTGACATACCAGAAGCACAACCCTTGATCCAACAAGGATATATTGATCCACCTACCATTGATCCCTCCCATAAAGTGCCTCGAAAGGTTTCTTTTGCAAATGGGAGAGTCACTATTGCATATATCTTGGATCACTACCTTGGCTTGCTAGAAACTTTGCAAGCTACTATCAAGGCAATAGTAAAATATATTAAAAATGATGCATTATGTTATGTTACATGTCCATTGTAGGCCAATGGCAGATAATGCAAGAAAAAGTGTGAAGAGTCTGAGCAAAATACATGGTTTTTCCCTAAATTCTAGACAACAATAGTTGATTGTGACTTTCAATATTTATTGCAGATAAAGAATGAAGATCACACAAGCGAGATTTGGGCCACTGCTTTTCATGAGGTTGCAACAAGATTATTGCATATGTCAGCAAAAGAGCTTTACATGTTGCAATATGAGTCTTCTACTGCAATGATTGCTGAGTATGTTATCAATGTTTTCACCTACACCTCATTTGTTTTCACTGTTCTTATTAAAACTTAGAACTAGAATTTAGAAACAAAGCTTAAAACAACAATAGTCAAAGTTGCAAGAATTAACTTTGAAGCTGAGTGCAAGTTGTTGCTGTCAGATTTTTCTATTATTTCCCCTACCATGCAGGAGTCTCTAGAGATAGTTGTCATACTGCCTTGAATGCCAAAACAACGATGCCTAATTGTGACTTTGGATATTTGTTATAGTTTCTGTTGACTCGACATTTGTTTCCTTTTCTTTCTTTGCAATACTTGTCACATTAGAAGACCTTTCCTTTCTACTTATTGGTTTGTTGTTCATTTAACTGGTTATATATTAAGACAATGAAACTGTATAACTTATAATGTTTAACAAAAAGAGATACAATTGTTTTCTTTTCTATTCTTTATGTTTCTTATAGTTTTGTTTCTCTTTAAGTGTATGTTCCTATTTTTATTTTATGTTCTTTGGTTATATAGTTATGTCATCCTATTTAACAAATGTATCAGTATTTAAAGCTATTCTTATATATACTTGTGGACATGGTTTTATGCATGTATACATTTACGTATGCATATACATAAATATACATGCATGTAATTAAAATTTCTCAGTGCATACAACTTTCTGATATAGATGTTTGTAGATATATGTGTCTGTAATGGATATGTATCCATGTATGCATGCACAGTTCAATATTTAGAGGTATCTGTGAGTTTTTTTTAATAAAATGTTGTTCTGATCTTGTTTTCAATGTTCTTAGTGCATACAATATCTTGACAAAGTTCTGTGTAGATATATGTGTCTATGATGTATTTGTATATGTGAGTGTGTATGTCTGCGTATCCATCTAATGCTTCTCAAATGTTCTCCCTACTACTTTTCCATGTCTAATCATAATGTCATGTTGGATATGGATATCATATGGTTCTTGGCTATAATGTTTGTTGTGTATGTTGTGCAGCTCAATCTACAACCCAACACTGAACAATGCCTTATTGAAAATAACATAAACTGCTCAATTACTTTGGTAAGTTTTAAATTCAAGGTATTATTGCAACCATTTCCAATATATGAAGCCCATACATGAAACAATGTTTGCATGACAAGCTATACCAAGTGATGTTTGTTTCCTCTACCCAGGCAACATACACATATATGTGCATTTAAACTTATCTATATTTCTTTCACATGTATTGACAACTTTGGGTGTGCATATGTATGTATGTCATTTGCAAAAACAATCGTCACTATGGTGACTCACAATATTCATAGTAGCTAAAGCTATAGAACAAAAGTCAACAATGCCTAATGGAAAGTAACATAAGTTATTCAATTGCTTTGGTAACCTTAGAACTCTAAATATTATTGTGGCCATTGGCAGTGTATGGATAGCATATATGAAACAATGTTGTTATTGGTAGATGTTTTATTGCTTTGCAACCTTTTCTTCTATATGGAAATGATAAATGAAATAATATTTATTGCTTTGCAATGATTGCATCTATATGGAAACTTTTAGCCGATAGGCTATATATGTGAACTTTGGATGGAATTTTCGTCAGCCTTACTGGTTTTAAAGCTGTTGGGAAACAATCAACAATGCATATATATTTGCATATGCTTCCGCATTCAGCTATATTGGTGAACATTTTGTTTGCCACTTGCATCTTTATCAATTTCATGCGTTCGATGCATAGATAGTAATTTGTTGCTTCAAAATATATTGCTACAAAATGTATGTGCTTCTTCTGTTGTGTATCATTTTCCTTTTTGTGTGTGAAGATATGTATGTATGTCAAATTAGCTGTAAGAAACGTACATACTTCTCCCTTTGTTTATTGGTTGTAATTACACCTTCCATTTAACACCTCAGAAAACATAAGAAATATCTACAAAATTTTTGATAAGGCATTGTTGGGTCTCATTCTATTGCTATAAGTTACTGTGATTTTTTTGTGTTTTGTGGGTTTTTCCATCTAGGCAACTGTTGCAATCAATGTTTTTTTTATTTATGGCCTCAATTTTTTGGCAATGGGTTGCAATGCAGTAGTACAACGATGGTTGTAAGTAACACCTACCTCTAAAATCCTATAAACTTTAGCTCACACTAACAAATCGATTTACAACCTCCGCCACAAAATACAAGCCATAAATGAAGCAATCTTGCTTTCAACAGTAAGCCAGATAAAAAATCCCACAAAAAACACATGATATTAACTATTTTGAAACCATTCACACAAAGGAGTGGAAATTCTCCACAAAAATTCATTGCTACTTCCTATCACATAGGCTTTCTCTATTTGTTGATATTTTCCATGACATCTCACAAAAGAATGGGTACCTATGTTTCAATTGACAGTTGTAGTTTTGTTGCTCGAGAAACATAGCAAATGTCTGTGAAATTTCCACATATGTGAAAAGGGCTGGCTTTTGTTAGGCCCCAAGCACAGTTAGCCATTATGGCATTTATGTGAAGGTTGTTGGATGTTATTTTGTGTTCTTTGCATGGGATGATGGTTGCAAAATCTCTACAAAAGTTTCAATTGTGATAATTCTTTTCCCATTTCTTCTGGGCATGAATCTTGTATATAACAATTGAAAATACAGTTTATCATTCCAAGAATGTCCCATAAAGTAAACATAGGGATCAGTATGTATCAATGGTGTTTTCATTTGCTATGACATACATACATATGTGTACATAGGGGAAATACATTGTCCACCACTATGAAAAATCATGGCATCAATATTCCATATAACACTCAAAATACAGTTTATCGTTCCAAAAAAGTGCTAGCATGTATCAATCTTCTTTGCATCTGCTATGACATATGTCCAAACGTGCACATTGCATTGTTCATCATTGTGGTCAATGGTTTCACCTCATTTTTTTGAGTTCCATTTTATATTTGCTATGTCCACAACTGAATTCCTCACTTGAACTGGGTTTTTTAGGATTATGTGTAGATCCACCTTTCTATTTTGCTAGATACTATAGGATACATACCAACAATTACAATGCACTATAAATCAAACAAGTTGATCATCTCCAGTAATAGTGTTCATTGCCATCATCATGAAATGTTTCTATTCTTTATGGTAAGTGTATTGCTTCTCTTTCCCTCTTCATTTCCATGCATATAGAATCTCCAACATTTCTAAATTCACTTCGTTATCATTTTTTATATGTGAGATGTGATCATGGTATTACATATATTTCCCTTATAAATTATAGAACTGTTTAAATTTTGTAATTTACATATTACTTACCAATAAAACATGTTCGCCTCACCAAAGTTCACATTTCCCTTCTGTGTAGCTATATCCCAGTCAAACCATTTTAGATTGCAACTACATTCTATTTATATACAAGGTGTACAGATCTCCAAAATGTTAAATAGCTTTACGAGTGCACATTTTCATGGTGTATGGCCTTCACCTAAATTCCATCTATATACAATGTAAGGCTATATATCTTTTATTGCATTTCTTATTTCACAACTCCATGTCAATTTATTAAAAATGTATAACATTGATTTCAACTCAACAAATTTTCTCAGGTGCTAAATCATTGCTTTCACCATTGATCAAAGTGGTGGACAATTAATGTTTCTGCTTAGGGGTTTGGTAAGAGCCCATGAGGATCCATGACCCAATATGGTAGGGTGGAGAGCATGCCTTCTTTTTTGTGTTCATACTACAATCCATTGCGTGCACAAGGTATGCCAAGATTTTATTTAATTACTCCATTCTACTATAGCTGCATTGCATTATTTGTTATGATTCTACAAGTTTGTATATTTTTTGATTTATTTATTGTCTACCAATGGCGCGTGTTTATTGCACTAAACTTCACATTATCCTTTCATGTTTTCAGCCATACTCAACCAAAACAATCATCCTTCATGGATCTTTTCATGCCATTAGATCTTGTATAAATTCATCAGGGGCCGAAACATTGCTTTCACCATTGATCACAGTGGTGGACAATTTATTCTTTTGCTCAGGGGTTTGGTGAGAGTGTGTGATGCTCCATGAGCCAATATGGTAGGGTGGAGATCAAGCCTTCTTTTCTTGTCTTCATACTGCATTCTGCCATGTGCATGAGGTATGCCTAAATTTTATTTACTTCATTCCTTACATTACAGGTGCATTGCATAGTATGTATTATAAAATATAGAACTCTTGATATATACTGATTTACATATTGTCTATCAATTATAGGTGATCACTGTACTAAAATTCACATTTTGTTGTTATTCTTGTAGAGCATACTCTAACCATAATGCAGATTTTGATGATCTTGTATAAAGTCATCAAGGGCCGAAACATTGCTTTCACCATTGATCATAGTGGTGGACAATTTATTTTTTGTTCGGGCATTTGGTGAGAGCACATGGCGCTCCATGACCCAATATGGTAGGGTGGAGATCAAGCCTTCTTTTCTTGTCTTCTTACTACATTCTGCCACGTGAACAAGGTATGGCTATATTTAATTTATTTCATCCCTTCCATTACAAGTGCATTACATATTATGTATCATAAATTATAGAAATCTTTATATCTCTTGATTTACATATTGTCTATCAATTACAGATGATCACTACACTAAACTACACATTTTGTTATTATTCTCGTAGAGCATACTCTAGCCATAATGGGGTTTTTCATGAACTAATGTGTTATAAATTACCTTTTAGAATAATCATAGTGACTGCAAAATCAGTCACAATGGTCAAGTAAACAATTAGATCCTCGTAGACTCTATATTGAGTGTAATAAGGAATATTCATTTCACCATTTATTAGAGTGGCGGGTGATGCATGTTCTTGCACGTGGGTTTGGTGAGAGCCCATGGGGCTCCATGACCCAATATGGTAGGGTGGAGAGCAGGCCTCATTTTGTTGTGTTTTATTTTATATTTCCTATGTGCAAATCTCTATGTTTCTGACATAAGATTTAGACAAGATTCATATGTTTCATAGGCTATATATTGAGTATACTATTAAATATTTCTTTCAACATTGATTACTGTTGATGGTGTTTTTATGCACTTCTCAACACAGGCAGTGCATAGGCGCACTCCCTCTCTTGAAAGACAATCTCCCACAATCGAGTTGCAGAACACTATCCCAAGGTCTCTCGGATGTCAGGTCATGACAGTGCTCAGATACCTCAGTAGTTTGATGTGATTTGCTGGAATCACAAGGCGGTCTTACAAAAATACAAAGTGTGGACACAAAGCATGAAGTTGGATCTTGAAATGGAGTTCTTAGGATAAAGCCGATTATGCATTGGCTGTAGGTTCAAACAATAATCTTGGACTCCATTTAGTTGTTGGATTTGGCTTTACAATGTGCAATGAACCTTAACATAGGTCAATTACTAAAAAAAAAGAAAAGGGCGAAAGGGAGGAAAAGTTCCTAAGTCTGAAACTTGCTATGAATAGTGACAATGGAGTTCTTGCAATAGACAATTCCTCAAAACAATATCCCACTTAACCAGGGATTTCACAGTATCATGGAAATTATGCTATCTTCTAAGGGCTGCAGATATTTCATCCTTCATCCACCACATACATGCATGAATCAAAGATAAATGTTTGGGGCAGCTTCAAATCGAGTCCAGGCTAACTTTGCACAGCTATCTACCTTCAGCAAACAACGAAAAGTATGGACTAAGGGATCATCAACAAAGCAGGAATTTTCACAATCACCCAACAACATTCCTAAGATTTATCAAAATAAAGTAAACAGCTAACTAAACAGCCATAAGATCTAAGCTAAACATGTAATATTGGAGAATGAATCATGTCACATGGGAGAAATCAAGAAAATACACCAAGTCAATGATATTTCTTATAAATTTGAGCAACATGCCTTTACAACAACTCAACTCTCCTTTTGCAAATAAGGGGAGTGCTCTATTTATAGTTTCTAAAAAGTTAAATGAATGGCCAAGATTCATTCTCATTATGTGGCCAAGATTCATTACAAAATAGGGTTTCACCTACCCCCAAATAGATTTACAATTTAAAATAAATTTTTGTCCTTTCCCTATTTTGTCTTCTAGTGGGTGGCACTATAACTTTTTTGTCCTGTAGCTAATTGTTGTTTCCTTGGCTGTAGCTACTCCTCAGGAAGGTCTTCTTCTTTGGTTGGACTGTCCTGTTGCTCCTCAGAAGCTGCGTGTTCTATGTACTTGAGGATGATGGCTTGGAGCTTGTCTATCTCAAGGATCTCACACCGTAATGCCTGGTAACTCCATTCCTTAGCGTTCTCTTCCAGCCGCTTCCAATCCTCGTCATACTTCGAGCCTTGGTCCCTGAATAGCTCTAATCAGTCGAAGGCGTGGGCAGCAAAACTTAGGAACTCCGTTGTGATTTCTCCGGCTGTCCCGTCCTTCATCTTCTCTTGGAAGTATGGCTTGACCTTCTCTAGGTCCATTTGTACCGTGGGCATATCATAGCCCGTCATCAGCTTGAGATATTCGGCGCATTCTGCCCAAATTTCCTTGATCCACTCAATATCTGGATCCACCTTGTTGAGGATCTGCTCCAACCTTTCCTTCTGGTTGACGAGGTCTCTGCGCCATACATCCACTAGCCAATAATCTTCTTTCTTCAGTTCTAGCTTCTCCTCCCACATGTCCTCAGGCATTTAAAGGATAGCCTTGATTCTCGGGAAGGTGGAGTCATACGTTGCAGGGAAATTGGTGCAGAGCCTCCTTGTACTTTCTAGGGATTGGATCAGGTCCAAGAACATGTTGGCTGTCCGCACAGCCCGGCTAATTCCCATGTTTCCGACGTATGTGACCTATCGAAACCAATCCTCAGTAGTTTTCTCCAAGTTCTTCCTTCTCTCCATCTTGTCGATCTGTTCTTTGGAGAGCAACTGTGGTGCGGCAACAGAGGTGGTGGGCAGGTCGTCCACTGAGGACCATTGCTGTATGTAGTCGGTTAGGGCAGCAACCTGCACTTTAAGCTCATCCTTGGAGACCTTGTCCTACTTTATCAGGTGCACTACCGTGGCCACCGACTCCTCAAGGTGCCCAACCTTTTGCTCTTTGGTTGCTGTCCCTAGGTCGATGGTGGAGATATTGTAATTTACCCCTACCTGGCCAACAGTAGGTGTTGTAATTTGTACTGATCGGGAGCCAGAGGCATCCATCGTTATCCTGGATCAGACCTTGGGCTTCTTCTCCTTCTTTGTCATGCTCAGGGATCGAGCCAAGATGGCCTCCAATCTCGCCCTTGGGTCCTTTAGAATAGGAGTTGTCTTCTCAAGTTGTTTCTCCAACCAATTGGGCATAGCAGATTTATCCCTAGGCATATCATGGCTACCCTCACCTTTCTCAGTTAGAGGCAAGACTTCTACCTCCTTTTCCTTTTGGGGCTCCTTTTTCTCTTTAGTAGTGTCCTCCTCCTCTTTGTCGAAGTCGCGAATGAATACGAGGTGTTTGACGGGCAGCTTGGTGGACAATTTCTGGGTGGGACTTTCTTCTCTCGCTGCTTCTTCTTCCTTCTTCCCTTCAGTAGCCTTGGCCTCAGGGCTCTTTACAGCATGGGTCTCGGCCTCATATAAATCCTTTCGTGGCTGCTCCTTTGGTGGCTGCCCCTCCTCAGTAAATGGTGACCTTTCTGCCTCTTCCCCAATGTCCTTTGGTTGCTACGCCAACTCTTCCTCAAGGTCATCATCAAATGTTCAGATGATTTCCTTGGAACCCGAGCCATCCTCCTCATCCCCACTCTCGGAAGAGCCTGTCTCTTCTCCCTCATAGACCACCTTGTCAATGGTTCGGTGCTCGTACTCGGGGTGCTCGTGATATTCATCAGCCTCCTCCTTAATAAACTTTGAGGCCTCTTGCTCTCGCTCCTCCAACTCTTTTGAAATCTGCATTGTAGCTTCCATGGCTGGTGGCCCTGTTGGCGGTTGTGAAGGCTGAGTTGTTGCGAGGGCTTGGGCGAGGGCTGCTTGGAGTGCAGGGTTCATTAGGATTTGGGAAAGTTCAGGGGGAGGTTTTGCATATGTCTCGTAAGGGCCTCAGGTATAACGGCAGTGGGAAGAGGCGATGTTATTATTGCTAGAGGGAGGGAGGTAATTGGAGACATGGTAGCAGAGGAAGGAGGAGTGGTCACGCCAGAGGAGGAATCAATGATGACTACTGACCTAGCCAGGGGTGAAGGGGCAAGATGGATAGAAATTTCCACCGCCAGCGGAGATGCAGCGACCATAGCTTGGGAGGCGGACGGTGCAACAGGAGGGGCAGGGAGAGCCAAGGGAGGCTGTGATTCTGTCATAGCCACCGTCTGCTTGAGCCTTTTGAGAGATGAGCCTCTCGTTTCCTTCATTGCTTGCTCCTTGGAATCTGCAGACTGTGCAGTCTCTGCTCCCTTTCTCTTCTGGGATCTGGTGACGAGGGGAGACTTGGAGGTCTCACCAGTTGATGTGGTGGCAGCAACGTCCTCTGTGGCGCTTGGCTCGCTCTTGAGCCCTTCATATGTTAGGACTACTCCTTGCCGCTTTAGGTGCGCCACCTGCCCATCGACCCACTCCTTAGTGCAAGTGAGAATCGGCTGGGTTATGGTGTCCATGTCATCGACCTCTTGTTCGTCCCAGTCAATCGACGATATTGGCAGGTTAGCAACTACAGGGTACCTTGGGTGCATGATCGTGGACTCGTCCTCTTCGACCTGGTCCGGCACCGAGAATGGTTGCACCCGTCTCAGGAACAGCACCGTCATGCACATGTAGTGTTGGGTGAGCACCTACTTGTCATCTTTGCAGTCAGCCCAGAAGTCTTCAATGTGGTATTGGTGGGCATATGCTGGCCCCAGTGCCTTCCTGACGTGGTCGTGAGGGTCCATCTATGGGCGCGTGGTGTACCAGTCAAAATGATATTCCTTAAGCTCCTTCTCAGAATTACTGGCGCATTGAGAAGTGTGTAACTGGTACAGGCCCTGGCCAAGGGTCATGGGATAGGAGATCCCTGCTATGTGTTTATTGCTGAAGACGGCCTAGATGTGCTGGAGCTACCAGGAAAGCTCCAGGAGGATGATCCTGTCATTTGGGTACCGCGGCAATCTGTTTGGCCGCTCTGTGAATCCTTGGGCCCAAATGTAGGTAAAGTTGGGGAACTAGATAAATAGGAAGGCATATTCCTTCAGGAGCACCCTGGCACTATGGGAGACTCTCCTCTCAAAGTCTCCAGCGATCAATCTGATGATATGGACAATGAAGGCGTCATTGACCCGGCAGTACTCCTTAAAGTTGCGGTACTGGAGTTGAGAATATTTGTCAAACGGCTTGAGCCCTCGCTTGTGCCCCTGATTGGGTGCCACAAATAGCCCGCTATATTGTCTTTGACCTGCCAAGGAGTAGACGAGGTAGGAGGTCATGTAAAACTTAGAGCTCTTCTTGACGTTGACAAACTGCTCATGGAAGCAGTTGCTAATGATGCCTCCCCAATCGAATGAGACATTGGTGTTAATGTCCTCATTCCCCCGCAGGATCTGCTCAATGTAATAGGCCATCCATTCTTGGAAATAGGCGGCTGCTGGGAGACCCATAACCCTGCTCAGCATAGTTACCAGGTCATGGTAGTCTTCGTGGAAATCGTTGCAGAAGAGTTCTTGGGGAACCTTCGCAGTGCTGCCCCGTTTCTCCTTAAGCCAATAGAGGTTGATAGACTTCTTGCATCCTGATGGACTAGCATCCCACGCTGCTTGGCATTGTTCCAATGAGGGGACCTCCATATGTGGAAACGTGGGAATGTGAAATGTTTTGGTAATCCCTTCTAGCGACATGTCCGCGAGGATGTTTCCCTCCTTATCCACAATTGTCCTAGTGTCTGTTTGATAGGCTTCTCGGCAAGCCATCACTAGTTCGGGCACCACGAGCGAGGGAGGGAAATCAGCAGCCTTGGCGATTCCACTCTGTTGTATTAGTCTGGCGTTCTTTGTTGTGGGGTTGACCTTAACCCTCTGAGTGAATTCATCTATGTCAACCTAACCAATGTTGGTATCTGAAATCTCCTTCCAGTCCGTCGAGACCTTCGACTAGAGCGGCTCACCCTGGAACTAAAACTTCATTTGATCTTTATCTTCTTTTCCCCGAGGGGTTCTTCCTAACTTTTTTCCCTTGTCCTTTTTGGCAGAGGCTCCTGAAGTTCCTGCAGCCGATTCCATATATCCTGCAAGCAAGGGCAAAGTTAGTGCAACAAGACATCAAAAGCGTTCACGTTAGTCCATATTTTGAGCATAACATCTAAATAATCGTTCAAGTATATCATAAATTTTATCCTTAGACGTTATTGATCTTCGTTTCAGGGCATTTGGGCAATCTGGGCCCAGAGGGTCAGACTTCCCTAGCAGGAATGCTGTCTGGAAGGGAAAACACAGCCAAAAGCTCCCGGAGACCCATCTTGGCCAAATCTTAGTGTTTTAGGAGGCCCATGATGGAGAACAACACAATTTAGGACGTGGGTCGAAGTCAGATTCTGGATTTGAGCTTGTATGAGTCGATCTAAGGGGCACCGGAAGTTTTAGGCCGGAGGGCCGCCAGAAGATGGCAGATGGAGACGGCTGATAGACAACGGAAATCCTGCGGCAGAAATCTGAGGCTCGGGACCCGGAGGACAAAAGGCAGCCGACGTTAAGTTTATCATTCAAGCTCGACAGCTTTTGGCATGGCGGGGCCCGGAGGCTGGGGCACCGGGACGTGTCGGCCGCTGTGAGATTTTGGCTGATTCCGGGCAACGGCGGCGGTGAGCGAGAGCCCGGGACTCGAAGGGCAAGAAGCCAGAAAGGGTCCGCTGTGGAGGACGGCAGAACTGTCACAGATATCCAGGAACGAAACTCCGGACGGCCGGGCCCGGAGGGTTCCATGGCAGCGAGGAGTAACCGCAAAGCCGGGCGGTAAAAGGAGGCCCGAGATCCGGCAACCGGGCAGACGGGGAAGAATTTCCATTTTTTAAAAATAGCGGCGGGCAAGAGGAGGACTTCCGAAGGCAGAAGTTTGACCATTGGGGCCTGGCGCTCGGTCAGACGAAGCGGAAATTCAGATGGTAGGAGACCCACAGACTTTCGATAACGGAAGTCCGGCAGGCGGGGCCCGGGGATGCGGAAGCAGCCGCTTCAAATGGACAAGGCAACAGTGGGGAGCTGAAGGCGGAAATGATGCAACAACTTGATGTCGCAAAAGGGTCAAGGGTGAGGGTCAGGGCGGAGGCTGAGGCGCGGGAAGCTGGGGCACGAATTCCGTCGGAGACGGCGAAAACAGGGCGGAACTCTGGGGACAGAACCCCGGGGTTCGGAGCCCGACGCCACAAAATGACACCCGCCCAATTCTAAGTTCAGACGGCGAAGGACACTCTGGAGCTCGGAAGCTGGGAGGCAGGGGCTAGTTTGCAGATGAGGCGCGACGAAGGCCCGACGGAAGCCCGAGGGGGGAAACCCGACCAAACGGGGCCGGCGAGGAGAATTTCTGCTGGCGAGTGTTTTGACGCTTTGAATTCTGACAGCGAAGACGAGTTTCGGGCCTGGGACGGACATTCTCCCTGCGTGAAGAATAGCCGCGGCAAGGAGAGGTCCCGATTTGCCAAGGTGGGCAATCTAGGGGGTTTTGCAGATTTCTAAGACATGGGTTTGGTGCGCGAACTGAGGTTCTATCGGTTTACGCTCTCCTATCAATTTGTTCTTTTGACTAAATCTTTGAAAATCGTAAAAAACATGTACGAGAGGGCGACCAATTGCCTACCTCAAATACGCAGAGCGGGGAGGTGTGGGATCCACCAGGGGTCGACGAAATGTGGTTGACGTCAATGATCATGACGCTGCTGATCGCGGTGGGCTCCAGATGCTTGGCTTGTCAATTCGCTCCAATTCGGATTGTAAAAATGATTTCGGGGGATTGGGCATTTATACCCCAGCTGCCATTAATACCGCAATAAATGATTGTACGGCCATGCACAAAAGTTGGTAGATTTGAATTTAGGTCGGCGGCGGCGACGGAGACTCTAGGGCTCAGTGGCCGGGAGGACGTCAGGTGACGGCCGCCACAAGGTTTTCAGCAATGATCAGGCGATGGCGGCGGCAAAAAGCTCGGGTCCCTGAGCGCAGAAGGTCGGCAAGGATCTGCCGTCGAAGGATTTTCGTGCCGCTTAACGGCGACGACAAGGAGATCCTCGGGGCCCGAAGGTCGGGAAGCTGGCAGGGTTCCACCGTGGAGGACGGCGGAACCATCACGGAGTTCCGGGAACGGAACTCCAGATAGCCGGGCCCGGAAGGTCCCGTGGTAGGCAGCGGACCCGGGACGGAAGTCCGAAAGTGGACTTTCGGGGACCGGGGCCCGAAGGGGTAAGCGCCGCCCCGAAAGATTTTTCACGAGTTTTAAACGGAGGGCGGCAGAGCGGGCCCCGAGGGGTGGGCGGACGCCCGGAGAACGCCGCGAAGGATGGCCTTCACAAAGGGGAAGCCCGAACAGGGAACCCCGAATGCCCAAGCCCGGAGAGGCCCAGGGCCGTTTAGGACCAAAAAGCCAGAGGGAACCCGCGAGGCCCCGGAGGGCAGCAAAAGACCAAAAGCGGAGGCATGGTCGATTTATGATGAAACTTTAGAGCAACATCGACCATGCGGAACATCAAAAAAAAGAGGGGCACGCAAAATGAGGCGGCCCCAAAAGACCCGACGAGGCGAAAGAAAAGAGGGTCCCCATTCCGAACGGGGCGTGTGTGCTAAGGGCACAACAATTACATTGAGACAAAAATCTCTATTTTTAAATCTTGCATCCAAAAAGTTTGCATGTAATCTTTTGAGATATATTCCAATCGCATGTAAAGTCAAATTCCCAAACAAAATGAAAAAATGTAGTTCAAAATTAACATCAATAGAAACGTATGAATGCTATTATCTCTTTATTATTATGGTTGTCGATGATTTATTAAAATATGCTTATTTGACAATTGTATCTCGACCTACTACAAATCAATAATATTATAACCTTTCAGATAATTCTATGATGCTTGACATTAGCATAGATACAAATTTGTACATAGGGGTAATAAGAGATAACAATAGAAAATCAATCTTCCAACTAAAACTTACAATATATTCTACCATTTTCTACGTTCATATATCCACACACCCTCTGCTCTCTCTTGGATTGCATTCCAACCAGGGTGTTGTCACAATAGTGGTTTACACTTTTTGGAAGATCCTGATTTTTGCTGAAATCACATACTTTTAGAAAATATAATGATTTAAGCTTTGAAAATTTTCATTTAAATAATTCCAATTGAAGAGGGTTTTATCAAACCACCTTAGACCAAGTCCCCTTGGATAGAACCCCACTAGTTTTAAACCATACCTATAACGGAGTCTCCTTTACACTTATCAAAATGCTAATAAAAAACCAGTTTTGATTTACCTTTTGAGGGATCAAATGAATTCATTTAAAATTTATTTTTTGTAAGTATGTAGTCCTTATTATAAGCCTCCAAAAAAGTATAATTTTAATTGATTTTAATTAGATTACTATATTTATTTTTTATTTCTTGTGAATGTAAGTTTTTCACTAAAAATCAAGCTCTCTGTTCTGCACATGTGGAAAAATAGCAGATTATCATTTTATTTTTTTAAAAAATATTAGTACACTATATATTGAATTCCTTGATCCAACAAAAAAAATAAAATTGAATTTCGATACATACAAAAAAAATTACGCATTATACGGTCTACCTATGTTTCAATTGTAATTGGTTTGACTTTGAAACTTGATTAAGGAAAACATATTCAATAAAACACTATGAAACCAACTGGAAGTACTAGATATCATAGTTAAAAATCTAAATTTGAAAAAAATAGAATTTTATCCTTCATGGAAAAAAAATTATGCGTTATACGGTGAGTGTCACTCCTTAAAAATGTTGTTTACTGAAAAAAAACTAGTTTTCGAAGGAGATGGGAAAATAAGTGCAATCTGATTCCAAAAAAATTGAAAAAAATATATTTAGAATCTAAAGACAAAATGTCACAAATCACAAGTTTGCATTATCTTCAAATTCCTCCCAGTTTAACCGTTATAGGTGCCTAAAAGTGAAGATTTAGTTAGAAAAAAATATTTCAGTGTCAAGTTTGGCCAAAAATTGTAAACCAATATTGTGGGATCACCTCATTTGTATTACCCTCCTCCTATCGGCTCATCGTTGCATGCCACTACACACAACTACTAGTATATTATAGTATATTTATGTTGATTTCAATCTCTTTTATGAGAGGGATTGAGTTTTGAGAGATTAACAACCGATAGTCTATTAGAACAATACAAGACTATTTAAATAATTGTACTCATTTATAAGGTGATAAACACGAATGTATTTTCACTATTTTTCTATTCATCAATTTCTTTTTCCATTTGCTATTTTTTGCTCAGTAGAAGTACTGATGAGTGTTTGTATTTGTGTCTACATATTGTATGCTTGTTTTGAAGGCTATAGTCATTGTATTCCATAAGACACCATCTCGTCCTTTGATATATTCAAACACTCTACGAGAACACACCAAACATAATATAATATATAATATAAATTTTTTTTTATTTATATGGATGATGTATATGTTTATTGCAAAAATATATTTTTTTATGTATAATTTATTATTAAATATATTTTAATCTTGTATACTATTATATTATTATACATTTAATATTTACTTATATTTGTTATTTAGTTATATATTTATTGTTATGATTAAGGTGCCATCTACCTTATAAATCCTATCATATTGCATGATTTCAGAATCAACAAAACCTTGTAGCTATGCATCTTTCCAGGTGCAAAGAAAAAAACATGATCTAAAGTACTTTTTAAATACCTTAGAATCCACTAACTACTTCCTAATGAATTTTACCTGGATTGCTCATAAATCTGCTTACTACTCTCACTACATGTGTATTGTTGGGGTGAGTACATACCATGGCATACATGAGACTCCCAATAGTTGATGAATATGGAATACCTTTCATTTCTTCTTGATCTTGTGGTGTTTTGGGATAAATTTTAGAGGATAAACATAAGTGATCAACAAGTGGAGTGCTTACAACCTTAGCACCCTTCATGTTGAATCTATCTAAGACCTTGTCAATGTATTTCTCTTGTGACAATATGATCTCTCTCTTCCATCTATCCCTGATTATGGTCATACCAAGACTCCTCTTGCCCTTGTTTCTCAAAACCTTTAAGTTTGTGCATTTATAACCCCTCTTCTATGTTGCCATGGAGAAATGTAGTATTCACATCAAGTTGCTTGAATTCAAGATCATACATTGTTGTCAAGCCCAAAACTACTCAAATAGAAGTCATCTTCACAACTAGTGAAAATATCTCATTAAAGTTTATCCCCTTTTTATAGCCATACTCCTTCACTTCACTACTAGCTTGGATTGATAATGTTTCTTTCCTTCCTTTTCCTCTTTCAATCTGTACACCCATCGATTTCTCAATGCTCTTTGATTGGGTGGAAGCTTCACCAAATCCCATGTACGATTGGTCATCAATGAATCCATTTCCTCATTCATTGCATCCATCCACTTTGCATGATTAGCATGTTTGCAGGTTTATTTGAAGGTAGCTAGCTCTACTTGATCAAATATCAACAATTGATAGTCATCTAATTTGGACGAAGGTCGGTGTTCCTAGGTGGACCTCCTCAAATGAGGAGCTTCGCTCTCTATATTTGTTTGTACCGACTGCAAATTTGTCACTCCCGACAATTCAAAATTAATCCTTTGTATTTAATGTGGCTCAAAGGATACCAATGAAGGCATCGTATTATCATTGCTTCTTATTTCCTGTGTGAGATTAGTATTATCCATAATACGTGACTGTGGAGTGAGTTTTTCTAATAGAGGAGCCTCCATGGGAGCATTACTATCATCCCCAACCATTACCTTTATTACCAATTCCTGCATCATAAATTCCTTATAATCATCCCAAATGTCATTGGCACTGTTCACTAGTCACGAGAGAGAATTTCCTTTGGCAATGTGTCTTAAACTTGGTGTGGGAAATAAGGTTAGAATTGCTATAGTAGGTTGCATGGGATAAAATTCACGCATAATATGTTGTGACATTGAGGAGTATTCTTTAGTGAATCATGTAACACCAAAATCACTTCCAACATGGGCCAAACTTGGCATATAGACATGGCAGTTCAGGAGGAAGCATTCTCTACTATCACTTCAAAAATAGTAGACCATGGATTTGGGGTGTGCTCTACTTGGAGCTATGTGGAATCTTCAACAGAGCACCCAATTCTTTGTGTTGTTGGTAACTTATCATTTGATTTTTGGGAAGAAGGAGCTTCTCGGACAAATATTATCATTGTGGGTAGAGAAATATCTTGATTTTTTCCTCCAACTATGCCTTGCACAGTTGGCTACAAATTACCTCCAATTTGTGATGCTTGTGAATTATCATTTGTGATATTTGATAACGGGACATACTCTTTTACTTGTGTCCTCTGTGCTTGTAGACCTAGAAACACCTTTTCGTTGAAGACCACATCCTAACTATAGACTAGTTGTCTGGTAATCAGATCCCATAATCTGAAACCATATTGTTCTTCTCCATAGACAACGAAGATACACCATTTTGATTTGGGATCTAATTTCATTCTCTTCTCCTTGGGAACATGAAAAAACACTTTGTAGCCAAAGACCCATAGGTGATTGTAAGTAATTCATCTTCCCAACCATTTCTCCTCCAGAATATCAAAGTCCAAATGAGATGAAGGGCCTCGGTTGATCAAGTAAATCATCGTGTTAACTATCTTTTCCCAAACCTACAATAGAGAGTGAAAAAAAGGGAACCCTAGGACTACTATATAAATCTAGGATTCAAATTATTTTTTGTTATTGTGCACAGTGTTTTTCTTATGCTTCATTAAGATGGAGATTAACAAGGTGTATAGATTGAATTTCAACCATGTAGGTGAGCCAATTGGACTTGAATCTCCATCCTATTAAGGATTATAATGATTTGGAAATGATTTTCTATGATTAACCTAATTAGACTACATGGCCTAATATGAAAACTGCAATAAACGAATGATTAACAGGCTAAAACAACAACTTGCAAGAAAACATGGGAAGCACAAAGGACTATGTACCTATCACCAGAAGTCTGATCTAATTGATGTACAAGGATAGAGTTTTCCTAGGGTGTATGGGTCCTTGTAGGACTTTTCTTCTCTACTTTTGGGTTCCTTTGATGATAGATTTGAGCTTTTGATTTCTAGTTGTAGAGCTATCAGAACATTGTTAGATAATTTTGTAGGGGTGATCCCACAATATTGGTTTATAAGTTTTGGCCAAACTGGACACTAAACTAATTTTTTCTAACTAAATATTCACTTTTGGGCACCTATAGCGGCTAAACCTTGAGGAATTTGAAGATGATGCAAACTAGTGATTTGTGAAATTTTGTCTATAGATTCTAAATATATTTTTTTCAAAATTTTAGGAATTAGATTGCACTTCTTTTTCCATCTCCTTTGAGAACTAGTTTCTTCAGTAAACACCATTTTAAGGAGTGATGCTCACCATATACAACATAAATTTTTTTCCATGAAGGATAAATTTATATTTTTTTCGAATTTAGATTTGTAGCTACTATATCTAGCGCTTCCATTTGGTTTCATAGTGTTTTATTGAATTTTTTTTCCTTAATCAAGTTTTGAAGTCAAACCATTTACAAGTCAGACATAGGCTGACTGTATACAACATAAATTTTTTTGTATTTATCGAAATTCATTTTTTTTTGTTGGATCAAGGACTTCAATATCTAATGCAATGATTTTTTATATTTTTTTTTGATAATCTACTACTTTTCCACATGTGCAAAACATAGAGCTTGATTTTTGGTGAAAAACCTACATTCACAAGAAATAAAAAAATAAATATAACAATAAAATTATACTTTTTGGGAAGCTTATAATAAGGACTACATACTTACAAAAATAAATTATAAATGAATTCATTTGATCGCCGAAAAGGTAAATCAAAAGTGGTTTTTTATCAGCATTTTGATAGGTGTAAAAGAGACTCCATTATAGGTATGGTTTAAAACTAGTGGGGTTCTATCGAAGGGGGTTTGATCTAAGGTGGTTCGATCAAATCCTCTTCAATTGGAATCCTTTAAATGAAACTTTTCAAGGCTTAAATCATTATATTTTCTAAAAATATGTGATTTCAACACAAATCAGGGTCTTTTGGAAATTGTAAACCAATATTATGGGATCACACGTAGGTAAGTTTCCAAGAGTTGAAAAGATGTAGGGATTCAAATTCTCTCATGAACAATTTACCTTCAAGCTTCATTCAATCCTATTCAAACTTGAGATTTACAAATTCACAAAGAGAGAAAATGTTGGACCATTTAGGGGCTTGCCTCAGTCAAACTCTATGTAAGTGTTTCCACTAAACCATAATGCCAATGCCATTGATAAAATGATAACATGAATAGGAAGGAATTATGAAATCATAAAGGGCTATAACTCACCATACTTCAATGACTGAAGTGATGCACATCACCTGAAGGTTTTGATCTTTCTTTCTTGATTTGATTGAATTCTTTTGAGACCTACAAAAGTGTTAGCCTTCACAAAACAATGATAACATAAACACTCATGAACTCACATAAGATTTGACATGATGTTAGGATCTTGAATTGATGCAATAAATCTCTAAAATGCTACTCTTGACTTGCTCTTGAATGCTCTTGATAATAATTTATCCAATGATTTTCTAAATAGATTTGAAATGATGCAATAACTAGGTATTTATTGGTGGGTATGTGCAGGATCATGGAAAAAATAGGCCCTTAAGTGGCAAAAAAATCTGAAAAATCAAAGTTAGGCAACTTGACGTAAAAATTTGAATAAGTTATCTATATTATTTCAAAAATATGTAAGAATAGAATCCATATCAAATTGAATGTAGTTTCTAAACTACTAGGTTGCTTAAAAAAAAAAATCTATTTGGTGAAAATTTGAAATTTCAATGCAGTAGTACTTAAATTTTAGGGAAAAAGAAGAAGTAGGTGTTTATCTGACCACCCTAACCACAATAAAATGATAATATTTTTTTATAAGATTTTAGATATAAGTAGAGGACTCATGTCCTGATGTGATGCATATATTTTTTGTAATTTTTTTCCAAGGAAACAATTAATTATGAATTTTTTATTACAACTTTTAAAAAATATAAAAAACTTGTATGTTTGACCACCTTAACTTTTGACCACCTTAACTTGGTCAAAACTTCATGAAATTCAATTTTTGTTTTTTTAATCCTATAGTATGAGAAGCATAGAATGTGACGCATGTTTGAGATTAAAAAATGTGATACCTGATACCATTTGAAAGCTATAGATATTTTTCAATCAATCTATCAATCAGGACTTTAGTCGTAATTTGAATAGAAAATGAATAATAATTACTTATTTAATTCAAATTAAAGCATAATTTATATTGGTGGAAAGCTAAGAATCTCCTTTAAAAATCATTTTTCGTTTCATCAGTTTTGGGTAAAAAAAAGCTGTCAACCACATACCCATCATATTGCCACTTTTTGGCCCATCATGATCCTACACATACCCAGGCATTTCTCTAATTTCTTGAGAATTAAATCCTGATAGTTGGCATTTGCAATTTGAATTTTTAATGTTAAAATGCTCAATTTGACATGTCCAAAATTGGTCCTCGATATAATAGGAGGACCCATACACCCTAGGGTGAATGGGTCCTAGCCCTATTCTCTGTGGCATTAAGTGTCAAAGGTAGACTAATAGTTGGATGCATTTGTTCAATGCTTGTAATTTCTTAAAAAGTGGTACAAATAGCATATAGAATGCATAATTTAGGAAATTAAGGACCCAATTAGGCTCAATAATTTAGGGGGAGAAAAAATAGTGTGAAATTTTTAAGAGTGAATTTATGATGCTATATTTAGCCCCCACTTTAGTGAGAGTATAAACTTACACTCAAACTCACATTAAAGTAGAAAATCTACATCAAAAGGGGTTTGATTGTCCAAATGTTGAAGAGATAGGATGACTAAGGATCAAGGTAGGTGATCAAGCCCCCAGGATCTAAGATCCCATGGAAAACCAACATAAGCACAAAGGAACACACATATGTATGAAATGCAACAAGACAACATACACTAACATACAATGTCAACATGAAATGCAAAAGTAGGGTATAAACCAAAAAGTTTTGTTATGCAAGGATCCACACAAAAGGAATTCATGACTCATACCATAGAAAAGTTTGATATTTTCTAGGTGAATCACAAATAGGAAAGGAAACACAAGCTAGTGAAGTTTTTCTTTTAGCCTTTAGATATGTTGAACTCATAGCATGCAATAGTTTTTGATAACTTTACAGTTTGTGCCTTATTCTACAAAATTTTCATTGTAATTTTCATGTTTGTCAACTTTTGTGCATAATCTTGTAACTTTTCTTTCAATTTTGCATTTTCATTTTCCAATGCCTATTTTAAATCCATTAGCTCACTAGCCTTTTGGTACAAGGTGACAACTTCAATAATTCCCTCTTAGTCTTCTCTACCTCTTCAAATATTTTCCTATAGCCCTCTAAAGTAATACTTAGCTTATCTTGCTCAATATGCAAGTTCCGGGCTTTTGCTCTCTTTGCCAAGACTTCCTCAATAGAGACCCTTGATCTAAGCTCTTAATTAGTATAATGTAGTTGTTGATTTATGGGTTTGATCATGTTTGTATTTTCTTGGTGGTTTCTCTATGTTTGTGAACTCCAATTCTCTCCTTTTGATCTTTAGACTAGCATTGATGAACTTTGTTGTGACTGTTTTCTCCATTTCTTCCTTGGGTTCAACTTTGTGCTTGGCATGAGCTATAGGGAATAATATAGGTTATAGGTTATTCTATTGGTTTATTCTATTTTATTTCATCCTAGGTAAAAGGTAAAAGCCAAAAGTCAAAAGTATGACCTAGTTGCTAGTACATTAGCCTAAGTTTGCTAATTGTTAACTTGTTTTTGTTTTTAGTTATCCATTCTTTCAATTTGCACTTCACTTTAAGATTTAGGAGATATACCCATATCTTACAATTTGGCATACTTCATGTGAATATATTTCTGTATGTTTTCTCCAAAAATTAATCAAATTTTGAATTAATTTTATAATTAATTTACAGATATTATTGTCTCCTATGTATTGAATTTGATCTCTAACTCCTGCTTTACTTGATTCTATATCAATTGATATCTAAACACTTTTTTATCCATAATTTCAGATTCATTTTCTAACCTATTTAATTTAGATTTTAAAGTTCTTATCTCCAAACCCAATATTTTATTATATTAAGAGCTGTTAAAGAAATAAGATTTCCCTTCATAGAGGCTTGAAGTTTCTATTGGTTTACAAATTCTGATTCTGAGTCCCGCCCACAACGTTTGAAATTGGTTTTTGTTTTGTAAAACTCAATAAGAAATTATTAAAGGGAATACACTTTTTTCCATATTCTGGTTGCAAAACTAAGCTTACAGAACTCTACATAAAGATTTAACTTTTGTGATATTTATTATAAAAAGAATTATTATCATGATCTATCGTTGTGCATGCCTTGTGGGACTGGTGTTTAACTGGTATTCACACTTGGGATTGCATGTCTGCAGGCTATTCCACAGAATCAGATTCTTGACGTGTATGCTAGAGATTCGCGATAAGGAGCTTAGACTGTGCGTACATTATTCCGCCTGGTTTCCCATGTAAAGGTGCACAACATTCCAGCGTTCATCCACAAGTCATTGGAACGCATTAGGTGCTTCGAATTCAATAAAGTGTGGCGTGCTTTTAGGTGCATTACCAGGCAATTAAGGAATCCAAATTCCAAACGTCTAGGAGCGGATTCCTTCCATGAGCTGGTATAGTTTGGTGTGCATGCTCACTAGCCTGCACAAAGTTATTTATAATGCACTTTTAGAGGTTGTAAACTCTTTAAAGATTGGAATTCTTTAAAATATTCTTGAAAACTCTTTAAAGATGGGAATTCTTTAAAATATTCTTCCTATTTAACAAATGTAAGGTATTAATTGCAAACTATAAATTCGCAGCGTAGGGTGTAGATTCAGCATCTCTATGCCAACCATAGTCATTGCAACCTCATTTTTCACTTCAACAAGCCACCTCACTATAATAACATCTCTATGTCAACCATAATCATTGCAAGGTCATGTTTCACTTCAAAAAGCCATGTCACTATACTCATGTGTCACTTCAAAAAGCCATGTCACTATACTAATATTCCCATGTTCTTAAGAGTAATGACGCACACTGCAATTTTAGAGTTCAACTTCAATGGTTTTGTTATTATCATCTAAAGTTGAATTCAAATGCATTTTTTTTTATTTGGCCTATTTTTCTACGTCAACATGGTTGTACTCTTTACTTCTATTAATTTTGCTTCCAAGTCAATATATTTTTTATTTGTTCTTAGACTCTCTATCTAGTTCTTTGTTTTAGACATTTTCATGTAGTTTTATCATTCATTTGGTAACACTTTTTATGCAATTATTTAAAGGGACTGATATTTTATGCTAACATTTAGATCTAGCATTAGCATTATTTTATTTTGTAGACAATTTTTTAATTTTGACTCATTTTTATTATTGTGAGGTGAAAATTATCTCCCACTAGCTCTAACTAATAATATGGTCACCAAGCTACCCAGAAGGATTATTGAACTCAGTAGTTTGGTCTCTAGATTGACTCATAAGGTTAATTGCATCACAACTTTGAGGTTTCTTGCTCCAAAGGCTCCTCATTCAACAATGAGATGTGAGGCCAAGATCTATGATAGATCTCAAGACCTTGAGGTCCTATATAGTTGGACTCATGACATGGATACTTGGTTCAAATGCAACCAAGTCCCTAATGTTGACCTTTTGCAAAATTGAACCTCTATATTGTTGCTAAGGTCTTAGCCACTAAATGTCAAGATGCTCAAAATAATATCAAGACATGAGATCAACTCATCAAAATTTTATTAGAGACATTCAATCCTTCCAACTATGAAAATGATCTATATATCAAATGGATTCATTTGTGACAAGGAAGTTACATGTTTGTGCAGGACTTGCTACTAGTTCAATTGGCTAACGATGTTACCATAATGTTTGAGCCTTCATTTTCCCTTAGTAGTTCTAGATAATCTATTTCTTAGTCAACACCATTTTTGAAAGAGAAAACATACCTCTTCTTTCTCTACTTCTAATCCTTTCTTTCCTTTTGATCACAAAAAATGGAAAATCACATAGTTATTGTAAGCAAGGGGGTCATGATAAATCTAAATGTTTTAGGTTAAATAAGAAGATATTGGCTTTAAGTCTCTTGATAAGGAAATGTTGGTTGTTTCCATTGAAACTTATGGTGTTGAAACTGTAGATGTCTAAATTTGGACACTTAATTTATCCAAATTCATCCCTTTTCGTCTTATTCTCGTTAATTAAGTAATACTACTATTATTTAATTAATATCTTTAATTCTACCAAATCCCTAAGGTATTTAATCAATAATACCTTATCTCTTTAATCCTCCTTCCATCAATTGAATTAAATAAATATTCCATTTATTTAATTCCCTTTATGTCACATCCTCCATCATTTTTATCTTATCCTAATCCTTCTTCTAATCCCATCATTAGGATGTGCACATGCCTAATCTTTGATTAGGAGGTGTCACATCCTCCAACTTTTGCAAGTTGGTCTCTAATCTCTCTTAGCCACCTAACCTTCCTCTAACCCCTCATCAGCTAGCCTAATCAACCTCTCAAGGAATTTTTAATTTCTTTTATCCTTCCAAGGAATATTAAATTCCTTTTCTCTTCCCCATGTCCTTTATGACATGTGTCCTTAGTCAACCCTATTAAATGCCTTTCTTTTTTGACAAGACATCTCCCTTCCCTATGTGAATTTTTAATTCACATTTAATCCCCCAAGGCACCCAAAAGAAATTTTTAATTCCTTCACTTCTCCCCACATGTCCTTCACTTATTCTTTATTCTTTCCCATCTCCCCATGAGAATATTTGAGGAATTTTTAATTCCTCACATGTCCTCTCACCCACATGGGGACAAGGACCTCCTTTATGAGAAGATCTTGTCCAATCCCAAGGTACTTTGTACTCCCCTCCATGTCATGTCCTTCTCCTTCCACCTCATGTCCACTTCACCTTTTAGGGCTATATCACCCGCCACATGTCAAGATGTGAGGGCTTGTGAGTTCTCAACTCACCTTAGCCCTACATCTTGATATTTTGTGGCTCAATCTTGACCATCCATTTCCCTTAGGAATTCTCAAAAATCTTATAAATACCCCCTCTTTTCTCTCATTTGGGGGAGATCATTTGTGCTAGCCAAACTCTTGTAGTTTTGTTTCTCAATCTACACTTAGCCATTTTCATTATTCCAAGCATCATTTGCATCTCACATCTCACATCTTGTGCCATCCAAGGAGCATACACATCAAAGATCGAAGGGCCAACCAAAGGATCGACTCAACGCAAGGTATAAGGTTCCATTTTGTTGCTTTTATCTTGCATTGTTTCCAACTTAGGCTAATCTTGAGGTGTAGATTGTTTTGGTGTTTATTTGCACTCTTTTACTTGTTGCTTGTTTTCTAACGCTCACATTCGACCTATCACAGAAACAACTTGTGAACTGAGTTGAAATGTTGATTAAATCATCTCATCTTTATGAAATTCCATTTTGATGGGTCCTAATAGTTTTGTGTCACTCATATCTATCTAATAGATGATTTTTCAATGGATTGAATAATTGGAAATGATTCATAGAAGATAATGATTGTAAGGTCCATTGAAATTATGATTGATTGTTGTGTGGGATCATATTGAGACCTCAGAATTTTTACAATGTTTCTAGATCAAGATTATTATATATCTTCTCTATCTTGGATTTGTGGACCCACCCTTCCATTCACATTTTCCACTACAATTGTGATGGATAATTTATGAACCCATCAACAAAGGGAGATTGGTGATAAATAGCATAAGGATTACTTAAGAATTATTGCATGAGTGACATTACTATCCCAAATTAGAACAAAGAATATATCAACATTATAAAAGGAGAAAAGGGAGGGAGACTTGTCATTTAAGTAAGTATTTTCCATGCATTGGTTAAGGACTGCTACAAGGAAGTGAAAAACCTCAAAAGATAGGAAATGGAAGGGATAGAGGAGGAATCAAATGATTAAAAACTAGGAAAATGTTTAAGCCATGGGTAAGGTATAATTATATAAATAATGAGAGAGTTTTCACACTCGAGATCACTATGGTTGGGTCAAGAAGAAAATCAATGACACCTTCAGTATGAAGATATGTGGACAAAATAGTGGAAAGACTACTTGAAATCTCAAAAGTGGATGAAGGGTTGGTAGAAGATAGATATGTTTATTTTCCATTGGAAATCTAGCCCAAGTGAGGTAATTGATCTTGAAGAAATTGGTAGTAAAGTGTTAGGAACAATGAGACTAGTCTTGAGCATGTTAGGAGTAAGAATTAGGGCAAGGATAAAAAAAGCCATAACAATAGAAATGGTTTGAAAAGGTTCAATATATGGAGTCATAACAAGGGGAATACACTCATGAGACAATATAGAAGAAGGATTGGGAGTGGGAAGAAGTATATAAATACTTACCTAAGAAATCATGCATGATGTGAGTTGTTTAACACTGCCTAGTACTTGAGGGGCAATTGATCAAAGTTGAGCATGTCTAAATTGACACTTATAGTTAATTTGTATCTCCTTATCTACCCCATGGGACTATGTTGAGTTTATATTGAAGCTTGAGCATGTGAAAATTCCTATCCTTCCATGTGTTCAATTGTCTATGAAGATGTTGAAACTGACATTATTTTATGTTGATGTATGATAGATACATAAACTATCTTTTGAATCTCTCCATTTCCTTTTGGGTAGTTTACTAAGTTATCTAATGTATTTGAAATATCTCCACTATGATAATTTAAGATAATATAGGTTTATGGGTAGTAGGGGTAGTGTTGGAAATAGGAGCATGATGGTATATGGTGTTGTCATTGATGGCGACCCATTGTAGAAGTTATGGTGCATCTGTATGTACATAGTCTAGAGAAGTCTGAAGAAGACTAGGTGTTTTGGTGAAAATCCCCTAAGTCCCTAACTCGAATAATAAGTAAAAGAGAAAAAACTTTGTGGTCTAGATATTGCTCCTCTTTGTAGAATCTTGTCATGTGGTGTTGAGGTAATAATGGCATGTATTGAAGGTATCTATATTCAAACTTTTAGGGTTGCATGTCTTTTGTAGTATAAGATATCAATGATAGTGTATCAAGCTTAGTAGAAGCAGAGTTCGAAGTGTAGAGTTCTTATTGGAATGCTCCACATTCCATTACGGATAATTATTTTATTGTGCAATTTTGAGGAAGTGTTTGAGGATGTCAGAAGTCTATGCACTCCAAGTGGCAACTGATTTGGTAGTCCATGTGTTGAGTCGTGGATGAAAAATTGGTTGATTCAGTTGTTGCTTCACCAATTTTGTTTTGTGGTTTTGACATAATAGTTTTGGAGTGATGTAGAGTTGAATTATGAAAGGAGAAAAATTGTGAGAGTAATTATAGGTCATGCCAATCTATTTTGGTGAATAACGCATTTTGGTTTCTTTTGCAAGGTATGTGAGTTGGATTTTTGAGCTGCCAGGTTATGGTGTTACACATTTCATCTAATTATGTTGACCTTATTGATGATATGTATTTTTGTAGAAGATGTATGTACACATATAGAAGTTTGATTTAGTGTGTGAAGGTGTGGTGTAGATATGTGTGTGAGATGCGATGTAGAGTGAAGTGCAAAAGGTGATAGTGATGAAGTATGAAGTGTGTAAAGTCATTTTTCAGAGCTTAATTGGAATTGTATCTTTAGCATGTTGCAGATGCATTTTTAGCAGTTCAAAATATCGTAGTGATCCATTCTTATATTCCATTTTCTATTCTATACAGCGAGTCCTTTAGGCAGTGAGACTTTCTTTTTGGACAGTGAGTCCTCTAATCTATAATCTATTGTAACTAATTGTAATATATTGTGAGATAATCCTCACTGTGGTTTTTCCATTCCTAGGGTTTTTAATGTAAATCTAGTGTTCTGGTGTTTTTTGTTGTGGTGCATGCTTTAATTGTTCTTTTCTATTTCTACAAGTTTGATGCAATGCTTTGAATATAGGTTTAAGTTGATGAAGCTAATTAATTTTAGTGAATATTGATTCAGCCCCCTCTTAGTATTCTGGGTGTTCAACAATTGGTATTAGAGCTTGGTTCCTTCAATTGGATTAATCACCAAGTTGATCTTGGAGGTTGAGCACATGGCAACTAGGAGGTATCCTATCCCTTCAAAATAAATTAAGATGGAAGGGTTTACTAAAGAAGATTTCAAAGTTGGCATGGAAGGCAAACTTAGATCTGCTCTTGATGATCTAGATAAAGTAGAATGTGAGAATAGAGATCTAAAACAAAATATTAAGGAACCAGATGAGTGCATCAAGAAGTTGAGGGATCAAATCAAGAAAGTTAAAGAAAGACTCAAGGAAAAAAATGAGCAGCTCAAACAATCAAATGAGACAATCACAAGTTTGAAAGTGCAGGTTGAAGAAGGAAAAAGAGTTGAAGACTACTTGAATACCAAATTGAAAGAAAATTCTGCAAAATATTCTAGACTTGAAGAAGAGATTGTGACTTTGAGGAAAAATATGGAGAAAGAAAATAGTTAAGAGGACAAATTCAAGAAGAGATCCACCTTTCTTGATGATATGCTTGCTAGTTACAAGGCTTATTTAAGGATAAAGAAGGATTAGGGTTTGAAAAAGGAGAAAGTTCAAAAGAAAATTAGACTCCAAAAAATGCTGAAAAAGAAGAATAATAAGAAAAGGAGGACTTGAAATAAGAAGAGCAATTTCAAACATGTCCAAAATTAGAAGAAAGATGTCAAGAGACCTCCTATCAGACAACTAGTTGCACAAAGGTACCCATATTTTAATGTTTATTGTTACTAGAGTGCAATAAATTTGGACATAGAGCTATAGAGTGTAGAAGAAGAATGAATCAAAACTTTCAATAATTTTCCAATCAATTCCATACATGCAATAGATTTGGTCATAAGGCTAGTGAATGCAAAAGTCAGATGATGAATGGTTACAATAATGGTATGATGTTTCAATCATTCAATGGTTATTGTTATACTTGCAATGCGTTCAAGGGTATAAGGCTTATGAATGTAGGTCTAAAATGGAAATGTGTAAGTTTTCTATGCAACAAGGTGTCATATGCTATAAATGTAATAAACCAGGACACCTAGCTAAGTTTTGCAAAGGAAAGAATGTGAAGCCCTCTGCTTCACAAAAGAAGATTGATTTGATAAAGAAGGTTGATCTAATTGAGGTAAAGGAGATGAACAAGATATGGAAGAAAAAAAGAGAATGAAGTGAAGAATGCATCTGTACCAAATATTGGTACACATATTTCCTCTAAAAACTAGATAGAGAGCATTGGCCCAAGGGAATTTTTAGTAGAAAGCTTTCTAGCCCCCTTTCCAAAGGTGAGATGTTGATTGTATCTTAAAAACATACTAGTACATGTATAGATTGATATGCTTAATCTATAGGTAAAATCTCTAGTGAGAAATCTCTTATTGGAGAGATTTATGGAGTGATTGGGAGTGTCTATGATATCACAGAGAGGGTTTGAAAACTTTTCAACTTAACTTACTTTGTTGTAATTAATGTGTATATTAGGTCACTAAAAAAGGTTTAATATTTCATTATGTATATTCAAAAGTTATTTGTGTTTGAGCATTTGAAGTGGAGAGTAGAGTGAAGGAAATTCTGGTATTGAGAAAAACCCTACCAATGAAGACTCATAAGGTATTACTATTTCCTGCAAAACCCTATTTTCAAAGAAGTGCAAAATTTTTACCCCACAAGTAATTGATGTGCTTGAGAGGCCAATATCTAAGTTCAAAAAGTGCCCATAAAAATTGAAATGTAGAAAAATAGGGTGATCCTAGGGTTTCCCAAAATGGAAAAGTGGGTCCAAAGAGGGAAAAGGGGTATTACTTCTAGGTGCTACCACAATAGTGGTTTACACTTTTTGGGAGATCTTGATTTTTGCTCAAATCACTTATTTTTAGAAAATATAATGATTTAAGCCTTGAAAAGTTCCATTTAAAGGATTCCAATTAAAGAGGGTTTGATCAAACCACCTTAGACAAATCTCCCTTGGATAGAACCCCACTAGTTTTAAACCATACCTATAACGGAGTCTCCTTTACACCTATCAAAACGCTAATAAAAAACCAGTTTTGATTTACCTTTTGTGGGATCAAACAAATTTATTTAATTTTTTTTTTTGTATGTAGTCCTTATTATAAGTTTCGAAAAAAGTATAATTTTAATTAAATTTAATTTGATTATTATATATATTTTTTATTTCTTGTGAATGTAGGTTTTTCATTGAAAATCAAGCTCCATGTTCTACACATGTGGAAAAATAGCAGATTATCAAAAACAAAAATTTGAAAAATATCAGTGCACTAGATATTGAAGCCAAAAGAAAAATTGAATTTCAATACATAAAAAAAAAGTTATGTTGTATATGGTTCGCCTATGTCTAAATTGTAATTGGTTTGACTTGAAAACTTGATTAAGGAAAAAATATTCAATAAAACATTATAAAACCAAATGAAAGCACTATATATTATAGCTACAAATCTAAATTCAAAAAAATTAGAATTTTATCCTTCATGGAAAAAAAGTTATGTTGTATAGGGTGAGCGTCACTCCTTAAAAATGGTGTTTATTGAAAAAAATAGTTTTCAAAGGAGATGTAAAAAGAAGTGCAATATGATTTCAAAATTTTTGAAAAAAATATATTTAGAATCTATAGACAAAATTTCACAAATCACTAGTTTGCATCATCTTCAAATTCCTCACGGTTTAGCTGCTATAGGTGCCTAAAAGTGAAGATTTAGTTATAAAAAATCAGTTCAGTGTCTAGTTTGGCCAAAAATTGTAAACCAGTATTGTAGGATCACCCTTCTCCAATTTCATTAGGGAATGAGATCCCCACAAATAATTTACTAACTACCCTTAGGAGTTCATCAATTCTATGGAGGAATCTTTAGATTTCCTTTTTATGTGAAGACGTGTGTCTAGGTCAAACAACACTTTTGGGAGAAAGATTAAAAATAGAAAATCAATTCCATAATGCAATCTATAACTTGGATTTGGTATATTAAGCATAAAATTGAAGGAACCAACATAGTTTCTGGAAAAATGGAAGGGATAGTGTTGTGTACCTCTCATAAAATGATGTTTTTAGAAGTTGTATGAGGACTCATTCACCCTATGGCGAATGGGTCATGTGTAGGGATTTTCAAAAATGGTTTCTAGGTCATTTACTCTCGTGTCTGCACTTCTAGATTCTTGGGTTTTACAATTGGACAGTCATAAATAAATACAGGATCTGAGTTTCCGTGACATGACAACAAAGGTGACATCAAATTCAACTTTGCAATTTTTCAACTTTGAGATATTCAAATTTTCTTCAACCTACAAATCTACAACACACAAAGATAGGGGAAAAATGTTTGTTTTTGGGTGAATGGGGGTTTTCCTTGGTCAAACCCTATTTCGGTAATTAAACCTTCAAATGAAATAATGAAACATGGAGGAATGATGAATGAACAAATGCAATGTTGCAACTCACCAAACCCTTGATTAAACCTTTAAAGGATTGAAATATTGATGTTGATCTTGCATGAAATGGCTTCCATAGATGTGGATCTTGATACTTGAATCTTGCTTCGAATTTTTGACTTGAATGCTTGGATTAAATCTTGAAACCCACATCACAATGTTAGCTCCAACAACATGCATGATTGAACATAGCTTTGGAATGATGCTTGAGATCTTGAATGCTACAATAAATCCTTGATGAGTCTATTCTTGACAATAATCTTGGCTCTTGTAAAGTTCACCTCTTGATAGCTTACTTGAATTGATGAAATAACCTTGCATTTATAGGTATTTATCCTTAATTTCCTGAAATTCAAATTTCATAAGATGAATTTGAGATATGGATTTGTAAATGTTAAAATACCATGAAAAACATAATTTAAATTTAGGTCCTAGGTCTCAATGAGGACCCATTCGCCCATGGGCGAATTGGTCCTAGGTCACTCACCTATGACACACATTGCTTAATGAGAAGTGTTATATTTAGGCATTAATGAATGTTAAGTTTCCTCTTTGGAAAATATGATAAAATAGGCTTGGATTTGAATTAAAGGGGCCAATTAAGGAAAATTAAGCTCAATTAATTAAAGGAGCCCTAAATAAGTGTGAAAGTGTAAATAAATGCATTTTACAACACTAGATTAAGGAATTATTAAGTCCATTTTAATTAATAGGGCCCTAAAAATAATGGGAATATGTAAACTACACATTACAACAATAAATTAATGCATAATTAATTTCATTTTAATATTAATTCCTAATTAGGTGTGAAAATGTAAAGGGATATATTTTTCTACACTACACAAATAAATGGAAATAGATCCTGAAGGTGCATTTTCTAGGGTTCCTAGTGGTGTGTTACACACACAAGATGTGTGAATCTATATTCATTCAAAGTTGGATGAATTTGATCACTCAAAGATGGAAGAGTTTAGGGAAAATGTGTTAATTGGCGATGATTTTTAGCTATAACTAGAGTATGCCAATTTAACAAAGAAAAAGTTGGATTTGTGGAATAAATTTTCTAATTTTTGCTATGATAATGAGTGGGTGAAGTATGTTTTTAGTAGAATTCATTATAAATTCATGTGGTTGGATAAACCACATATGATAAATAAAGAGGCAATTAGGGTTGTTACCAGCTTGCGCTCCATAGGTCATGTTCCAGAATTGAAGGCTATAAAGAATGAAGTTGTAATGAAGCTTACCAGAGTGAAGTTTGACAAGTGTGACCTAACTGTGAATGAAATTTAAGATCTAATGGTCAAATATGCTTCTATGATGATTGGTTACAAGATATTTTTCACAAACAAAGATAATTTTGTCTTTACCACAACAATACATATGACTTGGATTAGATGGTAAAAGAAGGAAAATGTTTTGATCTTTATGAACTCTTGAGATTACAATTGTTGGATAATTTGTACAAAATATGAATGAGTCAAAATACCCTTTTTGGTATGGTACTTATCATTTTCTTGATGTTTTACTTTCTCAATGAGATACCCAAAGAAAAGAATGGATATATAATGTTCTTGTAGCTACTTAAATTAGATATCACTTGAGGAGATTCCCTAGTAAAGAGCCTAGTGATTCAATTTTGTGGGGATTCTTTAAATCTAAAGAGAAAGTATTCCTAGTAAAATTATGGATAAGTACAAGAGTGAATTAAGATTTATGGTTAGTAGAGATTACTACTATATGGAAGTAGTTGAACCCATAAGTGTTTGGGTTCCAGATCTACCTTATAAGTTAGATGAGTTTGAACGTATTGGCCTTGCAAATACTATGTTGAGAAAACCTAGGGATACAATAGTTGAAAGGTTTGGTACTTATAAAGAGAAATCAAGTAAATTATAGAACCTAGAAAAGAAGGACATTGAAGAAAAAGTTGAAAAGATGAAAGATGATTTGGAGAGAGAGTTTGGTACCCCTAAGGACCCTGTGGAGAAATCTAAAGGTAAATCTGCTCCTCCAAATACTACTCCGCATAAGTCCAGAAGGTTAGGTAGGACCTTAGTCTCCACACCACCTATTATTACAAATCCTTTCGAAACAAAGTCTATAGGTGGTTCTAAAAAGAAAGATCCATCCAACACCTCTCTGCAAAATAAGTCTCCCAAGAGAAGAAGGAAAGAAAAAGCCGCAAGAGAAAATAAAATTAGTTGTGAAGAAGAAGATGAGAAAGAGGAAGAACATTAGTTGGTCTAGAAAATAAAGTCAAAGGCCTCTTAGGAAGAGACCAATAGGAAAGGTGAAAAGAGAAAGAGAAGACCCCTATGGTTAGTGAACATAGTCCTATGAAGTTTGATGCATTATTCAATGCTATTGCAAATCATGGTGCACTAAAGGAAACAACACTACTATATGAAGAATCGACTCCTATTGATAAAGCTACAATTGAAAAAGTAATAGAGATGTATATCACCATTGATGTGAATCTAGATGATAGACATGAATAACTCTAGGTGAGTCTTGTGAATTCACTTAGAGCCAACAAATAAGAAGTTGTAGTGGAAGAAGAAAAGATAAGAAAACATGCCTTGGAGAAAACTAGAGTAACCCTTACTGATGAAGAAAGAATAAGATTTTCTAAATTACATGAAAAATAATTCAAGACCAAACACAAGGTAGATACCCTAATGGGGAAGGAATATGAAGAAATCAAGAGGATGGAGAGGCAAACATAGGAGATAACAACCAATATTGTTGTAGAAATGAAGAAAGATGTGCTTGCAAATAAGGAAACCACTCCCTCAAAGACAAGATCAAATGTAAAAAGATACACCTCTCCCAAAAATCAATGAGCCTATCATAGAGAAACATAAGAATATGCAATAAGATATGTTGACAGAAAATGCTCCTTCAAATGTGGAGATATTTGATGAAAAAATAAAGAAGTTGAGCAAGGTGCCCTAGAGAAGACTGAAGCTCGAAAAGAAGAAAATTTTCCAAGCTAGAAGTTGAGAAGATTGCAGAAGAGTTCTCTAGCAGTGGAGATAAAGAGAAGATTGATATTCAAGTAGAATAATGTACTAAAATAGGTGGCGAGTCCTCTAGACCCTCTGGAGATTCATTCAAAGAACTTTTAGATATGTAATTATAGTTTCAACCAGTGGTGTCTACATAATTGCTATAGATTTAGGTATGCAACAAGGTCAAGTGGACTTATAATGGCATGTGATGAAGGTATCTACAAGAGTAGTCATTGAAAATATACACAGTCAAGTGGACTTATAATGGTATGTGATAATGGTTTGTGGACTTATTATGGATTCCAGTAAGTGATGCAAATGGAGCTACAAGATTAGTTGTTGAAAATCTACATAGACAATTCTTTCTACTACAGGAACAAAAAGAGAAAACCATAAAGCAATATACAATAAGCTTTGTGACATGGTAGTCTTAAACTTACACCTTTTATTGAAGTTTTAACTAATGCTGAGAAGATTGTGCAAAAGAATCCAATGTCTAGTTCTTCAGAAGAAGGAGAAGACTTTCATGTTCAGTTTAAAACTTAGTGCCATATGCTTTCCTTTTCCAAGAAGGATTGGGAGATTGCAAAGAAGGATTGGGAGGCACACCTTGCAAAATTAAAGGTGTCTTATAATGGGTATTATACCCCCATCTAGTTAAGGTGTATATTTTTTCTTTGCATATGCAATTTTTTGATTTTAATGTACATATGCGGAGTTAGTAGATGGTTTTGTGGTATAGTTTTTCCTTTTTGGTGATGGATAATATAGAAAGGGGGAGTGAAGTAGATACATGAGCTACTCTCATGTAAATATATGAGTAAGGGGGAGTAAATAAGAGAAGTATCTTTTTGGTACCATTCTCCCTTGATGTCAAAGGGGGAGTGTTTTGGAGAAGTGTGTTTCCATCAATGACAAAGGGAGAGTTTTTGCAGAAGGGTATGTGCAAGGTCATGATGGGCCAAAAAGTGACAATATGATGGGTATGTGGCTGATGACTATTTTTTTACCCATAATTGATGAAACAAAAAGGGTTTTCAAAGGAGATTCTTAGCTTTCCATTGATATAAATTATTCTTTACTTTGAATTTAATAAGTAATTATTATTCATTTTCTATTCAAATTATGACTAAAGTCCTGATTCATATGTTGATTGAAAAAAATCTATAGCTTTCAAATGGTATCACATTTTTTGAATCCAAAACATGTGTCACATTTTATGCTTCACATACTATAGGATTAAAAAAAGAAAAATTGAATTTCATGAAGTTTTGACCAAGTTAAGGTGGTCAGACATATGCGTTTTTATATCTTTTAAAAAGTTGTAATAAATTTTTTATAATTAATTATTTACTTGGAAGAAAATTACAAAAAAATATGCATCACATCAAGGCATGAGTCCTCTACTTATATCTAAAATCTTATAAAAAATATTATCATTTTATTGTGGTTAGGGTGGTTAGACAGACACCTACTTCTTATTTTTTCCCTGAAATTCAAGTACCACTACATTGAAATTTCAAAATTTCACCAAATAGATTTTCTTTTTTTAAAACAAACCTAGTAGTTTAGAAACTACATTCAATTTGATACAAATTCTATTCTTACATATTTTTGAAATAATACAAATAACTTATTCAAATTTTTATGTCAAGTTGCCTAACTCTGATTTTTTTAAATTTTTTGCCACTTAAGGGCCTGTTTCTTCCATGATGATCGTGCACATACCCAGAAGTGTGTTTCCATCAATGAAAAAGGGGGGGATTGTTGGAAAAATAAGCATGATGATATATGGTTTTGTCATTGATGGAAATCCATTGTAGAAGTGATCGTGGATCTGTATGTACATAGTCTGGAGAAGTCTGGAGAAGACCAAGTGTTTTAGTGAAAAATTACTAAGTTCTAGTCTAGAATAGTAACAGAGCAACAAATTTATGGTCTGCATTGCTCTGCTTTGAAAATATTGTCATGTGGTTATGAGGTAATAATGGTATGTATTGAAGGTATCTATATCAAAAGTTTCAAGGTTACGCATGTCTTCCACAACTGAATATATCGATGACAAAGCTTCGGGCTTAGTAGAAGTAGAGTTATAGGTGCAAAGTGTATATTGGAATTCTTTGCATTCCATTGTGGATGATTATTATGCTGTGCAATTTTGAGGAAGTGTTTAAGGATGTTAGAAGTATGTACACTCCAAGTCACAAGTTATTTGGTGGTCCACATGTTGAGTTATGGATGAACAGTTGTTTCTTCACCATTTTTATTATGCAATGCTTACCTAAGGGTTTTGGGGTCATATAGAGTTGAATCATGAAAGGAGTGGAATCATCATAGTAATTATAGGTCATTTCAACCTATTTTGGTGAATAACATATTTTTGTTTATTTGGGTTCGAGTTTTGAGTCATTAGGTTATGGTGTTCCATGTTTCATCTAATTAGGCCAACATAATTGATGATATGCTTTTTTGTGGAAGATGTATGTACATATAGAAGGTTGATTTAGTGTGTAAAGGTGTGGTGTAGATATTGTGTGAGATATGCGATGTAGAGTGAACTATGAAAGGTGATAGTGGTGAAGTATGAAGTGTGTAAAGTCAGTTTTTTGAGATTAATTGGAATTGTATCTTCAACATGTTGCAGGTGCATTATTAGTAGTTCAAAATCTGGAAGTGAGCAATTCTTCTATTCTCTTTTCTATTCTAGATAGTGATTCCTTTGGGTAGTGAGCCCTTGGTAGTGAGCCTTTTTTTTGGATGGTGAGTCCTCCAATCAATAATCCATTGTAACTAGTTATAATATATTGTGAGCTAATCCCCACTATGGTTTTCTCCTTCCTTGGGTTTTGCACATAAATATGGTGTTCTTTTGTTTGTTGTTGTTGTTGTTGTTGTGGTGCATGCTTCAATTGCTCTTTTCCATTTCTGTAATTTTGATGAGATGCTTTGAATACATGTTTAAGTTGACGAAGTTAATGAGTTTTAGTGAATACTGATTCACCCCCCCTATCAGTATTTCGGGTGTTCATTAGGTAGTTCCTCAAATGATTATGCCTAAATTAAGGATACAACAGTTGATTCCATGTTTCTTTACTTGAAGATTCTAGGATAGGATAAATTTATTTTATTGAATAATTGTTGTTGCTATAGTCTTTAGAAGTCTACTCTTCAATATTTTAAAACTTGGAGGGCCTTGATTCTTGATGCTTCTTATGTCATAGTTAAAGTTTAGGCAATCATTTTAATCATCACATAACTTTTACCACATTTCATATATGGTTACCTTCTTAAAAGGACACTTCAACTTAGAAATTTATTTGTGATATTTTTAGAAATTACTAATCTTCTCTTTGCTCCATTTTGACCTCTCTGAGATATTAAATTGTATTCCTAGTCTTTATTTTTCTTTAGTCATAGACCCCTTTTTTATATTAATATCTCTCCCAAGGTGGGAGGGGCTTTAAAGAAATCTCAAACATTTTTATACACATGTTGGAGTATTGTATTTGAGTATACCTTATCTTTCAATTTTTTAATCTAATCTCTTGAATAAATTTATCCTCTGATTTAAATTTTTCTATCCATTTGTAGTGTTGAAAAATATTGCCAGGGACATTTTCACACTTGTTTGGGCCCTCCTTGCTGAATTAGGCTTAATGTTGCCTTGATCTAGTGTTGTAATGTGGTTGAAACATTCACATTAGGTTTTGGGCCCTTGTGAACTAATGAATTCAAATGGTACCTTGCTAAAGTGTTGTGAAGTGTTGTAACCCACTTTCACACTTTTATAAGGTCTTATTAATTAATTACACCTAATAAACCTCTTTTTAACATTAATATTTCCTTATTTGGAGTGTTGTAAAGTGTTGTAACACACTTTCACACTTTTCTAGGCTTGTCATTAATAATTGGGCTTTCTTATTCTTTAATTGGCCCCATTTTGCATCCACAAGCCTCATTTATTGCATCCTTTCGAGGATAATCTCAACACAAATCAATACCCAATCATAATTCAGGTGTTTCTAGTTTGAATGACCCAAATTTAGTGATTTGGGACTCATTTTTCACCTTGGACGAATGGGTCCCACCTAGGTCTTTTGGTCTAGAACCAAATTTCACACATTTCTAATTACTTTTGATTTTTGGTCCCATACATTATGTCAGATGGGACTCATTCGCCACCTTGGATGAATGAGTCCCATGTGGCACAAAATCAAAATTAATTCAAATTTCTAGCAGGATTTTATTCTCTTAGATTTGATGTCGGCTTGTACAGTTGTAATTTTGGGAATTCTTGCTTAATTGAGTATAAATACAAGGTTCTTTCTCTCATTTTCATCCTAAGCATTCAAGTGTTCATCTTGATAGCAAGTTTGAGTTCACAAGGTTTTTCAAGAGCATTCAAGAGCATTGAAGGGAAGATTATCAATATTTTTAGAGCAACATTCAAGCATCAATCATCATGTCAAATATTCCATGCATCATGTTTGTTATTGTGTTAACAATTGTGGTGTAGGGTTTGTGATTCAAGCAATTGTTTCATGCAAGATCATTTGAAATTATTCAAGCAAGAATCAAGATCCATATCCATTGCATCCATCTCAAGCATATTTGTAGCACCTTATTTCTAGGGTTTGGTGAGTTACAACATTGTTATTTCTTAATTCATCATTCTCCATTCTTATTTGATTTTTTTTCAAGGATTGATTTCCAACAAGGGATTTGACCAATGAAAACCCCTATCCACTAACTCAAAAAGAAAATTCTATCTCCTTTATATGTGATTTGTAGGTCTAGCTTGCAAATTTCCTAAGGAGCAAGATTGGAGAAAAGTTGAAAATCATTCAAAGTTTTCAAATTTGTCATCAAGCCTTGGAGAACCTTGGAGAAGGCCTACAGGTTGCAAATCAGGGTTTCAAATCTAGAAATCAATCAGGAATGACATAGCAGATAGAGAGGAGTAGGATCAACCTTTGAAGCTTCAGAAAATCCCAACTATATTGATTCGCCACTTCTGGTGAATGAGTCCTAGTTCCATCTAGTTTTCAAGATTTTATAGATTTGGATACCCTTTTGGTAGATTTCTATTCCTACACAAACTTCTAGAAACTAGATTGATTCACCCAACTTGGCGAATGAGTCCCAGTCAGTAATAAAGTTTGAATTTCTAGTTTTTTGAACCTCTAGTCAGCCTCTCCAGATTTCTAGGTGCACACATTCTATTTTGTAGCTTTCTAAGTTGTTTCATTCACTTTTATAGGTCATTTAGGGTTAGTTTGCATTCAATTAGGGTTTTCCATTTCATCTTGCATTTCGTTGTCTTTTCCAAGTTAAAACTTGGTGGTGAACCCCTCATTAAATCATATTTAGCCCCTAGAACAACCCTCTTCCAATATCTCTTTCTCCTTTGCAAAGAGATCTCAAGGGTTTGTTCTTGAGTGAAAGTTAGTGAAAATTGTCCTTTCTAGGCCCTAAACCCCTAGGGTGGAAAGGAAAATTATTTTCTAGCTTTCACCTCCCCCCAATGAAACATAGTGGCTCATATGTTGCTCTATGTTGTCATTAGTGTTGTCATTAGTGTTTTCATTTATGTCAACATCTAGTGTGGCTATGATGAGAATGTGTTTTTGATGTTGATCAAGTGTTGCAAGTGTAGCAGGGTCACTTGGTTTTCAAGTGCTTTTGAGAAAATCTGCATAAAGAGTGTACAAGGTGATAGAAATGTGTTATGTGTTGTGCTTTGTATTTATTCATTCTTGAAGATGTGCTTGTGCAGTTTGGATGTGTTGATAAAAATTCCTTGAAAGTCGGTGATCCCATAATAGTGGTTTACAATTTTTGGCCAAATTGGACACTGAAATTATTATTTTTAACTAAATCTTCACATTCGGGCACCTATAGCGGCTAAACTGTGAGGAATTTGAAGATGGTGAAAACTGGAGTCTCATAAAATTTTGTCTGTAGATTCTAAAAATAGTTTTTTCAAAAAATTTGGAATCAAATTGTACTTCTTTTTCCATCTCCCATGAAAATTGATTTTTTTCAGAAAACAACATTTTTAAAAAGTGACACACACCGTATAACGCATAACTTTTTTTCCATGAAGGATAAAATTATAATTCTTTCAAATTTAGATTTTTAACTCTGATATCTAATGCTTCCACTTGGTTAGATAGTTTTTATTGAATATTTTTCCTTAATCAAGTTTCAAAGTCAAATGAATTACAATTCAGACATAAGCGACCATTATATAATGTGTAACTTTTTTGTATATGTCAAAATTTAATTTAATTTTTTTGTTGGATCAAGGACTTCAATATCTAGTGCACTCATATTTTTCAATTTTTTTTTTGATAATCTTCTATTTTTCCACATGTGAAGAACAAATAAATTCATTTTCGATGAAAAACCTATGTTTAATAAAACTTAAAACAAATACATAACAAAACCAAAACATATTAAAATTATATTCATTGGATAGCTTGTTATGAGGAATACCATAATAATTTGAAATAAATTTTAAATGAATTCATTTGATCCACCAAAAGCTAAATCAAAAGTGATTTTTAATCAACATTTTGATAGGTGTAAAGGACGCATTTATAGGTATGGTTTAAAACTAGCGAGGTTCTATCCAAGGGGTTTGATCTAAGGTGATTTGATCAAACCCTCTTCAATTGGAATCCTTAAAATGGAACTTTTTAAGGCTTAAATCATTATATTTTCTAAAAATATGTGATTTCAGCTAAAATCCATTCCTCTCAGGAATTGTAAACCACTATTATGACAGCACCTAAGTGTTATATCCAGAGTTTCAGGTTCTAGATCATGTGATAGTAGAAGATATGTGTGACAATGTGCTAGAATGTCTCTAGTTGTGAAGAGGGATATCTAGGAGAAATGAAATTACGCTACATTTCTCTGCACTAAATTTTCTTGTCTTGTAGATTTGGGAATGTGCTAATATTGTTTATACCCACCTTCCCACAATTTTTTTAGTGTTTAGTTGTTTTGCAAGCTTGGTTCATGAGTTGTATCTTAGTGGTAGTTTGACTAGTTGCATAGGATGATAGTATTCTCAATTTCATGTGTGTGCGCAGTGATTTTGAATATTTTATTGATGTTGAAATGTACTAGGATGTTGTGTAATGTTTCTCCATGGTTCACAAGATGTTTTAGGACTTGGTGAAGTGTGAATTAGTTGCTTGATAAGTTTAATGTTGGTTTGGCCAACCTGGCATGTTAGTGTTATTTACAAATGAGCTTCATGGTTTGTGGAAGCTTAGTGTAGCATGTTAGTATGGATTTGTGTCTTGGTTAACCCTTGGTGTGGTTTACCTTCACTTCTTTCCAATGTTTCAAAGGTGTTTGGTGCTGACCTATTTGGTGGTTGCATATTTCTTTAAAGCTAACTTAGAGAAGGTTATTCAAGGTTACAGATGATATATATCCAAGTTAAATTGTTGGAGAAGTGTGTGATGTGAAGTGTGGTGTGAAATGATGTGTATGTGATAATTTGTTGAGATTTGAGTGTGAGCATGAATGCCTAAGACTACTGTCCTCGAAGTAGTGAACAAAAGGTGTTTACATTTCAGTGTGCCTAAAGTTGTTGGAGGCAGTGATACAAAGGTTGTGGATGGTTTTGGTGGTTTCTCTCATTGCTATGAGGTAGTGAACCTCCTTATAACAATTTATTTGTAATATCTGGTAATCTGAAAGAAGTGATCTTCTTAGGTAGTGAGCCCTTGGCAGTGAGCCTTTAATTTTCTTGTGGATAGTGAGTCCTTGAGAAGTGAGCCCTTCTAGTAGTGAGTCTCTTGAAATTAGTTTTGATATTCATATATAGTGAGATAATCCTCACTGTGGTTTTTCCCTCATTGAGTTTTCCATATAAAATCTAGTGTTCTATTTTGTATGGTTACATTGGATGTGTTGATGTTTCATCTATTTGTTTTCATCTTGATGCTTAATAAGGGTTTGAAGGTTTTAATTTGCACAAATGATTCACCCTCACTCTTAGTTGTCATGTGTGTATAACAATTGGTATTAGAGTAGAGGTTCCTTGGAAGAAGCTTAAACGCTTGATGTAGATATAGATGGTGCATAGGAAAGGTGCCAAAGTCCCTATGTTCGATGGAACAAATTATACTTTTTGGATTCAAGCCAAGATGGAAGCCTTTCTTGTCTCATTAGGTTTTGGAGTATGGAAATCAGTTGAAGATGGATATACGATGCCTACTACTCATTTGACAAGTGAAGATGATATCAAGGAGTATGAAAATAATGGCAAAGTGAGGAATGCTATTTTGAGTGGCCCTTCTTATTCAAAACTTGTGAAGGTGATAAGCTATAAAATTACTAAAGAGGTTTGGGAGAAGTTGAAAAGAATTTATGGAGATTCTAAGATCAAGCAAGCAAAGATGTAGAATTTTAATGCCAAATTTGAAACCCTAAGAATGTCAGAGGATGAAGAAATTATAGGCTACAAGTAAAGGGTGGATGAAATTGTCAATGTCATCAACACTCTTAGTGGAAATTTTGAGGAAAGTGAAATTGTTAAAAAGGTATTGAGAACCCTTCCTAAATCTTATAGAGCTAAATATTCTGCTATTGAGGAAGCTCAAAATCTAGATCAATATTCTAGAGATCAAGTTTTTTGGTGTATTAACTACTTTTGAATTAAGAGAGTTTGAAAAAGATGCTTCAAGGAAAGAAACTACTTTTAAAATCAACAAGAAAGAGAGGAATGATGAATCTAATCTAGATGATCTTGATGAAGTTGAAGAAAATTTTGTAAGAAGATTGAAAAGGGTACTGGAAAATAAAAAGGTAAGTTACCTTTCAAGTTTTCCAATTGTGGTAATATAGGTCATTATGCTTCAAAATGTCTAGGTAAAGTTTCAAATGAAAAACATAAAGATCATAAAGGTAAATATTTCAAGAAGAGTTATTATGTTAAAGAAGACAATGGTACATATGATGATGAGGAATTAGACTATCCAGATGATGGAAGTGATGAATGCTTATTCATGGATTTGAATGTTAGAACTAATTCTACTAACCCTGAAATATGTGTGAAGGAAACCGCTTCAGACATATATCACAACATTGAAGGAACTATGTTGATTTCCTTTCATGCAAGAGAGGAGAGAAACTACTAGATAATTGACAACGTATTCTCAAATAATATGACAAGTTCAATAAGAGTAATTCTATTAATCTTAAGAAGTATGATTGTAGTTTTGTTAAATTTGGTGATGGCACATGATCTATTAAAATCTATCGAAAAGGTTCAATTAGACTTGATGGAAAACATAAGATAGATGACACTCTTGAGGTAATTTTTCTTCCCTTTGATGAAAACTCACATTACATTCCATCATCTCCCATTCTAATTTTACTCTTTCTCTCTCAGCTACATCATGTTATTTTATTGACACATCCTAATTCATATTAGTTTAGGCCACACACTTCATTGGTCACTATTCTTGAATCTTGTATGATACAATTATAGTTCAAAATCAACATTGAAACATGTGATAAACTTACCAAACCATTCATCTTGATTCATTTCTACATTCCATTCGAGTGGGAATTTAGTAGTTTAACAACTTAGAGTTTCTTTCTTTCAAATGAAGATGTATAATCTATTGTAAAAGGGCCTATTGCAAAGTTCTCCATGTAACATTCTACATTATTCTTCTCACACTTCACAAGGTATACACAATATTTATAACTTTTTAACATACATGTATTATTTAATTGATTTTATGGTTGGATGCCTTCATTTGTAGCTTCCTAGTCTACATGAGAGAGGAGTAGGCTATCATGGAGATAAGTTGAATGATCAAAAAACCCTCTTTCTAATGATGTTTAGTCTTTGATTTTACCAAAATAAAGAGTGCCATCATGTTTTTTCTTTCTTTCTGTATTGTCTAAATTGCAAGAACGAATTTTTTGAATATGTTGATTAAAGGATTTTTCAAAGGTGAAATGTAAGTGTAATTATGTAGTGACAATGCTCATTAGAGATATTTTTAGTCTCTTTGTTGAGCCAAGTTTTGATCCAACTTTCATGATGAATTTAATTATAATGAGTGAACACATCTCCTTGGTGACACTAACATTCCTTATCTAGGATGATCACATAAAGGATGAGATAAGCACACCACCCTCCTTTGTTGTGAAATGCCAAAATAGTGATGTACTTTTCTTTAAAAAATTATATTTTTGTCCAACCTAAAAATTGTTTGATTGTGGAAATATTTCTAAAAATTTAGCTAATGTTATATTAATTCTATTATTGGATTTAATATTCTTTGATGTTGTACTAATTCTATTATCAAATTTAATATTCTTAAAATATTGAATGAGAATGTTTTAACTTTTGTAATCAATTTATGACCTTTAGATTAAAATACTATTATTTGTGATATTTATTTTTGTTAGTCATTTCATGTTATTGTATCAATCACTATACAAATATAATAGACTATCAAGTTAGAGTTATCATGCATTAACTAATAATTAATTAATCTTTAATTGACTATTAGTCTAATTTATTCTCATGCACTTAAGCTAAACTTAAGAGTGTTTTATGCTTTTATTAGTTGAGCTAATTATATTAGATCATTATGTCTCATCTCATGTGATGTTGACACTTTTCATGATCTAATCCCTTTCTCATTTAGGGTTTTGCTAGATTATAAGCACTCAACCCTCATTGTAATTATCTTGAGCTTTCATATATTCTTGAGTCTCTTGCTTCTATAGCTTTTTTCTCGTTGATGAATATTGCATATATTGTTTGCAGATCTCTTGCATGGAAGGTGTATTTTTTTGTTGTTTGATCCCGTGGCTCGTGGTTTTGTGCTTGTTTCATAATTCTAACATGGTATCAGAGCGTGGATTCAGCGAACCCTTTTCAATTTATGAGATTTTATTTCTTCAATGAGGGTTACAAGCTTCAGATTTGAATCCCTTTTTCTTTGCAAATTTTGGAGGTGGGTGAATTTTTGGTGTATTTTAGCATGAAAAGGACCTCACCGTTGGATCCAGAGCTGTCGAGAAAGTCAAATTTGGTTTTTGTTTCACTTGATTTTGACTCTTGACACTAGATCTACGAAGGTTTGAAGTGGTTGCTTTATTTCCAGATCCGAAGGGTAGCTGCATTTTTCATGCATTTTGAGCCAAAACATAGGTTTCCATTGTGCTCAGAAGGCCCAAAAACCTTAAGATCGCTTGTCAAATCATTGAAATCTATGTCGGGAGCTTCTAAGGAAATTTTTTTTTGTACAGGGGCCCATACAACCCCTGTACGGCTTTGCGACATGAATTTTGAAAAAAAGAAATTATTAAAAAAAGCCAAAATTTTGTTTTGGTTGGCATTTTAAAAAAAAAATCTTTATTAGAAATGTTTTAAAAATCAAACAAATTGCTTTTTAAAAAAAGTTGGATCAAAGTTTTTTTGGTAGACTTTATTAATGTTATGGGGGCCAATGGTTCATTTAATGAGCCTACGGTAGGGTACATAGTACCCTGTCCGCCACTGATCACCGGTACCCAAGCAGTCGCTATTTCCCAAACACTGGTGACATTTTTTTCTATGATCGGAGACATTTTCCAGGTGGCGGCCCATGTCCCAAACTAACAAATTCCTCTTTACCTAGCAGACGCCTTACTTTCCTGATGACTTTGCGTTCTTCGACATGTAGCCAAATTCCTAATGATCTACCTTTTCCGACAAGTGCATCTGACCTAGAATATTCTGGCCATACTTAGTGTATTCTGTCATTGGGGTTTTTGTAGGGGGTCGATTTATTTCCAGGTGCAGGGAATATTCCCTAGAATATTTTGATGATGTTAGCATCATGTCATGCTGACATTAGCAATACAAACACCTTTGGATGACCCCTTTAACCCCTTTTTTGCCTCTAGGGAGTGATTTTTTTCTTTTGACCATAACTAGGGCATATGATATCGTTTCTTGACAAACAATATATCATCAAAAAGCTAGTTCCACCAACTTTCTAGTGGTGTGGGTCTCATTGCTTTATTAAATTGATGCTAGTGCATTCTATAACCTATTGAAATCAGGTGAGCAATTTTTCAGTCCCGAGCTTGTAACTTTTGACCAGTTTCTCTATTTTTCATGATTCTAGTGACGTTGGAACCATCTCTCAGAGTTCTTCAATTCCATCCATGCAATTTTTCTAGATTGTTCTACAGGTTTTTTTTTTTTTTTTTCAGATTTTTGTGTTTTCACACTCTAGTGAATTAATTGGATTTTTGAGCTCCTAGAAACTTTTTGTTTGTGTGGGATGACTTGTTTATGGTTGTTCTATATGTATTTCTAGTATTTTTTCCTATTTGGACATTAGGGTATGTGCAGGATCATGATGGGCCAAAAAGTGGCAATATGATGGGTATGTGGCTGATGACTTTTTTTTAACCCAAAATTGATGAAACGAAAAAGGTTTTTAAAGGAGATTCTCAGCTTTCCACCAATATAAATTATGCTTTACTTTGAATTTAATAAGTAATTATTATTCATTTTCTATTCAAATTACGACTAAAGTCCTGATTGATAGGCTGGTTGAAAAACATCTATAGCTTTCAAATGGTATCACATTTTTTGAATTCAAAACATGTGTCGCATTCTATGCTTGCATACTATAGGATTTTAAAAATAATAATTGAATTTCATGAAGTTTTGACCAAGTTAAGGTGGTCAGACATACAAATTTTTAATATTTTTTAAAAGTTGTAATAAAAAATTCATAATTAATTATTTACTCAGAAAAAATTACAAAAAAATATGCATCACATTGGGACATGAGTCCTCTACTTATATATAAAATCTTATAAAAAAATATTATCATTTTATTGTGGCTAGGGTGGTCAGACATACACCTACTTCTTATTTTTTCCCTGAAATTTAAGTACTACTGCATTGAAATTTTAAATTTTCACCAAATAGATTTATTTTTTAAACACACCTAGTAGTTTAAAAAATACATTCAATTTGCTACATATTCTATTCTTACATATTTTTGAAATAATATAGATAACTTATTCAATTTTTTACGTCAAGTTGCCTAACTCTAATATTTCTGAATTTTTTGCCACTTAAGGGCATGTTTTTTCCATGATCCTGCACATACCCATTATAGACATTCTTTTTTGCACATTCTCTTTTGTAAATGCACTGAGATAAAGTGCCATTCTAGTGTATAATATTTTGGGGATTTCGCACATCCTGTTGTGCCTATTATATTCAAACTATGATATAAAGTGTCATGGGGGGGTTGATGTTTTCCTTTAGTTTTCCATGTAGTGCCCCTCCGTGTCGGTTGTTCTGGACCTTTGTGTGAGTATTTGTGTGTGCTTCATTGATTACTGTGTTATTTGATGGTGTGAAAAATGTCATATGTTAGTAGTCATGTTTATATAATTAATTAAATCATAAGTGATTTGCAAGGTTATTTAAAATATAATTAGAAATTAAAATAATAATCAATTAAATTAAATTAAATGATTTAGAACAAATGATCAAATTAAACTAATTCGTTAAAAGTAAAAGTGATATTATTAAATAAATTGATTTAAATTGTTGTGTTATATTGAAGTTAATACTAATTATGAACAAAATAATCTTGAAAAGATAATTATTATAATAAGAAATTTGAATGGGTAAGGAGATAGGAAGTTGAAGTGTTTTTAAACAAGAAAAGCTGGAAAGAAACTACACCTATAAAGCAATTGGAAGTCGAAGAGAACTGTAGAATATAAAAAATAAATAATAACTTTATTTAGCTTTTGGGGGGAAAAATGAATAGGGGGGCTCTGCACAATACTTTTCAAAGAAAATTACAGATTGCGAGTTTTATATTGATATTGTTTTTCGATCTGAATTAATTTCGGAGATCTAGTGTGAAGGAAGGATCTGTGGCTATGAGGTGGAGGTATTCTATTCATCCTCATCACTTCTGAGCATAGGTTTCAGGTTGGCCATTGATTTTCTCTATTGCATTTGATTGCCCTCCTCTTAAAACTTCATTAAATTGCTATGGGTTCGCAATTTGTTAATAGTGTTGTTATTAAATTTCATTTAAGGGCAGAGGGAGGATTTCTTGGTATTCGATGGTTGTCTTGCTGTAAGTCTTATGTTAATTCTCTTGGAAGCTTGCTTTGTGATTGTTCTTCCACTTGGTTCTCCGGATAACCACTTTTGCTTGCATTTTTTTGAAAGTTTCTTGATCTGTTTCAACAAACTTATTTCATGTTCATTATGTAATCATCATACTCTAAGAGATGATGTAGATGGAGGCATCCTTTATATTGTCATGAGCTTTGTCTATGTTTTTTTTTATTCTTTACATCATAAGGCTTCTCATGAATCATTGTGAGCCTTTAAATTGAGACTTCTTCATCCTGCGTAGCACTCTGTCCTCAGCCGCTAAACCATCATGGCTGCATGCGCCCAGGACACTAGCAAAGCTTACAATAATAGGAAGTTTAAAAGTTTAAATGATCTCTCTTATTTCATTGGCAACCTGTCTAAGTTGCATCGCTTAAACATGATAGGAAGATTAAAGATTTAAATAATCTGCTTGATTCTTCTGACAATCTATCGCAGTTGCAACACTTGAAATATAAATATTGTCATTATTCTAGCATAATAGAACGCTCACCTTTGATCGTGGTGGATTTTAACTCCCAAAATTCAATCTGAGAGCGTCTCTAGAAACTCACTGCCAAATAGAAAGAAAAGTTGTTCATTAATTCTCCTCCTCTTAAGTCACGTATTTGATCCTCACCTCTCTCTTTTCCTTCAAGTCTGTGGATAACATTTGGAATTTGATAATAATGCAAGTAGACAACAATATTTCCAAATTACAATATTCACTTTCTAATATACTTGGCAACCTGTCCCTATTACGACATTTAGAGTAGAGGCATTGTGCATAATTAAATAGTCTCCCATAAACCATTGGAACCCATCACAGTTGCAACATTTAGACTTGCAAAGGTGGAGTAAATTAAATAATCTCCTCAGGAGTATTTTTGCTAGCTGCTTTTCGCTTCTTATTTCTTTCCAAGCCTACGCACCTCCTCATCTCAATCGTCTTTATCTATTCTTTATTTCACCATTTTTGTGCATCATTTATAGTCTTGGTTGTATGGGATCAATGGATTAACACAAAACTGATAAATGGGACTATCGATTATGCATTTTATTGAAAGTTTCTTAAGCCTTTTCAACAATCTTCTTGCGTGTGTTTAATACCTCTTCATCCCATGTGATGAACTCGCTTCATGTTCTCCTTTTGAATAAGGTCTAAGTTTGGCCCTCACACCATAGTTATATCTTAATATTTCTCCTCTCTTTTTCCTTGTGGACAGCATACAGTGGTTGGTTATCCTGTAAGATAGGAGTCGTCATTAGTGAAATTTGGGATTCTTTATACTCTAGTTTCATGAATTGATTAATATGTGTATATGCTTTAGATGATAGTCACTGTTCCAGGATATTGCTGAGTTCATTGTAGTTTTAAGTAGTGAAAAGTTCAAGTTGAAGTGATAGTAGGATTCATAGGCAGTGATCTAAGTATAGTATAGTCCTATAGTCATAATATATATATATATATAGGTAATAATCTGGTAGAAGGCATTTCAAACAATAATCTGTTCTTCATAGATATATAAATGAATAACAAAATGTTCTCATTTCTCACCTTAGTTATATTGAAGTGAATATTGTATTTATGTTGTGTATGTAGAAATTGATGAAATTTTTTTTGTAACAAAGTGATTCCTAGATGAATAAATGAGAAATTCGAATAGCAAGGAAGATAAATTAACTTAGTATATTTAGGTGTCTCTTGGGTAGTTCTTGAAATCATGGTGTCTCTTGGCTTTAGGTGAAATATGTGGAGGTTGTGTGTTCGTAGAATTAGAGGTTGAATGTTATATGCATATAGCTATAGGGGAATGGAGTCACTATTGTGATAAATGTGTAGTGAGATAGATATTAAAATATGTCTCTTCGTTTTCTTTAAATGGACTTGAATGATGTCTCAATAATTGAAGAGATAGGATATAAAGGAAGCCTTAAATGCTAGTTTAATGTTATCACTTTTTGTAGATTAGAAGAAAGAGAATGATTAAATAGTTTAGATGATTAATTGAGTAATATTAAGGAAGTTCTTGAATTATATCATCGTAAAGTTATTAACTTGTTTTATATAAAGGGATTAAGTAATCTTGACAAATAGGAGGGTGATAGAATTAGGAATGGAGATTGTTGTTATAATGTGTAAATTGGACTATATTTGTTTTAATTTGTGTTTGGAAGAGTATACTTGTGATTAGTGTCTTATGGCTTAAAAACATTAGGTTTTATCTTCACTTCGCAATATTGTGATATCCTTAAATGTCGGAAGTGATTGATCTTTAAAATAATGTTCTTTTTAGATTGTTTCAAATTTCTTCTTATTGAATGAATGGGTATATTGTAATTGAATGTGTGGTTTTATGGATTGTTTTGATAGATCTGTTTGATGTGACTTTTTGTGAGTTAATTTTGAGTTGGGGTTTTTCTCTCATTTAATTTATGTTACTATTCGTTGGGAACCCATATGTTTTCTTTTGTTCTTTACCCTAAGTGGTAAATCGGTTAATGTTATCATTGTCATGATGGATGGTTCTGCTTGAGTTGTTAATGAGTCAAATTGAAAAGTTCTTTGAGTTATGGGTATTCCGAGAGGAGAAAATAGAGGTTTCCCTTGGATTTCCAATTTAGTTTGTATCGAAGTTGTTGATCTTATTTTGGTGTATTCACTCATTGTATTTAAATTGAAGATAGTTCTTGTGGCTTTGCAATTTTTGTTGTCAGTTCTTTGATGGGGAAACCCTAGTGTAAACTTTTTGAGAGTCTTCCAGAGGCTTGTTTATTTTTATTGTTGGTCAATGTCTCGCGTTTTATGTGCCCTTGAAGTGGCAAGTGTTTTGGTATCAGGATTTTGAAAGGGTTGTACGAGAATTGTTGAGACTCTGATTTTGTACTTGTTAGCGAGATGGGTAATGCCTCGCATGCTTTTATGTTGTGATTCTTTGTTCAATTTATGATGGTACAACCCTTGGTTTTTATGTTGTTGGGTCTCTAGGGAGAGTGGCTCCTCGTGGGGGCCGGTGCCCCGTTTAAGGGGAAGGGCACAGGATAACCCACGAGTGAGTTAGTAATCAAGTGAAAACCTAATAATTAACTTAGGAGGGTTGGGTAGTAATATCATTATAAGATTTTAAAAATGGATGCCTCGCCTTCATTAGTGCTTCTGGCAGATCAATGAAGGTCGAGAGGTCCGCGGTTGGCAAAGGTCGACCTCGCCTTCACGGGAGGTTTACGGCTCCTCGCATGAGTCACCCTATGGACCGGCCCAGTTGGGAGGAAGGGCACGGATAGCATAGATGGGACCGCCTCAGTTGGGAGGTGAAGAGCACAGGATAGCCCATGTAGGACTATGCGATGACACTCTCCCCTAGTTGCCCAGGTGTTTTACTTTATTGTGTTCCTCTGGAAGTATGTTATGGGAGTTGGTTTAGTTTGTGGTTGAATGGACTTATATTGATTTATGGGTATTGCCTTGATACATCTTTGGTGTACTTTGTGGTCTTGTATGATCTCATTGATATTTGACTTATGACCTTGTACTCTTATGGTACTGTGATATGATGTTATTGTATTGTTTAATTGCAATTTGAAATTGTATTATGTTTATTAATTCAGTTTGTTTTGGAAGTGTTTCATGATCTTCCATTGGTTACTTGTTCATTGGCCATTGCTTTGATTTATGTGATGAGATTTATGACCTTAGGTTATTATGTTGACTCTTGGATGTTGTTGATTTTGTCATTGTAATTCTTGAGCTATATGATACTTTTGTATGACGTTGAGTCTTGTGGTTCCCTGTTTGGATGTTCTTGGTTGAGGTCTCTTTCTTGTCATCCCCTTAGCACGGGGGGTGGGTCTTCAGACTCATGTGGTCAGGTGGAATGTGCTAAACACCCCATTGGGTCCCTAGTCAAGGATCGAGAGGTGCGGATTGGTGTTGTTGCAGCGACTCCAGTGTTGTATTTGTCTTGGAGCTAGTTATGATACTTTGTATTTCTCTATCTATTTGTATCATGGTATCTTGGGTATGGTTTCCATTTATGTTTGGGAACACTTTTGTATCATTGTATCTCTAGAACATTGTATTGTAATGTAACGTTAAACCTTATATGGTTGTTGGCCATGGCAGTTGTTATTCAATGTGTTAAGTTAATCATGTATATATTGCATTTATGTTCACCGATGGTTTCTTATCAATGATTATCATCTATGTGTTATATTTGTTAATGTTTACTTTGTTATGGATTATATCTTTGGCTTTTATTCTTTATTGTCGATGTATGGATTTAAGTCTCGTAATGACTCCTTGTGTACCCCAAGGGATGTATGTGTTTGTGAATCTACTAAAATAAAATTCATGTAATGACTTAATGTGTATTACATGTATGTTATGTTAACTTTAAAAAAAAATTGTGCAGTAATTATTGTTTTATTGTCCTTTGGGGTTCACACGATGGGGCGTTACATTCCATCACACCTTTGTCAAGTGAGTTTCCCTTACATGACAACATTGAATCCCACTGATTCTTGCTTCATGTGTGTGTGTCATAGTTTGCACACTCTTTTATTTGCAGGTTATTTCTCCTACATGCATTTCTCAGTTTACATAGTTTCAGTGTACCTGTCATGGCTCTACCTTTTTCAGCATTATGGTGGGGTTTCTACTATTGGTGCTAATGCTTCCTTGGTTTCGCATTGGAGTGATTTATGTATATAGTATTTGTTCCTATGTACTTTTGGATGCAACATACATCAATAGTTGGTTATATGCATTTCGATGAGATGGATCACTTACTATATGGACACTCTTGCATTCCTCTTTCTGGAGGTTCTTCATTCAACACTCTATTAGTCATCTTTCGACAACAGTTTATAGCTTCGTGCTTCTAGGTGTTCTACAAGTTCCTATTTTTTAGGACAATGTATTGTTTGGAGGCTTCTTCAGTCCTTCACTTGGCTTTCATCTCTTTTTGGAGTGGAGTTTTTCCCATGAGGTTTTCTCTATTTCTCTGTATTATAGAGATCTTTTGTTTGTACATGGGTACCTTACATGGCCTTATTTTTCGGGACCCATCATGCATTCCTTTTAGGGTTTTTAGCTATTCCCTAAGTTCATTTTAATGGGGGGGTGTTAGAGTTATCATGCATTAGCTAATAATTAATTAAGTGTTTTATGCTTTTATTAGTTGAGGTAATATTAGATCATTATGTCTCATCTCATGTGATGTTGACACTTGTCATGATCTAATCATTTTCTCATTTAGGGTTTTGCTCTTATAAGCACTCAACCCTCATTGTAATTATCTTGAGTTTTCATATCTTCTTGAGAGTCTCTTGCTTCTGTAGTTTTTTCTTGTTGATGAATATTGCATATATTGTTTGCAGATCTCTTGTGTGAAAGGTGTATTTGTTTGTTGTTTGATCATGTGGCTTGTGGTTTTGTGCTTGTTTCACAATTTCAACAACTATGTAGAGAGGTTTTATACTCAAGGTGTTGCATCTCTTAACACTCTACTTAAACATCACACTCTTCAATGGTCAAATAGTTAATAGTAAGTTTATACTTTATCCTTTTAATGAAGAGCATTTTTTTTAAAATATTGAATGAGCTAGTGTTCACTAAAGGAGATCAAATTACTAAATAGTGGAAAAGTGTATATTCATTTCTAAGATCTTGGAGTGTATGTACACCATCACGTGCAAGAGTTATTTGAGTCATTTTATGTATTAGTACATAGATTTTAGATTTAATTATTTTTCTAATATGTGGTAAGGATTGTATTTGTTTCTACAATGAATTATATTATACAATAATAAAAATATTGAACGTTCTAGCATTCAAACTTGGAAACTAGTTATGCCTAATGAGATTTTCCACCATTGAGGCACTCGCCCTTTCATGATGGAAATGTTCAAATTCTATCAAGAACTATATTTGAATTCCAACATCCTCTAAAATGCATATATATTGAAATTAGCTATGATACTAAATGCAAAAACTTATACATGATCACATAATTTAATTTTAATAAATTTCAAATAAGAAATAATTTCAACTTAATACATTAATTTTAGTTATAATTTTTTTTAACTAATTTACATAATTCACTGATTTAATAAATTAATTAAATTTTGATTATAAAAAAAATTATCTAACAAAATTTTACTAAATTATCAGTCGTTGAACCTATAAATCTAATTACTAGTTAGAAAATGATACACGGGAAAATTATACCTTGAAATTTAAGGAAGATGACAAGTTCAAAGAAAAATAAGAACCAAGATAGTTAGGTGGCAAGAGCTAAAGATCTATAAGATAGAAAAAAAACCACAGTTACATGATTTTCGTCGCACAGCAGAAAAATTATTTCCATATTAACGTTGCCAATTCCATTAGCATAGTTACAGGTAAATAAATACAATTAAACCGGGATACTTTTTACGTCAAAAGGAATTCATCACATACGGTTACCCAAAATTGTAGACATGTTCATATCAAGAAATTTCAATTCAAGTTGCCATTTTCGTATGTGAGAATAACACGCTAGAAATTTTCAATGCCCATTTATTCAACACTGTTGAAATTTCTGCCACTCAAAAGTCTTACGAAAATTCATACGGGCAGGACAAAGTCTAACAAAAATTGCGGACCGCAGTTAGAGGGATTGAATAAAATTCATAAAGATAATTCAATCTCTGCAAATGCAGGAGTGTGGAAAATTAAAATTTATAAAGACTTTTCAGTCTCTACAATTACGGGTCTCAATTTTTGGAAGACTTTTTTGAGTGTGGAAAATGAAAATCCATAAAAACAATTCAATTTTTGCAACTGTGGGTCTCAATTTTAATTGACCTTTTTGAATGTAGAAATTTTAGTCAGACATTTTTTAGTGTGAAAAAAGAAAATCCATAAAAACAATTCAATTTCTCCAACTGTGGGTCTCAATTTTAATTGACTTTTTTGAATGTAGAAAATCAAAATTCATAAAGACAATTGAATATCTGCAACTGTGGGCCTTAATTTTTGCAAGATTTTTTTGAGTGTGAAAAAATGAAAATTTGAAAACACAATTCAATCTTTGCAACTGTGGGCCTTAATTTTTTTAAATTTTTTAAGACTTTTTTGAGTTGGAAATTATAAGTATTGCTTATTGTATTTATTAATTAATTGAAATTTGGAATATAATATGATTTTGAAATATTTGAATATTAGTAAAAAATTTAATATCATTGAATAAATAAGCATTTGAAATTTCTATAATTTATTATAATCGATTCAAAACATCTGTCTAGTAGTCATGAACATTGGACTATATTTGTTAATTAATTAAACTTCAAAATTATATTATATTTTGAATTTCAAGTAATTCATTTGCATATATCAAATAGACAATGTCTTTGGTGAGAATTATTTAAATTTGGAATTTGTATTCTTAAGAAAAATAATAAAAATAAGATTAATTAAAATTTCAATTTTTGGAATTTGATATGGTCATTAAATTTTGTTTAATACGCATGCACTTCAACTTCATTTATTTTGGGTTTTGTTTAAATTACTTTCATTTCCACTTTTCTATAATTTGTTTAAGTGCTAAAAGTTGGGCATCTGAAATTATTATCTTTTATTTATAAAGACATCAAGATTGTGATATTTATATAAAGATTTAATTGCATAGGGTTTTAGTTAAACTCATCGACTCATATTTTTCGAGTATTGGTTCATATGAAACCATCTCTTATAAGAATGAATGGTACACTTAACACTCATTACATGTAGGTGATACTTATGAGGGTGAAGCATTGGGAGTTTCCAAGAGGTCACTCATCCCAATACTACTTTGACTCAAGCACACTTAACCATGGAGTTTACCCCAAGATCAAACCCACTTAGCTTGTGACCCTATTTGCAAAACTAACAATAAATGTTGTCTTATGAGACATTCAATATAGAGCCCCTTTAGCTCATTCATTAATAAGTATGTGGCACTTTTTGTAATGTCTCAAATTATGGTATTTATATTAAGATTCACTACATAGTTTTTGAATCAAACTCATTGAATCATATTTCTATAGAGGTTCCACATGAGACATCCTCTCGAGAATGAATGTTCCACTTATTGCATCTAGGTGATGCTCAGAGAGGTGAAGCATTAGGAATTTCTAGGAGGTTAGAAATCTTAGTACTACTCTAACTCAATCATGCTTAACCATGGGGTTTTACAGTGCACCAAATCAGGCTTGTTTTTGTTCTTGTTTTGAAACAGCCAAAAAATATTGTTCATATGACCCATTCTTTCTCCTGCACCGTTCATCCCTTGGAAAGTAGAACACGCCGTATTTTATTGCATTCAAATAATGATACTTATAGTAAGGATCAAATTAGTATGGCTTTTTGAATTCATTCATCAGCCCGCAATCCTGGAGGTAATACCACGCAGGTGGTATGGCTGCAAACTCATAATGTGTAAATTAATACATGGAAGTGGTATCTCATTTCCACTAACATAACTTATGTAATCACATCCATCTTGCATCCATCCACCATCCAGCTGTATTTGCTTCACATATCATTCATATCGCACATAATAGTAAGCATCAATCATTTCCACATGCATTGCTGCATCATCATACCAATATAGATTTTTAGTCTAAAAAGCATGCGCCATTAATATTTATAATGCAGCATATCATCATCCATCCTCATCATGCATCACATCATATCATCATTTGAAATTTGGGCTTCATGCCATTTGTTATTTTACGACGTAATATAGAAATCATTTTCATTTGCATCATCATTCATATAGCCATTGAACCTCTGCGTGAGATTGAAGCCCTCAAATTGGACTTTTCACCTTGATCTCTCAAAGGGGCAATGTAAGTGCTGCTGAACGCTGAAAGAATGGAAAAACTTTTGAATTACGATTAGAAGGCAAAGTTTATTCTTTGAACCAATGTAGCAAGTACATTGCTTCAAAGAGGGGCAAAATGTAGACATGAAAAATTAACATTATGCATTCAACTAGGTCCAGTCATCAATTAATCAAGTTCACCTTCATCCATTTATCAGGTAATCTCATTAATTTCCATCTCCTAAGGTCATTAATTTAAAATTAAACAAACGTTAACATTAACCTTTCAATTAAATAAATCAAACATCATCCCTTTAATTAAATAAACCAAAATTTATTTAATTAAATCTCCAAGTGCATATTTCATCCTTTTCTAATTTAAATAAATCAAATATTCAATTCAAAAAGGTCAAACTCACCTAACCATCATTAAGCTAATCTAATCCTAATTAGCCTAATCTAAACCACCCATCACATCCTCTAGATAATCCCATTTGCACAAATAAATCAATTTATTGATTTATTAAAATCCTTATTTTCTTTCAACATGGCATTTATGGGAAATAGTCCCTCAAGTTTGAATTCAAAATCAAGTGGACATGTACATCCAACAAAGAATTTAATAAGCTCTTACATGTCCCCCACTCAACATTTACTCTCAAATTCAAATTTGAAATTTCCCCCTCTTGGGAACATCTCCCAAATCTTTCACATCCCTCAACCTATGACATGATGACAAGTGTCTCCATCTCATTGGCTTGTTCTTTATCCCACATTCATCCATTTGGCCATTCTCTCATCAAAATAATCTATAAATGAAAGGCTTCATTCTTGATCAAATCCTCCACAACTCCACAATCTTTGTATTTCATCCACAATCATTCATGCAAAGACACTCTTCATTGGAGAACTGATTTTTCCCATCCATCATCTTGATCATCAACATATCATTTTCATATCATGGAGCTTAAGCAAGGATTGAGAAAGGGATTCTTTCCATAGAAGCACCAATCCACTATAATATGCTAGTTTGATTATTATAATGATGTTTTCTATGTTTTGCTTGCTTCTTTTGCATTATTCTTGTGATTAGATGAATCTTATAGGGAATCTTTTGTTTGTTTTGGTTTACTAACAATGCTAAGGGCTTTTGTTTTTGAGCTAATGTAGATTTAAGTTTCTACAAGTTGTTCTGCAAGCTTGGTTCATGAGTTGTTTCTTAGTGGTAGTTTGACTAGTTGCACATGATGATAGGATTCTCAATTTCATGTGTGTGTGCCAGTGATTTTGAATATTTTATTGATGTTGAAATGTACTAGGATGTTGTATAATGTTTCTCCATGGTTCACATGATGTTTTAGGACTTGGTGAAGTGTGAATTAGTTGCTTGATAAGTTTAATGTTGGTTTGGTGAGCCTAGTGTGTTAATGTTATTTACAGATGAGCTTCGTGGTTTTTGGAAGCTTAGTGTAGCATGTCAGTATGGATTTTTGTCATGGTTAACCCTTGGAGTGGTTTACCTTAACTTCTTTCCATCGCAAAGATGTTTGGTGCTGACCTATTTGGTGGTTGCATATTTTAGGTATATACATTTCTTTAAAGCTAACTTAGAGAAGGTTATAATTCAAGGTTATAGATGATATATATGCAAGTTAAATTGTTGGAGAAGTGTGTGATGTGAAGGTGGTGTGAAATGATGTGTATGTGATCATTTTTTGAGATTTGAGTGTGAGCATGAATGCCTAAGACTACTGGAAGTAGTGAACAAAAGGTGTCTACATTTTAGTGTGCCTGAAGTTGTTGGAGGCAGTGATACAAAGGTTATGGATGGTTGTGGTGATTTATCTTATTTCTCTAAGGTAGTGAACCTCCTTATAACAATTTATTTGTAATATCTGGTAATTTGAAAGAAGTGATCTTCTTAGGTAGTGAGCCCTTGGAAGTGAGCCTTTAATTTTATTTTCGATAGTGAATCGTTGAGAAGTGACCCCTTCTAGTAGCGAGTCTCTTGAAATCAGTTTTGATATTCATATATAGTGAGCTAATCCTCACTATGGTTTTTCCCTGATTAGGTTTTCCATGTAAAATCTAGTGTTCTATTGTGTATGGTTGTGGATGTGTTGATGTTCATTTATTTGTTTTCATGTTGATGCTTAATAAGGGTTTGAAGGTTTTAATGCACAAATGATTCACCCTCACTCTTAGTTGTCATGAGGGTCTAACAATTGGTATTATAGTAGAGGTTCCTTGGAAAAAGCTTAACTGCTTGAGGTAGATATAGATGACACATAGGAAAGGTGCCAAAGTCCCTATGTTTGATGGAACAAATTATACTTTTTGGATTCAAGCCAAGATGGAAGCCTTTCTTGTCTCATTAGGTTTTGGAGTATGAAAATCAGTTGAAGATGGATATACTATGCTTACTACTCATTTGACAAGTGAAGATGATATCAAGGAGTATGAAAATAATGGCAAAGTGAGGAATGCTATTTTGAGTGGGCCTTCTTATTCAAAACTTGTGAAGGTGATAAGATATAAAACTACTAAAGAGGTTTGGGAGAAGTTGAAAAGCATTTATGAAGGAGATACTAAGATCAAGTAGGCAAATATGTAGAATTTTAAGGCCAAATTTGAAACCTTAAGGATTCCATAGGATGAAGAAATTATAGGCTACATGTAAAGGGTGGATGAAATTGTCAATGTCATCAACACTCTTGGTGGAAATTTTGAGGAAAGAGAAATTGTGAAAAAGGTATTGAGAACCCTTCCTAAATCATATAGAGCTAAATATTCTGCTATTGAGGAAGCTCAAAATCTAGATCAATATTCTAGAGATCAATTTTTGGGTGTATTAACTACTTTTGAATTAAGAGAGTTTGACAAAGATGCTTCAAGGAAAGAAACTGCTTTTAAAGTCAACAAGAAAGAGAGGAATGATGAATCTGATCTAGATGATCTTGATGAAGTTGAAGAAAATTTTGTAAGATTGAAAAGGGTACTGGAAAATACAAAGGTAAGTTACCTTTCAAGTGTTCCATTTGTGGTAATATAGGTCATTATGTTTCAAAATGTCTAGGTAAAGTTTCAAATGAAAAACATAAATATCATAAAGGTAAATCTTTCAAGAAGAGTTATTATGTTAAAGAAGACAATGGTACATATGATGATGAGGAATTAGACTATCTGGATGATGGAAGTGATGAATGCTTGTTCATGGCTTTGAATGTTAGAACTAATTCTACTAACCCTAAAATAT
>VDFB02281492.1:391200028-391318607 GCA_007258455.2 Sequoia sempervirens
ATATATATCATTACTTCATATATACGTAAGATAATAATATTGTACATAATATCTACTGTATATATATCTTATACATATGTATACATGTATTTATGAATATATATATATATATATATATATATATATATATATATATATTTGATTGTACAATTAAGCACATACATATTTACTATATTATCAATAGGAGATATACATGTGATGAATATATACAATACATCCATTCCACATGTGCTTACCTTATTGATACAAGCGTAGCAATATAGGGAAGAACTCACAAGCTCAAATAGATAAACATCACCTAAGCATGCATTCAACAGTAATCAAGACCCTTACTAATGCAGACATATTATGCTAAGGATGACTCACCAATTCCCAACTCAATGACTAGACTCAATCAATCTATTGTGAGTGTGTATAAGCTCCGATAGGTTACATTACTAGTTACCCATCCAAGATCTTCTCCTGAGTGATACCTCCCCCCCGCCTGGAGGAATGAACATATACTTGCATCCACTAACATATGCCCAAGGTAATCAGTTATTCAACAAAATATGCATTACACATAATACATCTCATAGTTAGAATATTAATTCAATAATCATCCATTTCACATATATGCATTTCTTCATATATCATTTAAATGAGATAATATTTATTGATAATTCTTTTGATAACAAAGTGCAAGCACAATTTATTCATCTTCAAAATTCACATTACATTCTCATTTTACCCTTCATAGTAATAGTAAATAATAATTACACAATTGGGGTGTAACAATTCCACAAAGGTATAATTAACAATTAAAAAGGATTAAGGCAGTGCTTGGGGAAGCATATAATTAACAATTAAAAAAGGAAGTCAGCACTTGGGTTTGAAGGGATGTGTTTGTTACAAATGTAAGGATGTTAGTGAAAGGAGGTGACTCCCCCAATAAGATATAAAAGGAGAACACTTCATTTGTGAAAGGCATCATGAATGAAAAGAATGTGATTAAAAAAACAAAAAGAAAAATAAGAAAGTAGAATATGAGATATCTATTTAAATAGATATTGTTTGCAGCAAGAATATTATTGGGAAGTAAGTTGTAGAATATAAATAAAGGAATAACTATATATATGTAGGTATATGTATGTATGTATTATAATTTCCAATCAATCAGTCAATCAATTAGATCAATCAAGTTAGTAGATTGGAAAAAGGAAAATAAGGATTGAAACCTTATTGGAAATAATTGTAAGTCTTTAATATATATATATATATATATATATATATATATATATATATATATATACAATAATGGTGTTTGCAGCAACTATTAATCCTCATAAATAATTATGATTCTTCCTTTATTATTGTAGAGAGGGAGTATTCGCTGCTCCCAAGTCTCTAAGATGCCAAAAAGTCTCAGGGGAGAGAATTGCCCTAAACTACCTCAGACTACCTAATAAGTTGAACAAAATGAAAGAGATTGCAAAATGTATAAAAAGAAGAGTTCCAAGAATGATTACAAACATACAACTTCAAGGACCAAAAGAGTAGATCACTAAATTTTTTGAAATAGAGGGAGGAGCTCTTAGCTAAAGGATGACAACACACGAGCTAGACTTCAACGTGGTGTGTTGTAGTCCTAGGGATGCACTGGCGTCTTGTACAAACAGAGAAATGAACCCTCAGATAGAACTCAACAAGTTTGCTAACTACCCAAACCCGAGGTCTATTTTACTTATTAATTTAACAGAAAGAGAGAATGCAAATAAATGACAAGGCAAGACACCGACTTATGATGGGTCCTACGTTTTGAAGCCTCCCGCAAAGCTCCACACAAGCAACTTGCACACAAGGTGAATGGGGAAAAATGTTGGGGCAGTTTTGGGGCTTGTTGCAGTCAAACCTTCGTTTTGGTGTTCCCACCTCCACATACCACTAGATGGATAGAACGAAATAGATACCAAGTAAAATAGACACAAGAGTGATAAAAGAGAACCCCGCTACAAAGGAGAACTCGTATCACGAAATAGACACCAAAGTGATAAAAGAAAACCCAGCTACTGAGAACCTATATCACAAAATAGAGGCACACTATGTATTATGTTATCAAATTGACAAGAAGCAAGAGAGTGTTACCAATAGTTTGTGGCTCCCTCTTGGCTTGATAGACATAATATTAAGCACTTGCAAAAGAGCTTAGGCTATTGGAGAGACTTCAATCTGACAAAGCTCCATCGTAGAGACACGATGTAGAAGAAAAGAGCGAGAGAGAGAGAGAGAGAGAGTGAGAAGTATTGCAAATGAGAATAAAAGAATGAGTTTTGTTTAGCTACATGGGCGGGAAGAGCCATTACTCTTAGAATCATGCCACGATGACATGTGTTATGGGCCAAGACTTCCAAGATTCCTCGTTTGAACTCATGAAAGTACGTGGACGCTAGAGCATCACATGAATGTCTGCATCGCACAGGTGTCCAACTCATCATTTCATGAGAAGTGAGATGGTGGACTACAGTCACTTCATCATTGGTCCTTATGGAGTTGAAATCATGAAATTTTGACTAAAGGTTCTTGTCATAAATGCGGCTAGGCACCATAAATGCAAGGGTCAAATGCACAAATGTGAAATTGCCATGGGGTACAATTTTATGACATTACAATTATAAATATAGATAATAGATTCATATAATAATATTTTTTGAATTTAGAGAAATGGTTGTAAAATAGGAAGGTCGATCAACCTTCCGCGTTCACAAGATGGGATGTATCAGCTTTCCCTTCATCAAGTACACCACCCCTGAGATGTAGTGCCCATGGGGCCAGGAGGTGTATGGTGCTCTCGGGCTTGTTGAGGGAAGCATTCTTCATGGATCTTATCAAGCACACCACCCCGAGATACAATGCTTGTGGGTTGGGAGGCGAATGAGTGCTCTTGGGCTTGATCAAGGAGGATGGAGTGCCTCCAAGGTGGACTGAGGGATGGAAGGGTGGCCCACCTTCCATGCTCACAATACAAAGGCGACCAACCTTGAGACTGCGATTTGCAAACATTCAACGAATTCCTAATAAGATTATTATGGAAATCCATATTGGAATGGCTATTGCATTAATTAGAATTTGGATGTGACTAATGTGCATGAATATCATGATGTGTACTAATGACTAAAAATATATATATTATTATGGCTCATGAGCTAATGTCAATTTCTAGTTATTAGTATTGTGTGCAGGTCCTAAACCAAGATTTATATAAGGGGCATTTCAATCAGGACAATCTAAAATGCTTTAAATTTCTTATTTTGGATTCTAATTGTGCTTTTAGGGAAAAATCTAGGAATATCTCAAATAGGGGACATTATAGAATTTCAAGTGTATGTTCCTTGAGGGAGACCTTGTGAGGAGAACTATGTGTGACTTTGATCTCGTTATGAAGCAAGTACGGAGATAGTCCTTGGGCGAAGGATGCCCATATGACATCAAGTCCATAGGGGGAGGGTTTGGGGCGGATAACTCCAAGGTTTGGGGTTGCTCCAAACTTGTTTTACCTTTCCTCTTTAGTAGGCTTTAGGTTGAGGCTGAAATTGGTATTAGATAGTTATGAATGAATTAAGGGAACTTGATAACTTGTATTTAATACATAGCATGCTTCTAAAAAGTAAGTTGAACGAAGTGAATGGATTTGAATACTTTATAGTCAATATTTGTTTATGTGTACATGTTGAGTAGAGGTCATCTCATGTTGATTCAATGTGATTCTTATGTGCTTGTGAAATTCAATTCCAGAACTATAGGACTTAAGTATATGCTCTTGAATCAATTGCTTGTGATATACTTGTCTAGGTCCACTTGACCAATACTATGAACCCTATTATGTATGCTCCCCACAAGTGTGAACCCCCAAGGTATTTGAGCAATAATAGATAGTCATTGGAATGTTCCAATGATCGATGCATGCACTACTACAAGGGATTAGTTGGCATTCACCTAGTTCACAAAGGTGAAGATTGTCAAAGGCCACCCTAGTTATGATACGAGAACAGTTGCTCAAGTAGTTACCCTACCATGCGAGTAATGGCAATCAAAGCTAACCATTGTATCAAGAGGTTTAGCAAAAAATCACCTATAGCACAGGGGTGATCAATGCCAAGTGATACCTGGTTTCTGAAGAAGATAGTTGACAATATCACTAAGGTTACAAAGTGGTATATGTTGGAAGCTACTTCTTCCAAGGTGAATAGACTTATCGTCAATGGCCTATGGGTGATTCAAGTTGGAATCCACTGAGTTGGATAGGTTCACTATTTGTGGAAATCTCACTTGTGCCTATATGACCGTTGGGATGGAGGATAGACCCCTAATGTAGCATGGGATACACCAAGTCCTCTTCCTAGTTGTCAAATGGTATACTTGACCCCATTAGGTTGAGGACAAAATTCCATTGTAGTATGGGATACATTGAATCCTCTTAACAGTTGTTCAATGGTGTAGATAACTAGGAAAAAGGATGGGACCCATGTTGTAGTGCGCAATACATCGACATTCCTTTTCTATCTGAGATGCACTAAAAGAGTAGGTGTTAGTCACTCACTGAATATATGTTAGTCACTCATTGTGTACTTGTGTATATGGCCTTGGGTATTGTGTTCATTATTTTACCAATGCCCTTGACAATGATGACATCAAGTAGCATGGGCTACTTTATTTTCATCATAGATGGCAATGGATTGGAAAAAGGATGGGACCCATCATGTAGCATGGGATGCACTAACATTCATTTTACAAGTGAGATTTTCTAGTGGGCTTATGTGTCTATGAATCGGGTACTAGGATGATGCATGTTAGAGATTGCATCTATTTCCACTTTACCAGTTGTTCTTTATGTGAACATGTGATGTACCATGTGGATCGTTCACGCTAGATATATGTGATATATGCTTGAGCTAGTCACCATTGTACTTGTAATGTGTATGAGCTATCACCTTGTACATATGTTATGTATGCTCAAGATAGTCATTGTTTGTGATCTTGGGACTATGAAATGATATGACCTCTATGTAAATTTTTGTGTTTGTACACTAATGTTTGATATGGAAACAATACTTGATGGCAAATTGTTATCATTCTATTATAATTGGCTAAGTTGATAGCTCACGCTTACTTAATAGTCAAGAGTTAAAGGTGAAATTAGAGATCTTATACAAGAGGAGAGAATGAACTACGAAGCCTCTAATTTCCCAAAGGGGATACATAGGCAAGCTCATCATGAATGAGCCCTTGAGGTTTAGGTCTATGGATGACCCTAACATCAGAAGCTTACCACTTTCTAATGTAAGCTTTTGAGTATTGACATGGAGTTGTCACCACAATGGTGGTTGATTAAGTTGGTTGTTAAAAACAAAGTAGTGATTGAGGTGCAGATTTTGCAACTAACTAATAAATATTAAATAACTAATTAACCAAATTAAGTGGATTTCCCCACTTGATCATGATATAATTAATTAAATTAGAGGTGGAGACATTGCTAATGGGGTGAAGGGAGCTAGATTGAACTCGTGTTTGCACAAGAGTTGTGAGAGCCTAGCTTTTAGGATATATTTCTCTATAGCTATGGTGTCGGAGCTTCCTTTCATCAAATGGTAGTGTAAATGTTAATCAAATCTTATCAGATTGTATCCTAAAAGAACCTATGGAAATTCTAAGTTTGAAATTTTGTTCTAGAATTCTAAGTCAAATTTATTTATTTTGTATCAAATGTGCTGATTGTAGAACATTTATAGATTTCAATGTCTTGCAAATAAGGGAATGAAGTCCCATTTATATGTGGGAGACACTCCTCAAGGAGAGACGCGTCTCATGAGAGGACGTGTCTCCACAAAGTGGAGATACGTCCACTCATGGGATGTGTCCCTTGAGCACGCAGGCTCCCTTAACAACCAAAACCATTTGGTGTTATCCATAGACTAAGATGTGTATATTTAACAAACAACAATCATCTAATATGAATTCTGATTTATCCATTTGCAAATTTTGATCATCATCATCTAAATTCGAAAAACTTATTTGATGGTTTTATATTTTAAGAATAGTTTGGTTAAATATAAATGATGATGATGCATGAATGCAATCATCATTTATATCTGACCGACGCTATCTTAAATCAACACTCCCTCTTAGCTAGGGAAGATATTCCAAATCAAATAAGTGGAGATATCACCTTCACACATGATATCGAAGATATGATATGTTTTCTCAAGATTGTCAAGTCACATGACATTCTTCATAATCACATCTTCATTATGGTATGTGCACTGACATCAAGTCACATGATGTCTACCCTAATAATTCATGGCATATCCATGGATATATATAGTTATCCACCATGATTATCTCTTAAGGATCACAATGATCTTCAAATGACATCAAGTCCCATGATATCCATCAAAGTGTCCAAGAGATACTATCATGACATGTCCACAAATATCAAGTCACATGATATCTATCATGATAGTTCAACTCATCATTGTAGAGTCGTCACTTTACAATGTCACATACAAGTGTTCGTTATTAGAAAGATCGCCACCTTCCAATAATGTACACAGGGGGAGCGAGCCCATAAGGTCATGGAGTTACACACATGACAAAAGAGTTTACACATTAAACATCTTTAAATATATTAGTACAACTTCTAAACAATTTTGAATTTCAAACATAATATCAAATTACATTTCAATCATACCAAGCTTCTTCCTAAAGTGTTCAACCTTGATTCGGGAGAGAGGTTTGGTGAGAATGTCTGCTGTTTGATCATTTGTACTAATATACTCCAACTAGATCACATTCTTTTCTACCATGTCTCTTACATAATGGTAGGGGATCTCAATGTGCTTAGATCTATCATGGAATACTGGATTTACAGAGAGTTTGATGCAACTCTGATTATCACAATGAATGATAGTAGGATTCAAGGGCTCACCAAAAAGTCCCACAAGCAATTTCCGGAGCCATACTGCTTCTCTTGCCCCCATAGAGGCTGCAATGTATTCAGCTTCTGTCGAGCTTTGAGCTACTGAAGACTGTTTTCTGTAGATCCAAGAGATCATACTGATCCCAAACTGAAGCAACATCTTGATGTGCTTTTCCGATCGGTTACACTTCCAACCCAATCTGAATCAGAGTATCCATGTAGATCTAGTTGATTATTTTGTAAAGAAGACCATATCTAATAGTGCCTTGAAGATATCTCAATATATGTTTCACAGCCATAAGGTGAATTTCCTTTGGCTCACACATGAACTGGCTTAGAGCATTCACTGCATAGCAAATATCAGGTCTGGTGTTAACCAGGTACATCAATGATCCAATCATTTGTCTATATAGAGTGGTATCTGCACACTTAGATTCTGCTGCTGCTTCTTTTAGTTTGTGAAGGTTGGTTTCCATAGGTGTAGACATGGGTCTACAATCCAACATTCCAAATCTCTTCAGAATATCAATAGTATACTTCCCTTGGTTTAGTATGATGCCATCTAATTTCTGCCATACTTCTAAACCTAGGAAGTAGTGTAAGATGCCCAAGTCTTTCATGTCAAACTCTGAAGTTAGATCCTTCTTTCCTTGAGCAATGAGGTGATCTTCTCCTGTTAACAGAAGGTCATCAACATATAAAATAATTATTAACATATCACCTTTGATTACCTTAAAGTAAAGATTTGGGTCTGCATCATTCTTGGAGAATCCTAGTCCCAAGAGGTAGCTGTCAATTCTTTCATACCAGGCCCTGGGTGCCTGTTTAAGTCCATAGAGTGCTTTCTTTAGTTTGCATACATGTGAGTCAGGTTTATGTATCACAAAACCTTCAGGCTGTTCTAGATAGACTTCCTCCTCTATGGTTCCATTTAGGAAGGCAGTTTTCACATCCATTTGATGGATCTTCCAGCCTTTACCTGCTGCAATGGCTATCATTGCTCTCACAGATGTGTAACGAGCAACAGGTGCAAATGTTTCTTCATAATCAATGCCTTCCTTCTGTGAAAAACCTCTTGCTACAAAACATGCCTTATGTTTTTCTATACTGCCATCAGCAGCATGTTTGATTTTGAAGAGCCATTTAGAAGAGACAACGGATTTCTCTTTTGGTCTAGCCACTATATCCCATGCATCATTCTTTAGAATGGATTGATACTCTTCCGTCATAGCGTCCTTCCATAATTGATGTTTGAAGGCTTCTGAAATACTGGTGGGTTATGAATTTATGATGTCATTCATTAGAGCAACATAGCTTGAGAATCGTTTGGGTCTTTTACTCTCCCTAAATGTTCCTTTGGTGCTGCATGATTCTCAACTTCTTTGATCATCTTTCTAGCCCAAAGTGGCCTCTTCTTGCTGTTGTCATTTGCATTCTCATCTGAAGTAGATTGAAGTTCATTTGGCATTTCCTTCAGGATACTCCCTCTGAATCTCAGGAGTAGGTTCCACTTCTAATACCCTAGGGGAATAATTTTCTATCTCACTAGAACTTCTTGCCCTTTTGAATGCAATGTCTTCTTCAAAGATGACATCTCTGCTCAATTCAATTTGTTTCTGCCCGGGTATGAATATCCTGTAGGCCTTGGAGGTTTCACTATATCCCATAAATACCCCTTTCTTTCGGAAGGTTCTAGTTTGAATCTCTTCTCCTTGGGCACATGAATATAGACTGGGCAACCAAAAATCCTAAAGTGACTAATATTAGGTTTTAGGCCAGTAAATGCTTCTTCAGGAGTTTTGTTATCTAGGTGAGAATGAGGACATCTATTTTGGATGAAGACAACAGTTCTAGAGGCTTCTGCCCAGAATGAGGTTTCAATGTTCTGGTCAAGCAACATTGCTTTTGCAGCTTCTACAATGGTTCTGTTTTTCCTTTCAGCAACCCCATTTTGTTGAGGGTTGTAGGCTACTGTAAACTCCCTCTTAATCCCAGCATTCATGCAGAATTCCTTAAAGATTTCAGAGGTGTATTCTTTCCCATTGTCTGTCCTTAAGATTTTTATTTTCTTCCCAGAGAAGTTTTCAGTAAGAGCTTTGAACTCCTTGAACCTTTTAAGGATTTCTATTGACTCTTTACACTTAAGAAAGTAAATCCAGGTCTTCCTAGAGAAGTCATCTATAAATATGACATAGTATAGGAAGCCTGCCTTGGAGGGTACAGACATGGGTCCACATAAATTAGAGTGAACCAATTCTAATACATTTTGGGTTTTGCTCAAGCTATTGTGAAAGGATCCCTTTGTATTCTTTCCTAGGGCACAACCTTTACAAGTTCCTTCATGAGTTGGTTTTAACTTAGGTAATCCTGTTACAAGTTTTTCTACGGAAGGTAGGGCACGGAAATGAAGGTGTCCTAATCTTCTATGCCAAATTTCATTTGAATCAGAAGTATCAAGGGTAAGGGCTTGCTTGACTTCAGTGCATAGTTTATAAAGATAACCTTGTCTTACACCTATGGTTAGAGCTTTCTTTATAGTTGAGTTCTTAGGCCATGCCAGAACTTTCCCATCCATAAAGGTAACCCTATATCCATTGTCTTCAAGAGCAGAGATGGATATTAGATTCCTCTTTATTCCAGGTACGAATAAAACTCCAGTGAGTTGAAGGGAGAGACCAGATTTCAATGTGATGGAGCAAGTTCCAACCCCTTTTACTGGATGTGTAGAATCATCCCCAATTGTTACTTCTTCATCAATCTCTTCAATCATAGTGTCTAAGTGTTCTCTAAACCCTGTGATGTGCCTCGAAGAACCACTATCAATCACCCAGTTGTTGATATTGTTAGATACTTGACTTGATAAGGCTAAATAGAATACAAATTTCTCAAAATCATGGTCTGAATTTGACTTTCCTAATTTAGAAAATGATGCTTGTTGTTTTGATTTGTCAGGGCACTTCATTGCATAGTGCCCATATTGACCACATCTAAAACAATGTACTTGAGAGATGTCTTTCCTCTTCTTGAATGATCCTTTTCCATGGGAGTTTCTCTTTCTCTTAAATGATCCTTTCCCGTAAGAGTTTTTCTTACCCCTTTTATTAGATGATGTGTTGAGCACTTGAATGTCCTCATCTATGGATTTTTGTTTGTTTTCTTTTGTTGAGAGTCTTGTTTCCTCTTGAAGGCAGTCTGTTCTTAGCCTATCAAACTTGGGGAGTTTAGATCTCGCACTTATTCCTTGAACAAATGGCTCCCATGAGTTTGGTAGGCCTCCTAGTGCAATTAGTGTTAACTCTTTGCTATCAATTTGATATCCAATTGTAGATAATTGATCCCTTAGTTCAATGATCCTCATGAAGTATGCATTAATAGTTTCTCCTTTGTTTATTTGGACATTGTTGATTTGCCTCTTTAATGCAAGAGTCCTACAGGTGTTGTTTATCTCATAGGTGCTCTCAAGGGATTTGAACATTAGATATGCAGTTTCATGTTTTGCTAGAATAGGTACTATGTGGTCCCTAACTGCATCTACTAAGATTTTCATGGCTTTTTCATTATTCTCAATCCATTGAGTTTTCTCAGGATCATTCTCTGGTTCCCTCTTGTTTTCTCTCACAAATGAGTCTAACTTATTTTCTTTGAGAATCATCATGATTCTGAATTTCCATGAGGTGAAGTTGTTTGCTCCCTCAAGACGATCTTCAAATCTGATCACACTTGACATTATGAAGAATGAGATGTGAATTCGATTTTTCAAAAATACGAATTTTTTCTAAGAAATCTGATATCTAGATTTGATTTGGATTCACTCAACTTGGCTCTGATACCATGTAATTGTAATCAAATCTTATCAGATTGTATCCTAAAAGAACCTATGGAAATTCTAAGTTTGAAATTCTGTTCTAGAATTCTAAGTCAGATTTATTTTGTTTGTATCAAATGTGCTGATTGCAGAACATTTATCGATTTCAATGTCTTGCAAATAAGGGAATGAATTCCCATTTATATGTGGGAGACACACCTCAAGGAGAGACGCGTCTCATGAGAGGATGTGTCTCCACAAAGTGGAGACACATCTGCTCATGGGACGTGTCCCTTGAGCGCGTAAGCTCCCTTAACAATTGAAACCATTTGGTGTTATCCATAGACTAAGATGTGTGAATTTAACAAACAACAATCATCTAATATGAATTTTGATTTATCCATTTGCAAATTTCAATCATGATCATCTGAATTTCAAATAACTTATTTGATGGTTTTATATTTTAAGAATAGTTTGGTTAAATATAAATGATGATGATGCATGAATACAATCATCATTTATATCTTACCGAAGCTATCTTAAATCAATAGAGGGCCTAAAGGGTACAAGAAGAGAGACAAGTCTAAAGGAAGTTCTAAAACCCCTAGGAAGAGCAAAGTAAGGTGTTGGAATTGTGGTAAGAGAGGGCATGTGAAGAAGGAGTGGAAAGACAAGAAAAACAGTTCATATTTTTCCATGGAAAAGTCCTCAAAAGATGGTGATTCAGATGCTTTGTTTATTTATGCTAACACTATTAGTAACGATGCTTAGCTTATTGATTCAAGTTGCTCCTACCATATGACTCCTCACAAGAGTGGTTTACTTCATATTTATTTTATGATGGGGGAGAAGTTTTCCTTGGTGATAACAACACAAAGAAGATTGTTGGTAGGGGAACTTGGTAAAGTTGTGTTCCAATGATGGAAGAGTTAAAACCATTGATCATGTTTTACATATTCTAGGACTTGTGATAAATTTACCTCCAGTATCCATGTTGAATGATTATGGAATGCACATAACATTTGACAAGTCTGGTTGCAGGTTGGTAAGAGGGAGTTTGATGATAGCTAAAGGATCTCAAATTGGGACTTTTTGAGGCTCAATGCTTCTACTTTTTGTAACTTTTCCAATGTAACTAGCATTAAAAATGCATGTATGCTGTGGCACCATAGATTGGGTCACATTGGTGAAAAAGGTCTTAAGATTATTTTGAATAAAAATTTGGTTGACAATATTTATGATTATTTTATTTATAAAAATGATTTTTGTGAGCATTTTGTATTTGGTAAACATAATAGATCATCATTTCCTAATGAGACTAATAAAGCTAAGATATTATTAGAGACCATACATTAAGATGTGTTTGGACCAGTAGATGTTGACTCTTTTGGAAAATATCATTATTATGTTGCTTTCATTGATGATGTGTCAAGATACACCTAGATTTATTTTATGCATGTTAAATATGAATTTTTCACTAATTTTAAGGAATTTAAAGCCTTAGTTGAGAAGTAAATAGATTGTAAGATAAGGGTGTTGATATTTGACAATGGGGGTGAAAATTGTTCTAGAGAATTTGATGAGTTTTGTAAGCATGCAGGTATTGTTAAGCAAAATACTAAACCTTATACTCCCCAACAAAATGGGGTAGCAGAAAGAATGAACTGGACCTTGATGGAAAGAGCTAGGAGCATGTTGAGTGGTGCTAAGATTGATAGATGTTTTAAGGAAGAAGTTATAAGTATTGCATGTTATTTGGTTAATAGATCTCCTTGTTTAGCTCTTGTTGATAAAACTCCTTATGAAGTGTGGACAGGTAGAAATCCTTTTATTTCACATTTAATGGTCTTTGGTTGTGAGTATTTTATTCATGTGCCTCGAGAGAAGCATTCTAAGTTGGATCTAAAAGCACAAAACTGCATATTTGTTGGTTAAAGTGAGAATGTAAAAGGTTATAAGCTTTGAAATTCACTAACCCATAAAATGGTTTACTCTATAAATGTGATTTTTAGGGAGTTTAGAGCCTACTCAAGCGAGGAACAACCAAAGGAGAAAGATAAGACAAAAACAGTGTACTTTGAAACAAAGTTGAAAAGTGAGAAGATGCACATGTGGAAGAGTTCAACCAAATGGATTAGAGGATGGCAAAAAAGAAGAGGGTTTAGAGAGTTTAGATGATGTGCAAGATGAGCATATAGAATAAGAAAAACAACAAGAACCCCTTACTCCTACCTTGAGAAGATCCACAAGAAAACAAAATCTAGTTGATAGGTATAGCCCATCCAATTTTTGTTGTGTATTTTCTTTCTTGAGTACTAACGATGAACCTAGATCCTATAGGGAAACTCTTTCTTCAAAATAAAGAGACTCTTGGATGCATACCATGCATCACGAGATGATGGCTTTGGATAGTTGTGATACGTGGGATCTTGTGAGTTTTCCCAAAGGAAGGAATTCCATTGGATGCAAGTGGGCATATAAGAAGAAGGTTGGTGTAGACTGTCGGTTAGAATGATACAAGTCCAGATTGGTGGCCAAGGGCTACTCCTAGAGAGAGGGAGTTGATTTCAGTGAAATTTTCTCTCTTGTTGCTAAGTTAACTTCTATTAGATTCCTATTATCTATTGTTGTTTCTTATGATTTTGAAATAGTGCAAATGGATGTTAAAACTACTTTATTGCATGGGGATCTTGAGGAAGAAATTTATATGCAATAGCCTGATGATTTTATTCTAAAAGGAAAAGAACACTTGATTCGTAGGTTAAAGAGATCTTTATATGGTTTGAAACAGTCACCCCAGATGTGGTACCAGAAGTTTGATGAATTTGAATTGAAGTTGGGTTTTGTTAGAAGTGAGGAGGATCATTGTGTTTATATTAAAGTTATTGATGATTAGATACTAATCATTGTCTTGTATGTTAATGACATGTTTTTTGGGTAATAGCAAGGTGATGATTGGGGAGCTTAAGACTCAACTTTCTGGAACATTTGATATGAAGGATATGGGGGCTGCAAAATATATCCTTGGGATGGAAATTAGTAGAGATCAGATTCATAGAAATCTTTGGTTAAGTCAAAGTAAGTATGTTGATACTATTTTGTAGAGGTTTAATATGCATAATTGTAAACCAGTAAATATTCCATTTCCAGTTGGCACTAAGTTGAGTTTAGACATGTTTCCTAATTCTAATAATGATATTGAAGAGATGTATAATGTTCCTTATGCTAGTTTCATTGGTAGGATAATGTATGAAATGGTTTGTACTAGACCAGATATAGCCCAAGAAATGGGATTTCTAAGCAAGTTTATGTCCAACCTTGGTAAAGAGCATTGGACTTATGTTAAAAGGGTGTTTAGGTACTTACATGGTACTTCTGATTATTTTTTGGTTTATCATGGTACTGATAATGTGGATTTAAGTCATTGAACATATAGGGTTTTCTTGATGTAGATTAGACAGGTGAGTTGAATAATTGAAGGTCCATTAGTGGCTATGTTTTTACTTTTTTTTTAGGTGCAGTGAGTTGGGTGAGTAAAAGATAACGAGTACAATTACATTGTCTACGATTGAAGTAGAGGACATGCATACTACTGATGCCTCTAAGGAAGTTGTATGGTTATAGAGACTGGGTATTGATATTGGTTTTGATTGCAAGACAATGAGGATCGGATGTGACATTCAGAGTGCCATATGTTTGGCTAAGAATCCTATGTATCATGCTTGTACTAGGCATGTTGATGTTCAATATCAATTTGTGCGAGAAATGTTTGAGAATATACAAGTCCTAATTGAAAAAGTAGACACTTTGGATAATGTTGTATATTCTCTCATAAATCCAATAACCACAAATATGTTCTTTTGGTGTAGGAAGGCCATGGGCATTGATCATTGTACTTAATTCCATGTTGATGTATCTTTATGGGTGTAATTTACAATGTATGATGTCAAGTGGGAGAATGTTAGGATTTACGTGACATCAACCTTGTGAATCCTTTAATTATTTATTTTCCTAATTTATTTTGTAAATTACCCATAAGAGGTGAAATAGTTTAACCAACAGTGGTGAAAGAGCTCGTGTAAAGAAAGAGTTATAGTTATTGTTTGTCTTCTAGGAAAAGGGAAAAATAGCTAGGCATCCCATTTGGAATATCCTATTTTTTAAGGTTTATGACATCCGTCATAAGTTGTAAGAGTGTCTATGACACTATCATAAGATTTAATGACGATTATGGCATAATTTATGATAACATTAATGACAGATTCCTTTCTTAGGTGCCCATGCATGAGAGATACCTTATGACAGTTGTAAGAGCATTTGTTAGTTGATATTTTTGGTGGATTTGGTGGTTTCAAGGAGGTAAGCATGATATTTGTCCAGGTGGTTTTACTACCTATTGTATGGTAATACCATAGTGGTTTTCATCCCCTCAAGTTTCTATAAATTGGTGCCTTGAGCTAGAGTTATTCATTCAGTTTTGTAGGTAACAGGGTGTTACTGGATACTATAGATTTTTATAGAGAAGTGTATTGTTGTTGTAATCTCTCTTGGATTAGTAATATACTTACCTTTCTCTTTTTGTGGTGGATTTTTTACTTTAGGAGTTTCTCCACATAAATCTTGTGTCTTGTGTTATGGTTTTCTATTTCTTTCTTTGATTATGCAATAGCATTCATATTAAGGGTTAATATTGGTTTTAGATATGCAATTACTATTAATTAAAGTTCATATTGTAAGCTTTCTTCACCTTGTTTTGCAACAGCTATCATTGGTCAAAAGGATTCACTCTCAAATTTTTTGTATGGGAAATAGATCTACCTATGAACGAGTAGATTTTCCTATGGATAGAACGTAAACACCTATATAGATTTTCCTCTGAGTAAAGCACAATCACCTATTGGGACAACATATCCGCCTAGGAAGGATAGGTGATGGATGACTTAAGCCACCCAAAAACAAATGGATCCACCTTTGAACAAAGAAGAGATTCCTATAAAGAAAGTGTACCTAACTAAAAAGGATGACTAGGGATGGAAAACATATTCACCTATGAATAAAGTGGATTCTCCTATGGACAAAGCGGATCTACCTAAGAAGAAGTGTATCCTCCTAAAAAGATGCACATCAAGAATGACTAGATGGGAAAGCACAACTTCCTTTGAATAGAGTATAGTTTTTTTATGGACACATCATATTTGCCTCTAAGACAAGCAGTTCCACCTAAGGAGGATGACAGAATGTATGGACAGGACAATGGATGTGTAACCACCTCTAAACAAGGCACGACCACCTGTGGACATAATGGAGCCACCTCTGAGCAAAGTGTATTTGCTTATGAAGGATGACTAGGGATGGACAATGTATCCACCTCTGAGCAAGGTGTAAACACTATGGACACAATAAAGCTTCCTTTGATAAGTGGGTCCACCTAAGGAGAGGGGAAATGACACTATGGAAAAGATGACACAAAAATTAGACATACATAGATTGGGATGGACAAAAGATAATCACTATATGCACAAGAAGACACGCTAGATAACACAAACCTAGATTAGTTAGGTCGGTGTGTTAACCTATTGTAGTTCCACTAGCCTTGTGGATAATATTCTAATATTGGTGAGGAGCACCACTCAACAAGAGTTGTTAGATAAGGATCCAATAGCACCTATCTAAAGTGACAATGAGTTCACTTCTCCCTTTGTCCAGAGGTCCCAATACCTTCCCCAAAAATTTCCTACCTCTACTCAAGGGGATACCTGGTGAGTAGCTTTAGGCATGATACTATACCCTGCACTATGATAAGCAATAGTCGAAAGGTCCTAAGTTAGGCTAAAACAATCTCTTTAGTGCATCCTCTAAACACTAAGAGGGTGTGTGAGGCACATCCGTGAACACCATCTCATTACAAGTGTGGGTCAAGAATGCCAATTAAGCCACTCAAATCAGCCCTACATGCCTAACTTGGAGTCACCCTTGACTATTAGTACTTCACTAAAAATGACATGACTGGATTGGTGTACAAATTTCGTTCTCCGCCCTTTCTATACCCCACCAATTTGTGTGGTTGAGCTCATCCTTTGGGGTGAAAAAATCCCCAAGCAGGCCTCCTAAAGGGAAGGATATTCTAGGAATTTCTTATCCCCAAGCTCTCACATAGCGCATGGGGAGAGTATATGCATATACTAGCACTCCTAGGTAGACTCATAGATGGACTTAGATTAATTCACAATTTATAATCCCCGAGCTCACACAAAGGGCAAGTGGAGAGCATATACCAATGAACAACCCAAAACACGGTAGAAAAATTAATTGACTCCCTTTAGAAAATGAAATGTGCCTAGCTAGTGCGAAAAATGTGTGCATATGTCTTCAATCGATCATCTTGCAAGAAATAGATTAGTAGTTTAGATACTCTAGTCTTCAAAAAAATGGGGTTAAAATTGGGTACAAGAAACTCACAAGCACTGACATACAAGTTAGCATATCAACAATAAACTAGTAACAAAATAAAAATAAACTATTACCAGTAGGTCCACCTATGCACAAAGCAGAGTTGCCCCTAAAGAAGCATAGTTCCCCTAAAGAATGTGCAGTCACTCATCAAGAAAGGCCACCTCTAAATATGTAGGTCTATCTGAGTAGATTTCAAATCCACCTAGGAAGGAAACAGAGTCACCTATGAAGGTCTTGGGTTTTTTTATGTAAAGATTTGATTGTGTAGAAGTCTGGTCCACTTTGAAGAACATAGAACTACTTGTGAAGGTTTTAGATTTGTCACTATTAGATCTGCCTGTGAAGGTGTTACATCCACCTCTAAATGAATCAAATCTTCTTGTAGAGAAACCAGTCCACCTATGAAGCTTGCTAGGTTTGGAGGGGGCCAAATTCAAAGCACATCCACCCCTAGAGAAGGTACAATTGCCCTTGTGTCAGGTGTACCCATCTATGCAATAGATCTACCTCTTAAGCTAAAACCTACAACTTTCAAAATCTAAAAACTTGTAAAAACAAATTAGTTGACCCATGATGTGGGTCCCACCGAGTGTACCATAAATGTGTGTAGTGATTTTAACAACCTAAAATGCAAGGAAATATAAACAAACCAAACAAATTACAAAACCAAGAAAACACTCAAGATAAGGGCCAATATGTAACTCAAACCTGCAAAAAATCACATGAAAATGGAGTCCAAGTTGAGCTTGTTACCACGATTTCCCAGTTGATGTGGTTGTATGTATGCTCTACACCAATTTAGACAGCATAACCCTTTGTTTTTGCTCAAATTTGATCACAATATGGAAATATTGGCTATGGTTGCATGAAAGTGTTAATATTGAGTGCATGGGAATTGAGAATTGGAAAATTGACTAGTAGTTATTTAGCCAAGGGAGAGAGGAATAGACGGTTGACATGGAAAGGAGGATGAGATCAAGGGTTGAGATGCATCTCAACCCTTGAGGTGATGACACTTGTCACCTTGTGGATACATGAGAGGTACCAAAGGGAATGGATAAGATCTCCTCATAAAGGAGTTTCTTGTCCAATCTTCCCAAATCATGGGAAGGATGTGACAAAAGGGAATTAAAAATTCCCTTATAATCCTCATGTGGAAGGGAGAGGAATTAAAAATTCCTTGAAGTACTTAGGAGGAATAAAATGGAATTAAAAATTTTATATGGGGATGGGGGTGACTTCTCCAAAAGGAGAAAGACATTAATGATGGGTTGACTTGGGGAAATTCCATAATTGGCATGATGATTAGGTGCTTTAATCAAGAGTTTTTATTGTGCAAGTAAGGATTAGGTGGGTGATTAAGTTAACGAAAAGGTATTATGAGCTTACTTACATATGTTGGAGGATGTGACACCTCCTAATCAAGGATTGGGAATGTGCACATATTAATGACATGATTAAAGCAAAGGGGATTAGGATTAGGGGTGGATTATGGAGGATGTGACCAGGTGAGAGAAAAGGGGATGAATTAAAAAATAATTTTAATTCATGTGGGCTAATGACTAAATTAAATAAATTGGTTTATTTATTTAATTTAGAGAGAAAAGGGTAAAGTATTTAATTAAATGATTAAATACCTTAGGATTCCTTAGGGAAATGATGGATATTAATTTAATAATAAAAATATTATTTAATTAATGTGAATAAGAAGGTGAGATAGACAAAATAAGGATGAATTTGATCAAATTTGAATGGTCAAATTTAGGTTTCTACACAATGTTTGAACAATAAATAACAAATGTGAATGTAATTTTGAATTTATATCTTATTTAAATGATTAAAATAAACCCTAATGCAACCTATGATACCATATAATATGCATTTTTTTTGAATTTTTATGCCTTTTATGATGTAAAAATGAAAACCCTAAATGAGAAATGTAGAATAATACAAAGTGAAACCTAGATCTAGGGTGAAATTTTAGAAGGTGTATAATGTTAACAAGTCAAGTTCACCAAAATAAAACATAGAAAAGTTAGATCCTAGGTCCAATGCAAAGAACCTAGGATCATTTGTTTGTTTGTTGTAGTGGCCCTTTTCTAAGATTTCATTAAGATGGAGATCAACAAGGTGAGTAGATTGACTTTCAACCATGAAGGTGAGCCAATCAGACCTAGATCTGCATCTTTTTGAGTCTTGGAATAGATTGGAATTGATTTTCATTGATTAACCTAATTAGACTATGTGCCCTAATATAAAAATTGCAAGGTTTTGACAATTGACAGACTATAACAAAGATTTGTAGGTAGATCTAATAAGGGCGGAGTGTTGTGTACCTATCCTAAAAATTTTGTGTCAGTTTGAATATGAGGATAGTGGTGACCAAGGGAAATTGAGTCCTTGTAGGAGTACTTTTGTTATGTTTTTGCAGTCCTTTGATGTAAAATTTGAGACTCTTATTTTCACTTGTAAATGTCACACCCTGTCATATAGGGCTACCCAACCAATCACAAGGTGACAAGTTTCATCACCTCAAGGGTTGAGATGCATCTCAACCCTTGATCTCATCCTCCTTTCCATGTCAATCATCTATTCCTCTCTCCCTTGGCTAAATAACTACTAGTCAATTTTCCAATTCTCAACTCCCATGCACTCAACATTAACACTTCCATCAACATTAACCTATCCTTGCAACCAGCTTAGTACAACACCTCTGAAAGAGTCTCTTTCGGAGGATTTAACCTGTCATATAGGGCTACCCAACCAATCACTAAGTTGGTTGCAAGGACAGGTTCAATCCTCTGAAAGAAAGGGGAAGTCTCACTCAGGAGAAGTGATTGGTTGGGTAGCCCTATATGATATCTTATTGAGCTTACACACACTCATGACCTAGACTTGGTTTAAAAGAGTCAATTCAATTTGGATTCAGTAAGCGAACCCTTCGTCTTAGTCTTGGCTTATTAGAATTTGGTGATCATCCTTGATTGCGTTGATTTTTTCTTTGGGCTTTATGAATAGTTATCTTTACGTCGATTTGTATGTACATTAATTGTAAACATGTATATGGGGATATATTGATCCGTGCATTAGAGCATGAGTAAGTGTATATGTATGTAAGTAGAAATATTTATGAGTATACATGCATGGGGAATCAATTGTATATATGTATATATGTATACACTTAATGTATATGCATGTCGACGAGGATATGAGTATGTGTTTTGAGTTATGGGTATCGAAATAATGATGTGTATCTACAATATATGTATATGTATATATGCATCACATGAATATACATCTATCGATAGAATAGGAAAGTATATATGATTGATTGTATGGTTGAATGAGTATTTGAGATATATGCCCATATGCATATATATGCACATGTCAATATACATGTATGTTGGATATAATGGGATATATAAATACAAGTATGTCAACATATGTATAATTATGCATATATGTATATAGATATTAATATGGTGTTATATGTTATATGAGGACATAATCATATGATCATAATCATTTGAGTATCAAATAGATTATTTGATTATCATATTGCTATAGAATATATGTATGACTATGTGTATATATATGCATATACATATATACACATAAGCATTAATGCTTATATAGAGGTGTGAGTATATATATACTATATATATTATATATAGTGTGTTTTTATATATAAAGGTCGATTCATTTAATATATGAAGGCTGATTATCACAAGTGCATAGCGCATGATATAGCGCCCGGGGTGTATATTTATATATCACTTTGGATAATTTATGCTTAAAGCCATGTGCTAAGTAAAACAAGTAAAAGCACATTAAATAGAAAAGGAACCATGCGAAGGGAAAATGCATAAGTATTCAACACTTACCTTAATATTAATTTGTTTTGTAAACGTGATGTTATGTGTATAGTGACGTTGCAAGAAATATTGACAATCTGCAAAATGTCGATTATGTGAGAAATGACCAAGTCAAAAGAGTAATACATAGAAGTTGTGTAAATGACTGTGTTGACAACAAGCTTGTGAATAGGAAAGTAAGTGAATGCTTGGCACTATAATATGAACCCGTGGAATTGATAAAACTCTATCATAATTGCAATTCAATTCTCATCTATAGAACATGTGCATGATTGAATTAGTCAAGTATAGCTGGCATGCAAGAAGGTTGATCTGTTGTTTACTAGGTTGAGTGTAAACTTAGAAGGCTGCCACTTTGTTCCATATGTGTTGAGTCGACTTGCATGGCTGAAGTGGTGTCGAATAGCTTACCACTTCTATAGGCATCGGTGTCTCATTATTTAGTATAAATAGATGAGCCTATTCTCTCATTTGGATTCCCATTTTCTTGTGACATTCTATTGCTTTTATGCTAGAGTTATTCATTTCTTGAGTTGGAGTTATTTTGTGAGATCAAAATGAGGGAGGTTCTTATGGGATATTGCATTGAGTGGTTTTAAGATTTTTGAGGAGAAGCTTGGCAAGCTATCTTGGAAAGAAATGAAGTAGAGAACCAATTTAAAGGTCAATTGGAATATGATGTAAATAGGCATGGGATTCTATCCTCTTAATGTTTATTTGTTTTTATGAAAGATTGAATGTCTTGATTGTTTGCTTGGGAATTGCATTAGATTGCTTGAATAGATAAATGATCTATTTGCTTTATGGAAGGAAAAGAATCATGTAGTTATGATTTCCTTATGAGTGTCTTTATATACTCCATATTAAGGAGAGAATGCTATCATCAGTATTACATACTAGGATTGATGAACATGAATAGCTTGAGAAGTTATTTGATACAAAGTTACTTGCATGATCTCACTTGATACATGTTTGAGAAAACTATTTATTAGGTTATTACTTTAAGATACCCTATATGGGGATTCTGACAATGTTTCTATACATAGATATTCTACATTACATGTATAATGTGAAATGTACCAATGTCATAAAGTGACTTGACACTATTGGTTTATTATGCTAGGAAACCTTAGGAAACCTAGGATGAGATGTCATGTTACTAATCTATATTTGAATGACAACTTGATCATTACTTTACTATTGAATGACACCCTAGGTTAAGAATTAATCATTAGGTTGGAGTATATACTTGAATACCCATTGGAAGCAATAGGTTGAGAATAACCTACTTGGATGGGTTATGTAGTTTAGCTTTGTTCAAGCTCATAGGTTGAGTTTAACCTACACAATTAGAATGATTGTTGATTATTGATTATATCAAGGAATTAGGGTATACCAAGGTTGAGACTCACCTATGTGATTTAATTGATCACTTGAGTTTGTGAATTACTATATAATTGGAGCCATAGGTGGGATTACCTATTGAGTTAGAGTTGTAACCTAATTAGTTGTTTTATACTCTTGATATGAATTCATATTGTTCACAAGATTCTACTCTTTGACTAATCTTTTTTACTAAGGAGATTACACTCTCGAATGGAATCATCTATTGATATGATTATTCTTTGATTGACATCATTCATTGATGAGACTAAAATCTTGATGAGAATCACTTATTAACGTGATATATTACTGAATGGAGTTAGTTATTTATGAATAATTATTATATGATAAGATGAAGCTTATGTAGCTATACTTTAGATTATAAAGATATTCCTGGGACTAGGTTGTCCATTGAAGAGAATAGCTTGTTAATGCAAAGTTAATTTGTAGACTATAAAAGCTCATATGTTATACATGGGATTGGAATATCCATTGAAGGGGGTAACTTATGCTTATCCTTTATTGGTAGAAATACCATTGTGTTTTGGGAAAAGGGGAGTAGGTTATTTCTAAGGTTAGTGATTACCTATGGAAGGAAATTACCTAAGTATCTAGTATATAAATGGTCATAATCCAAACCGAGATATGGTAGTGTATGTGAATAGGATGACTGTCACTCTAAGTAATAGGTGAGAATACTTTTGGCCAAAGTAGTGTAATTTTCCACAAGTTGCACTGTCAGTTCATTGTGTTCCTTTTATGCATTCTAGATCAGGATTTTCATACTCGTATGAGTAATGATTGTATGATTAGGTTCTAGTTTGTAGGACACAACACTAAGCTCAAATAGGCTATTGTTATGGGGTTTTACCAACCAATCTCTTTTTCGAAGGGTAGGGTCATCTATCAGATGACAAATGTGTGGGGGACCACATTTGAGTTTGTGGTTGGTGGAAAAGTGCTTGAGTGATGCTTCTCCTCATCAGTTGGCAGCCAAGGTTTGTAGATGATTCTACCAGTATTGGGGACAACTAGAGTGTATGCACTAGGGAGCGGGGACATCTAGAATGTACGTACCAATGTGGTGACATCAAGACTATTTTGTATATTTATTGCCAAATTAAGCTCAAAAGAGCTATGCATGTATCCTGTACCCATTTATATGGAAGGATGTAATCTTGGGTGATAAACTTGAGTTTATTCAATATGAAATCTATGTTATGGAAAGATTTGTGAAATTATAATGAAATGCAATGGAGATTTGGAAATAATGTTATTTCAAATGTGCATGTAATTTAAATTATGAAAAGACAAATTTTATTGCTATGTGATGGCATCATGGAACATTCACTTAATATGAAAACTTTGGAATTTGACTAAGTAGAACACTGGGGTTGTTATAGTAAACTTGTTGGATCATTGTCGGATAATTATGTAGGCAAGTTTCCATGAGTTGACAAGGTGTATGGCTTTGAATGCAACAATGGATAAATGATCTTCAAACTTCCTTTAATCCTCTCCAAACCTGAAACTTGCAATTCAAAGAGAGGGAAATGGTTGTTTCATTTAAGGGCATGCCTCAGTCAAACTTTGTGTTAGTGTTTCCACTTCCATAATGGTAATTTCAATGATACAATAATAATTGATAGGAAGGAATGATGAATCAACAAGTGCTACAACTCACCACCCTTCAATGGCTTCCTTGAAGGAATATAGTCATGCACATCACTTCAAGGTCTTGGATCTTTCTTTCTTGAATGCTTGAATTTCTTGGAGACCTACAACAAGGGTTAGCCTTCACAAACAATGATAACTTGAACATACATGAACTCACATGATATTTGACATGATGCTTAGATCTTGAATTGTTGTAATGAATCTTAAATGGAATGTTGCTCTTGACTTGCTTGATAATTCTCATGACAATAATCTTTGCTCAATATTTCCTAAATGATTCTTGTTAGTTTTCAAATGATGCAATAACTAGGTATTTATATGCAATTATGCTAATTTCCCAAAAATTAGATCTTGATAGCCAACATTTGCAACTTGAATTTCAAATGTTAAAATGTCGATACCGACATGTTCAAATTTGGATGGAAACATAATAGGGGTACATTAGCACCATAGGCCATCTTTGTCCTTACCCTATTTTCTTGAAATTAAGGTGTCAAGGGAAAAGAATTAAATGAATGCATTTGTTATCTGCTTGTAATTTATTATACAATGATAAAAATAGGCCTCAAAATGCATAATTTAGGAAATTAGTGGGTCCAATTAGGCTCAATAATTTAGGGGGAGTGAAACATAGTGTGAAATTGTCAAGGGTGACAATTTCAATGCTACAAATGTGTAGTTGGCTAATGAGAGATAATTTCTCAAACCATACCAAAAAACAAAAAAATAATTTGTGTGGTGTCTAATTCTTTCTCTCTTGGATATAATAATATTTCCCACATGTGTTTGTTAATTGTCACAAAATTCAAATTTTTAGCACCCATAGCAGTTCTATAATTGTGATCGTTCATCAGTTAGATATAGGTTCACAAACGAAAAAAGGTTTTTATATAATCAAATTCTCCTCAAATGTGGATATTCTATCAAAATAATCCTCTAGAATATTTTACAAAATTATCCAACTCAATTATAAAATGTACCAAAATGTGGCATGTTCTTCTACAACTAACTGATGAATTAAATTGAAAACAAACAAATTGAACAATGGTGATGCGGGAATGACCTTCTTTCCCTGACAATGATCCTACATAAAAAATAAACACAAGAAGAGAGGCTTTGGTTATAATATGGTTTTGGTCTTGGATTTTCTATTGTTAGTTTTCATTCCTCTAATGTCATAATACTTCACTCTAAAATAGGAATTAGAATTATTTCTCTATATTTATCATGGTGCCTTTTAGGTTGCCACACTTACAAGTATTTTTGTAGTCCTTCCAAGAGCTTATCTTATTTTATTGTAATTTAATCTTATTTCAAAACTTAGTTCATCAAATTTTGTTATAAATAAGTACACTTCACATAAATTCCTTGAAAATTATAATTAGTTTAAACTTTGATGTATTATATTTGGTTGCAACTCAAGATTATGTATGTGTCAAAATTGTTGGTGATCTAAGTTGTATTCCATGAATCCCTAAGGTTGGGAAATTTCCCAAGTTCCAAGGGTGGTAAACTTAGGAAGAAAATTGTAAAACTTATATTTATGTTGGGAAACTAAGGGATAATTATTGAGGTGGGCGAGACCTACTTCACTTATAGTTTTTCAATACCAAGGGAGTATTTATTAAGGTGTTGAACTAAATGAACTTACAAAAATTTAATTTCTTTATTACAAACCATACATTTTGCATAATATATTTGTATATATGTTTTCACAACACATATATGTGCTAGTTTGAGTATGCAAGGTCACACCAAGTCCTATAGAAAATCCATCTATCTTAAGTGATTGTGTTAATATGTGGGGATGATTCCAAGAGCTATTATAGTTTTATGTGATATTCAATCATATGTTTGGAAAATAAATTGACCTTTCACATGTGAGGAAAAATATGTTAATGTCTAGTACCATTTTATTCATGACATGATAAAGGATGGAAGGGTGATGTCAAAGAAAGTTAATACTTTGACAAATGTTACAAACTCTTTGACAAATATGTGAGAACACAAAATTTTAGGTGGTGTAGTGAGTCTATAGGCCTCTTGAACCTTAGCAATTATATTTTAGTGTTGTTAGGTTTCCCTTCTATTCTTGCAAGGTATTCAAACAAGTGGGAGAGTTTTAAGAAAAGGTGTTTCAACCTTTCATTTCTAATGCTTAATTTTAATAATTTTGCATGCATTCACTATTTCATATTTTGTGTATTTTATCTTCATTTGGGAGAGTTAAAATTGTATTTGTAGGTTCCATAGAATTAATTTGTAGTGGATTTTCTCCTCATATGAGGAGATAGTAACTTACATTAGGGTGGCATAGTTGGCCATCTATTGGCATTTTGTAGTATGTGCCAGAACAACATGAGGGTAGTTATATATGGCAGATTCTTATGATGTATAAGAGCAACATGTAAGAGTGAGGCTACATTAGAATCTTGACCAACATTATGACACATGTCATAACATATTTCTTTTGAAGATAAATGCCAAAATTGTGCTCCCAAATTGAGGGTATTCCCATGATGGTTTATGATAGATGCAAGTGCAAGAGAATATGTTAATATTATCTTTATGATATTTTACCAAAGGTGGGCATTGAAAATTGTGCCAATTTGGGTGCCATATTTTGGCTCATGATTTTCACACTTAGTTTTGGTAAAACCCTTATGGATTGTGGTTTGTAATTTTCTTATATATTGGTGCTTAGAGTTTTAGTTTATATAATTAATTTTACGAGTGAAAATTCTATGAAGGATTTCTTGAAAAGAAGCAAGGTACATGTGAAAATTCTTCCTACACCAATCTATTACGAAAAGATTGTGTAAGTTTTTAGAAGACCCTTTTCAATTATAATGAGAAGATGCACATTATAGGAAATATAAAAACAAAATCACCAAAAATAAATGTGCACAACACGTGGGGGAGACCTTTTTGGGAGAAAAACCCCACACTCCTAAAGTCTACTCAATGTATTGTAGTAAACAATCTAGTTACATACACTTGTAGAGCAAGTTTCTTTCAAGACAATACAAGTTTTTCAATTATGGAATAAATTTGGTAGCATGATAATGCCTATAAATGAGTCACCATATAACTTCAAAACCACACACCTCAATATAAGGATTTTATAGTGCATAATTAGATGCTTCCAAATGGTATGCCTAAAAATGTCACATGTGACATTCTACAAGAATACATGCATGCAAGACTCAAGATGAACATATAAACACTTTCCTTAACAACTCCACATGCAAACTAAAACTTATTACATGCACACTAATACACAAGGTGTCCACTTAACATGCAATGTTTTTGCATGCATGCAAATTAGACATTGTGTGTAATGCACCTACATGCACAACTCTACCTATCATAGCAATTTCCATCTTTGACTTACATTTTCATAGCTAAAATTTTCAAATGATAAAATTTAACTTCTACAAAATCGGATGCTTATTTACCATGTGGGGTCCACAAAATATAGTCACCTCATGTGTTGGATGACACCACTCAGATACAATTAGATCATAAAATGACATCACTATGTGTGTATAAAATAATTATAACATAGTCAACAAATAATTATTAAATAAATAATCATGCAAGGAATTATCAAAGGTTACCTTATTCCAAACATTTTCTCACTTGTCAAACACTTTTGAAGAGCCAACAGAAACAACGTGGTTTCAAATACTAGGGGTTGTGAGATTAATAGACTTTGAACACCATGTGAACTTGTTTGTGTTCACAAGCTTTGTCAATGCATTTGCAACATTTTCCAAAGTATCAAATTTCTCCAACTTTACCTTCCTATCCTCTACCATGTCACAAACAAAATTGTATTAGGCATCAATGTGCTTTGTCCTCACATGGGAGGTTGGATTCTTTTCCAAACATATAGTACTCTAATTATCACAATAAATAATGATCAACCTTGCATCAAACCTTTAAACATCTAAACGTGATCTCTTAAGCCAAATGGATTCCTTCTAAGCATGAGTGGTTTTCATGTACTCTAATTTGTTCATGTATGAATAAATTATAGCTTGCTTATTACTCATCCAACTGAGGGTGTGTGTAAGAAGTTGAGTCCACTTCTTGGCCAAAAGATGGAAGTGTTTTCCCCGATTTTTAGAAGTTGTCACAATTGACCTAAAAATTTGAATCACTTAAAGATTGAATTTTTTTTTAAAATCATTAATATTAAATGTAGTACTTGGAGTCTAATTTCCAAATATGTAATTTATTTTAATACCCAAATGATACAAATTGATTTTCATTAAGCATGTCTAAAAACCACTGTTTAAAACTCACTTTTATTTTACCATACCATGCACATGTATGTCATCCATATTTTGACCTAAATAAAATAAAATAAAATTGAATCCTTTAGGGAAAATATCTCTAACAATTGAAGAATGTGCACGATATTTTTTGTAATTTTTTTTGAATTTTTTTGTTAATTTTTTTACTGGTCATAATTGTTGTTTTGAAAATCTCTCATGTACGTCACACATAAGATGACCTAAACTTATCATTTTTTGAATTTTTTCAATTTGAAAAGAATTTTTTGAATATTGTGCATGTACAATATATTTTTTAAATAATTATTTTAATAAAAAGTTATTTAAATAATAAAAAAACATGATATTTCAAGTTTATGGACCAATTTCATAAAAAAATATTTGAAAAATGGAAAATATAATTTAATTGTAAAAAAATTACATATTTGAAATCTACACAGTCTCATCTATAATGGGTTATAATTTCAAAAAAAAATTCTAAAAAAAAAAATTGTTAGCCATATTGGCATAGTCAGTTTTTTCTCTTGACATTGTCATGGCCTTGTACTTGTAGGTCCAACGAAGGGTTAGGTTACCATGTCTTTCCTAAGCCTAAATACAAATGAAAAACATGGATTGTGATTTTCAAACCTTTTAGGGTACCCACTTTAAAATGTTTACCTATTCTAAAAAATGAATGGGTACCTATTTTACAGCTAAAAACTAACACTTCCACTAAAAGTGGACCCAACTTCTTGCATTTAGGTCCCTAAAAAACTTATGAATACTTACCCACTTGAAAATCTTATGTTGTTAATGTCACTTGCCCAATTTGAACATACATATCCACAAATATTGATTAAATGTCGAGGTCCTATAGTATAACCTTGAAAACATTGGGAATACTCAGAAGTAACCCACAAATACTTAAACACCCTCTTTACTACATCATCTTGTACCCATAAAATATTAGCCATAAATTGACTAAAGGCTCCCATTTCTTAAGAAATTTATAGTCTTGTACATACCATGACATATATCAAATTGCAAAAAATACTTGCATAAAGGTATTTTGGCCATGTCTTCCAGCTTAGTAGGAAATATTGTGTAATCCTCCATAGGTAATTTTGTCCCCTACAAAATAGGAACAACTAAGGATCTACAATATGCCATGTTGATCTCTCCAACATCAGGTTCACATACTTACTTTGGATCAACCAAATCTTTCTACTAGTTTTGTCTCTTTTGATCTTCAACCCCAAAATGTACCTAGTTGCCCCTAGATCTTTGATCTCAAATTATGTTGAAGGCTAAGACTTCAAATGAGAAATCAAAATCTTACCATTCCCAAAGACCAACATATCATCAACATATAAAGCAATAATGATAATGTGATAATTATCAATCTTGAAATAGACATAATGATCTTATTTCAATTTCAAAAATCTCAAACTCAATACAAAAGGCATCAAACTTTTGATACCACATTTTAGGAGACTATTTCAGACCATAAATTCTTCAATTTTCAAACAAGATGTTCTTTAACTTTTACAATGTAATGCTCAAGCAATTACATATAGATTTCTTCCTTCAAGCCATGAAGGAAAATTATCTTCACATCAATATACTCAATTTCCAAATCATAAGATGCAAAAAATGAGAATAAGAAATTGATGAATGCCAACTTTTCAACAAGAGAGAATATCTCACCATAATCAAATCCCTCCACCTGTGAATAACCCTTGCAACCAACCTTGCTTTATGCTTCTCAACACTACCATCATGATCAAACTTCTTCTTGAACACCCATTTGCAACCAACGGGTTTACCTCCATCGAGAAAAGGTACCAAGTCCCATGTCTCATTCTTCTTTAATCCAGACATATCATCTTTAATTAATTTTATCTAGGAATCTACACCACTTATACCCATAGCATCCTTTACATCCTTTGGTTTGTCAATGTTAGAAATCAAAGAAAAAATATAGTTAGAATATAAAAAATGATAAATTTAAACATTTTAGGTTTTCACTTGGTTTGAGTGGACCTCCTTACAAGTTGATGTTGAGATTCTTTTGAAATTTTAGAGTTGTTAGAGCTCACCTCATCATCAAGTTCAACATGATTTTTTGGTTCAAATTTCTTAGGGTTAAAAGGAAGCTAAACCATGTATTTTATATTTCTCTATAGGCTAAAAATAGTCAAAGGATTCATCTCTTTGAAGATAATACTTCTAATGTAGAGAAATTTCTCTATCACTGGATCCCAAATATTCTACCCTTTCACACCAACACCATAGCCAATGAAGATACACTTAATTTCCTTATTATCCAACTTGAACCTCTTCTCCTTTAACATATGAGCATATGCCTCTTAACCAAAACATAAATATGCATTAATGAGGGCTTCTTTCTTGACCACACCTCCATAGGTGTCTTCTCAGCAAGTGCTAATGTGGGAGATCTATTAATTAGATAAAATACAATGGCAACAACTTCAATCCAATTCTTTTCAAAGCTAGCTCCACTTAACATACTCCTATCCCTCTCCATCAACATCATGTTCATCCTCTCCACAACTCCATTTTGTTTATGGATATATGGAGTTGTCTTACACCTCTCAATCCCATGTTCTACATAGAACCTATCAAAATTTGTAGAACAAAACTCACCGCCATTATCAATCCTCAAACACTTAATCTTATTACTAGTCTATTTCTCAATAGAAGCATTAAAATATTTTAACTAACTAAAGAATTTAGATCTTCTCATGAGGAAATTTACACCCGTGTCCTTCTATTGTAATCACCAATGACTGATAAAAAATAAATCAATCTAGATAATGAGGGAACATTAACATGTTCAAACACATTTTAATGAATTAAGTACAATACCCAAAAAGATTTATGAGAACTATAATAAAGTGGAAAATGGTTTTATTTTCCATGTATATAATGTTTGTAACAATATAAATCAAGATTACAATCATCTAATCTCTCAACAAGGCCTTTATTTTTTAGGGCTCAAAGACCCTTCTCATCAATATGATAGTCTTCGATGTCATAACATTGCCTTCACAACTATAGGTTTCCTCTCCAAAGCATGAGCACCCTTAAGTACCCATGAAGCTTGACCATCTAAAGTAGATTTAACACTCTTCTTCACTACATGTTCTAATGGTAAGGATGAAGAATCTAAATCTCTTTTCTTCATATCAACAAAAGAACTATTGCATTGAACCATGCATGCCTCTAACTAAAATAGATTCCAATCTAAACACCCTTAGCAAGAACCACAACTCATCTCGTTATCTTGCATCCTCCATTTAAGAAGACAAACTACACACCCATATTATTTAATTTACTCACAAAAATTAGATTTCATGTTAATCCAAGGATATGTGACACACCATTGATCCCCTTCACACTACCATTTAGGAATCAAATCTTGACTCATCCATGACAAAAAATATTCAAGTGAGTGTGATCACCCAAGTGCACTTTCCCACCACCATATTCTTCATACTTTGAGAACCAAACTTGATGTGATATTGTGTGAAATGATGCATCGAAGTTAATCAACCATACATCTTTTGTTTCATGTGTTGCCAAGGCAATGACAAAAGAATTTGCATCATCTTGGGAAGATTTAGTAGAGTTAAAATTGGAGAAGTTATTTCTTCTTCTTCTTATCTTTTATGGAAATGACCAGATTTACAATAGTTCCAACAATTCACCTTAAATAATTTTCAAGAAACTTAGATCACACATGGCATTTAGATCTATACTTTTCTTGCTTCTTTTTATTCTTTTCTTTCTTCTTCAATCTATCATGAACTACACGAGTCTTTTTAACCATTTTAGAATATTTTACCCATGTCTCTTCAAAAATTAATGACACAACCACTTCATCCATATTGAAGGTGGTAGTGATACTCCTAATGACCATGACAAGGTGTTCCCATGAGTTTGGAAATTAACACAAAAAATCTATGCAACAATCCTCCTCCACCACCTTTACACCAATGGAGTTATTGAATATACAACAAGCATGTTGAATTCATTAAGATGATCTACAAAATATCCTCATTCTTCCATCTCCAAATAAGACATTTTATATTGCATGAACAACTTATTTACCAAGGATTTAGCCAGATAAATTTGAGCAAGTTTATTCCAATTTTTATAGTAATCTTCTCTTCATGAACATTCAAAAGCACACAATTAACTAAACAAAGTATTATTAGATCCCCTTACCCTTATAATCAATTAGATATCAATCATTTTATTTCATGTATGATGACATCTTTCTAAATACAACAATCTATGGATATTGATCTACAAGTGTGTCTTCCATCTTGAGCTTCCATAGCTCAAAGTTGTCTCTATTAAATTTTTGATCTCTCTTCTTCTAGATGTGCTAGCCATCTCCTTCCAACAATAAGGTCCCAAAATCCTATACAAAAAACTCTCACTCAAAGGATATCAATACAAAAAATCTCTTCCCAATAATGGGGCCAAAATTGACAGGCTTTGATACAAACTGAAAGAATGTAAGGTATGCAAAAATACTTCCTACACCAATCTACTGAGGAAAGATTGTGTAATTTTTTAGAGCACCCTTTCAGTTACAATGAGAATATTCACATTATAGGAAATATATAAAAAAACATCAACATGGTTGAATGCACATAACATAATACATATGTGGGGAAAAATATGTCAAGAGAAAAACTCAAAATCCAAAAGCCTACTCAATGTATTACAGTTAAAAATTTGGTTACATACACTTGTAGAGAAAGTATTTTTAGAAGAATACAAGTGTTTCAATCATGGAATATATTCGAGAGCATAATAGTACCTATAAATGAGTCACCATACAACTCCAAAACAAAACACCTCAATATATAGGAGTTTATAGTACATAATTAGATGCTTCCAAAATGGTACACCTAAAAATTACACGTCACCTTTTGCAAGATTGCATGCATGCAATAATTAATATGAACATGCAAACACCTTCCTTAATGATTGCACATACAAATAAAAACCTACCACATGTCACCTTTTACATGTCTACATGCTTTCAAGACTCAATATGAACATGCAAATACCTTTGTTAATGACCTCACATGCAAACTAAAACCTACCACATGCACACTGCATATGCAAGGCATCCACTTAACATACAAGTCACTTGCATTAATTTAAAATAAACATTGCATGTAATGTACCTACATGCACATCTCCACCTATCATAGCAGTTTCCATCTCCAACTCTAACATTGTCATAATTAAACTTAACAAATGACATACATTAATTTCTACAAAATGGGATGCCTATTTCCCATGTGGGGTCCACATGACATCTAGTCACCTTACATGTAGGATGACACCACTTTGATTCAACTCCAAAAAAATGACATTAGTATATGTGCATAAAATAATTATAACATAAGAAATAAATATCATGCTAGGAATTATCAAAGACTAAGACACCTTATTCCTAACATTTCTTTAAAAGTGTATTACAATTTTCTTAAGTTTACTTAATAGTACATTGGAGTACTCATACATGTACTCATCAAAATCTAAAATTTTGCACAATAATCTCCTCTACATATTAGTTTAGGAAGTGTGTCAACATACCTTGCTTCCTTTCAAAGGAATCATTTATAAATACTTGATAGTAACAAGCCACTTCAAGGGGGAAACCTTCACAATCTTCAATATGAATATAATTCAAAATACAATGATAATAAACTAACCACTACCTCTTATATATCATATATAGGACTATATAAATTATCATATTGTTGGAAAAATGAAGAACAACTCATTTTGTTACTTTTTGTTTTTCATTGATGTAATCATGATATATGAGTGGCAACTACAAGATCAAGACTAAAGTTACTCTGGTATTCATAGTTCGGTATCTGAACTGATATTTTGCTTACATCCTTTGGTATTTTGATCTGCATTTGTTTTCTGGTGATCACTATTGCTTGCAGTTTTGGGAAATGGTTTATAGATGTCAAAAGCATGTTCATATAAGATCTCATGTATCCAGTTGTTCATAAGGTGTCACGTTGGTGTTTTGTAGTTATGGTTTTTGGTCCATCTCTGGCTGACTCGATGGATGTATCGTGCAAATTAACTTTTTGCTATGTAGACATATGTGCAACCTATTTTAAGTTTGTGCCGACTTGTTGATGCTTATGAGCTATCCTTTTTTTTCAAGCTTAAGGCCGACATTTGGTATTTTTGGTAAATAAGAAAATGCATCTAATTAAGCTGACCTAATTGATGCTTGCGAAGAGATTAGGCATATATAATGAACAATTTTTGGAGAAGTGAAGCAAAGAAGTGAAGTAGTGCGAACATGATGAAGTGTGTCAAGTACATTTATTGAGCTTTATCTAGAACTAAATCTGCACTCATTAGGTGTACTCTGTCAATTCATTTTCTGGTTGAAAGCCATTTGATCATTATAATTTTGTAGGCAGTGAGCCTTTGTTTCTGGATAGTGAGTCCTTGTAGTGGGACACCTATTTTGTAATATTTTATAACTGGTTATACTATATTGTGAGCTAACACTCACCGTGGTTTTTCCCATTTTGGGTTTTCCATGTAAAAATTTTGGTGTCCATGTGTCTTGAGTTTCCATGCTCTATTAATGCTCTTATTTATCTTTGTTATTGTATGCATTGGAATAGTTGGATTGTATTTGATCAGAAAATTTAAGAAGATATTGATTCACCCCCCCTCTCAGTATCTTGGACTTTCAACAATTGGTATCAGAGCCTGGTTCCTCCGATTAAGCCTAATAGCTCAAGGGAGATCCTAAAGATGGAAGAAATTGATGACAAAGGAGAGATTTGAATTGCTCTTGAGGATCTCGATAAATTTGAAAGAGAAAACAGAGATATGAAAGAGAATCTTGAAGAAGAAAATGAATGTGTCTGGAAACTTAAGGAGCAATTAAAAAATTTCAAAGATAGGCATAAGGAAGTAACTAATTAGTTGAAGAAGGAAAATGAAGAGATTAGCGATTGGAAAGTGCAAGTAGAAGATAAGAAGAGAAAAGAAGAATGTCTAAACAAATTGGTACAAAGTGGATCTAAAGAAGGAAAAACTCTATGAAAATAATTTCAAATCTAGCTCAGAAAGGTTTGATGAATTAATTGTAGGACATAAACCAAGCAAAGATAAAGGTGGTCTTGGAAATGATGTTGGTGAAAGTTCTAAGACTATGAAAAATCAGAAGACCCTAAATAAAAGTAAGTAGAAAGAAAATTCGAAGAACTACACTAGGATACCTTCGGTGAGACAACCTAATGCACAAAGGTATCCTTCTTTTAATGGCACTTGTTTTTCATGCAATAAATTTGGTCACAAGGCAACAAAGTGTAGAAGTAGGATGAATAAGTTTCCTAGTCCTTTTGTTGGTCAATGTTTTGCATGCAAAAGAATTGGACATAGGGAAAGTGAATGCTGGAACATGATGATGAATCAGTTTAATGTAAGAGGAATGCGTTAGTCATTTAATGGCTATTGCTACACCTGCAACAAGTATGGACATAAAGCTAACCAGTGCAGAACATGAGTCAATGGATATCAATCTAATCAAAGGAATATTGTCTACTATAACTGCAACAAACCAGGACATGTTTCAAGGGTCTACAGAAGCAAGAAGAGTAAGGAAACCAATCCGGGGGAAAATAATGAATTTGTAAAGAAGGTTGACAAAGATGAGATTAAGCAAAAAATGAGCAAGATCTGGAGAAAGAAAGAACCAGAGACAGCTAAAGAGTTTGTGCCCTCATCCGATACAGATGATTTATTCTGAAACTAGACCTAGCAAGGTCTTAGGGGGAGCTTTATCAGAAAATTGTAAGAACCCCCTGGACGAATGATGTGTCAGAGGCTGGCACAAGGAATAGAGGTGAAGATTAAGTTTTCAGAGGTTTTGGGAAAGGAACCGGTAGAAACTATGAAGGGATGATTCTTTGCAGAGCAAATTAGGGTTTTTTTGTGGTAAGAAAATGTTTTAGCAGCTTTTTGAAATTTGTCACATTTGATGCGGATTAGGGCATATCAATATTTTATAAAGAAATTATTGAGGCATTTTGATCATTCAAACCTTTTAAAGAACTTATGAAGCATTCTTGGAGATAATTGGAGTGCGAGCATTGCAAACCCTAGTTTTGGATTCTTCATAAAGAAAAAGGTCCTTTAATTTTTTTTGTAGTTGTGTTCAGTTTTTTTAAGTTGTTTGAATTTGAAATTGGAAGTATGGCTACTCCTATGGTAGTTAAAGTGTCAGAAAGGATGAGACCCTCTTATAGAAAGTACTATTCAAAAGTTTTTGAAGATGATCCCATGGGCGCATTTTCGTCAATTCCACATGGTGTAATGTCAACTAAGGATACTAGGATGATAATTCAGGTAAAATTTGAAGAATACAATCATACAAAGCTAATTGACATCTAGCGAGATGAGCTTACTAGTGATGAATTTAGGGTTTATACCTAAGTATTTGAATGTGGTTGATAAAAGGTTGGATGTCTAGAATAATTTCCCTAATTTCATCTTTGATGGAAAATTCTTGAAGTCAGTTCTAAGCAGAATCCATGACAATTTTTTGTGGACTGATTGGCCACATCTTATAACGAAGGAGGCAATTAGGGGCATTACTAGGTTATGGGAAAAAGGTATAATTCCCATGTTGAAATCTATAAAGAATGAGGTTGTAGAAGAGATTACAGGAGCCAAATATGATAAAGGAGATCTAGCAACAAAAACAATTACTAATCCAGTAGTGAAGTATGCATCTCTCATGATAGGTCACAAGATATATTTCACAAACATAGAGAACTCTGTTTCAACTAGTACTATCTACACTGGGTTTGATATGGTCATGAATGGTGTTGATTATGACTTGTGTGAGCTGCTTCGATTATAGTTGTTCAAGAATGTAAAGTCGTCAAAGGAAAGAAAGTATGCATTTAAATTTGGTTCTCTAATTGTTTGTTTACTATTTTATTTCATGAAAAGACTCCCTGGGAAGAATGAAGAAGTATTCTGGTACCCATCCAGACCAGTGGGACATCAAATTTTTGATCGCATGCATAATCTTGGAAATTTGAACAGTCAAGAGGATGTCCTAACAATATTTTTTGTTGTATTCAAAAGAAATAAGAATGAAAGGGATAGAATTTTGAGAAAATTTGTAGAGAAGTATAAGAATGACATCATATTTCATGTCTCCACTAATGAATGCATGATTGAGGCTATAAAACCTTGAACTATCTGGATTTAGCCTCTTGGATATGAGATAGCAAAAGAAGAAGCTAAAGGTTATGTGCAAATGCTGCTAAAGAATCCAAAAGATCCCAATGAACCTAGAATTGGGACATATGTTGAAAAACCTATGGAAATTCATATGGAATAGTAGAAGCCTAAGATTAGAAAGAAAGTGGAGAAAACACTTAAAGATGCTAGTTTCACTAGTGAGGAAATCATTGTTGGAAGAGCTAGGGAGAACAACTGAAAGTAGAATGATCTTTCCTTAGGAGATCCCGAAGGAATACCCCTGTAAAATCCTCCACAATCCCTGCAACAAAGAATGAAACTAGTATTGTTGATAAGGGTAAAGGTCTTGTTTCCTTTGAACCATCTACAAGATCTGGGAAGAGAAAAGAGACTCCTCTGGTAGCCCCTACAAAGAGAGGAAAGAAAGAGAAATCAACAAGAGAAAAGAATTTTAGTGTTACTAATGACTAGGACGAAGAAGAAGAAGATCTTGAAGCAAAGCTGGTAAGAAGAAGAAGAGGAGGTTTACCCTTCAATGTAAGTGCATCTACAAAAGTTGTTGGTTCTAAAAGAGTACATATTGTGTCATCATCTAAAGATGAAGAAGAGCATGATTTCAGTATACATGTGCACACCAAGCTTGAATCAAAGAAGGATGAGGTAGCAGGTGAGACCTTTAGGAATCAAAAAGATGAACAAGATATTTCGGTAAGTTCTAGCCCCCAGTATAAACTTGATCCAACTCTTAATTCCTTATTAACTTTTCAGAATATGATTCAACCCACAACTAAGTTCTATGATAAATTTGGAGAAGAAGACAATAAAATATTGCTTTTGGTTGTTATTTAGTATGTTATTGTCTTAGAGGTCAAATGGATAACATCAAGAAAGATGTTCCTAAAAGCATGTGGGATGATTTAATGAAAAGGAGATCTGAGGCTGTTGTGTTTGAAGAAAAGATTAGAAATGTGGCATATAATAAGATTGGGTCTTCCTTGACCCATAATGATTTGGAATCTCTGAAGAAGATCTGTGTTGAAATGTTTCAGATGAAGAGTAGAGTGAATATGTTGATGAAAAGAAATAAGAAATTGACAAAGAAAGTAAGAAAGGAAATAGCAAAGTTAATCTAGGAAACAACAAAAAAGTATGGTATGCTCAAAACCGATGATGATGTTGCTGAAAATGCTGAGGAAAATGTTCTTCTAGATGCAGGTAATGAAGACATTCCTAACAATTTTGATGTTGAAATTAATATTGGTGAAGAAGTTAAGGAGTAGAATAAAGGAGAAGTTGAACCTAAGATGCACAATGATGCTCCTCCAAAGCATACTGAAGGAGAAAAAGGCGAAGACGAAGAGGAAGATAAAGAAAAAGAAAAGAGAGGAAGAAAAGATAATTGTGGAATCCTCTAGGAAAAATGAAGAAGAAAAACAAATTGTGAAATCACTGAAGCATTCTAGTGATTCGTCCTCTGGTGGTGATGTACTGAAAGGTTTGTTATCTAAGAAAATTAGATTTCAATCAATTATTCCTCAAGAACTCTTGAAAATCCCTATGACTGAAGGATATATTGATGTGGAAAAGATGTCTCCTATACATAAATTTGTGTTGGGTGATGCTATGCAAGCATCTAAAAGAAAGGAAAATCTTGAGACCCATCAAAAGGGAACGAAACTAATAGAAGATGGTCTGAAAGCATTGCAGGAAGCTATGCCAGGTGCATCCATCGATACATCCCTTGCCTCTATTCAAAACCTAAGATTATTGTTAGACTCTTTTAAGGAATATTCCTCTAGGCTTAATGAAAAGACAAGACAGGAGATAGAAGAAAATTTGGCAGAGAAAAGGATGATGGCTTTACATGACAAATGTGCTCTTGCACACTCTTGTGTCGAAGAGAGTCTGAAAGTGGTAGAGGTTTGTGAGTCTGAGGCAAATGTTGTTATTTCTTATTGTTTGAGGTGGTCATATGCCATTGAGAATATCAACATTGCCATGGACTCCATTGAATCTCAACTTTCTACTATTTCTGGTACTTATAATGTATCTAAAGATAAAGACAAATCAATTTAGAAGGCCATCACTACACATAGAGAAAATTTCTTTTCCTTGCAGAAATAGAAAGAAGAAATTATCAAAAAAATTAGTCTATTAAGTGATATTGTAATAATGGAATACACTCTAATTGGAGAAGCTCTGGCATGCTCTGAAGGGCTTGGGAAGATAAATATGATTCTTGATACTCCAGACAGTGTTGAAGAAACTCTGATAGAGCTGGAATCTCTAAACAAAATGTTGATTGCTACAAAGGAAGGCTGGGAAAAAGGAAAAATAGTCTGGGAAGGTATTCTGAAGGAGCTTCAAGGTTCATCATCTTCCAATTGATATATGTTTTCTTTGCTTTAATATTTTTTAGCTATTCTTGGCACACCCTTTGTCCTTGATGTCAAAGGGGGAGTGAAATATTGGTGCTAGGGAAAAGCTCTATAAATATTGTTAACTTTGTAAATATTAATTTTGGTTTTGGCACATGTTGCCATCAATGACAAAGGGGGAGATTGTTGGAAAAATGAAGAACAACTCATTTTATTACTTTTTGTTTGTCATTGATGTCACCATGATATATGAGTTGCAATTGCAAGATCAAGACTAAAGTTACTTTGGTATTCTAGTCTGCTATCTGAACTGATATTTTTCTTACATCCTCTAGCATTTTGATCCGCATTTGTTTTTGGTGATCACTGTTGCTTGTGGTTTTGGGAAATGGTTTATAGATGTCAGAATCATGTTCATACAAGATCTCATGTATCCATTTGTTTGTATGGTGTCATGTTGGTGTTTTGTAGTTATGGTTTTTGGTCCATCTCTGGCCAACTCGATGGATGTATCATGCAAATTAACTTTTTTCTATGCGAACATATGTGCGACCTATTTTAAGTTTGTGCTAACTTGTTGATTTGTGTGGGAAACCCTTTTTTTCAAGCTTAAGGCCGACAATTGGTATTTTTGGTAAATAAGAAAATGCATCTAATTAAGCCAACCTAATTGATGCTTGCGAAGAGATTGGGCATATATAATAGACAATTTTTTGAGAAGTGAAGTAGTGTGAACATGATGAAGTGTGTCAAGTTTGTTTATTGAGCTTTATTTGGAACTGAATCTACACTCATTAGGTGTACTCTATCAGTTCATTTTTTGGTTGAAATCCATTCAATCGTTGTAATTATGTAGCTAGTGAGCCTTTGTTTCTAGATAGTGAGTCCTAGTAGTGAGCCACCCATTTTGTAATATTTTATAACCGGTTATACTATATTGTGAGCTAACACTCACCATGGTTTTTCCCATTTTGGGTTTTCCATGTAAAAATTTTGGTGTTCATGTGTCTTAAGTTTCCATGCTATGTTAATTCTCTTATTTATCTCTGTTATTGTATGCATTGGAATAGTTGGATTGTATTTGATCAAAAAAATTAAGAAGATATTGATTCACCCCCCCTCTCAATATCTTGGACTTTCAACACATATAACTTAATTTGGGGTTATGTTAACCATAAGCCAACCACACATGTCCTAATACAATCAATGAGTTAAGGGTGTGGCGATGATTCCTTGAGAACTGTCAATATTGTTGTCATTGATCAAGAGATTCTTCTATTTGAAGAGGATGGTCCCTTGGGTTCTTCACTACTTCACCTTATTTTTCCATTGAGTATGAGTGGTCTATTAGAAACTCAATCAAAAATGTGCAACTCATGTGCATTCTCATTTGTTACTTATGCTTGTAGAACTGTGTGTCACGTTTTTGAGTGTACATGATCACATTTAAATTTAATTATATTCATCAACTATTTGATGCTATACCAACCCAAATAAAGAGGGTGGTGAGAAGATCATCTAAAATTTTACAAATGGTTGGAAAATAAATGCTTATAATTTTTTTTTTGCATAGTTGGGCCCTTAAGTGTTTCAACTATCTACATTTGCCTTGTTCATGACCCACACTTTAATTGAATATTTTGAACATCTTCACAACTTCAAACCTAAAATGATTATTTATTTTCTTTATAAAATTATGCAAATTGCTCTTTCTTTTATAGAAAATAATTGCCTCAAAGGACTCTTGTACACTACAATAGACATCCACTATCAGCCACAGGGATTACAACTTCCTTAGGTGGTGAGAAGATCATCTAAAATTTTACAAATGGTTGAAAAATAAATGCTTATAATTTTTTTTTGCATAGTTGTGGCTCTTAAATGTTGACTATCTACATTTACCTTGTTCATGACCCGCATTTTAATTGAATATTTTAAACATCTTCACAACTTTAAACCTAAAATGATTTTTTTATATATAAAATTATGCATATTGTTCCTACTTTTATAGAAAATAACTGACTCAAAGGACTCTTGTGCACTACAATAGACATGCACTATAAGCCACAAGGATTGCAATTTCCTTAGATCATTTAAAATTTTACAAATGGTTAAGATATAATTGTTATAAATTTTATTGGCTAGATAGTTGTGGCCTCTTTAAGTGTTGACTACTCTACCTTGTCCACCATACACACTTTAATTGAATTTTTTAAAATCTTCACAACTTTAATCCTAAATAGATTATTTATTTTCCATATAAAATTGTGCATACTTGTAATGGTGTGAATTTGCACCCTTAAGCAATTTCCCCATTTTATTTCCCCTACCTTAGAAAATGTAAACCCGATGATGCAATTTCACTGTCGCCGCCTCACTCATTCCATTTGGCCGTGTCTTTTCATGTTGGTGGAGGAATCTCTATCGAGGATGTGTCTGTGTAATGCAGATTTCCACCCATCATGCTATCGTCTTGACAAGATTCCTGCCTTTGGAATCCATAGAGGTGTTACACTTCTCCATTGTTCGTGAAATGTAACATCTCATGCTTCCTTGATTGATGAAAAATAGGTCTTTTTCCTCCCTTTTGCTAGTTCAAATCCATCAAATCACATTCTTTCACATCTCTTCACTCTCTTCACTCTCTCTTGCTCAAATCTCACTCATTCTCACTTTCTAAGCTCATTCTACAGCCTTCACACTATTCCTTAGCTGCAAGTTATTGGTTTTGATTCCTACATCACGTTATCATTGCAACAACGCCACCATTGGAGATTTTCAAGCTTCTTCCTTCCACTACTTGCCTTGATTTATTATAGCTATGAAGGTGATACTATTCATTGTTTCTCACTCTTTGTATCATTTTGTTTACTGAATATCATATTGTTGTCTTTGCTCTATTTTATTTCCATTTCTCTATCACTTTCTACACTTTGTGGCTACCTGGTTGTCCATGGAGGTGGAAACACCAAAGAGGGGGACTGACTGAGGTAATCCTCTAAAACAACTCCAACATTTTTTTGTGTTCATGTGCATAGGTGTTGTTTTTTGAGTGGAGCTATTTGAAGATTCAACTTGTGGGTGAAAAGGAACATTTTCCCACCCCTCGTCATTTTCATAATAGTTTATTCCTTAGCTTTATTTTGTTATATTAATTGTTTCTATCCTTTTTATTATCTGTCAAAGTATAAACATCACATGTAGTTGGGTAGTTAGTAGATTTCCTCATGGTTTTTGCTTATTTTCTAGACCCCTATCCGTATGGATGCTAGTGTGTCCCCATGACACTAGCGCACCGCGTTGGAGTCTAAGATCTGCATTGCCCTCCTCAGACAATAAGTTGTCTAGGTAGTAGGCCGAACCTTGGAAATCAGCTCTTCTAACCCCATGAGTGTTCAGTTTTGGTAGAAGGAAAGAGGCAGGCTATCTGCCCTTCCTTTTCTGCCTAAGCACCTTTCCTTTTCAATTGGCTTAGAAAACCTGAAATAGTTTAGTGCAGTCTATTCCTTAGAACTCTTTTGTGACCTGGAATATTGAGGGTGACGAGTTGCCCTTCTCTACATTTTGGTGAACTTGACATGAACTATTTTGATTTCATCCCTGGGTATCGAAGAACCTTCTCTTGTGTCCTAGGCATGTTGTAGATTTTTGTGTTGTAGGGTGTACAACCTTGCAACCCAATCTACGACCCCTAATTGCATGGTTAGAAGGTCTCTTAGATATTTAGGAATGAAATTTAGATAGGTCACTATATAATCTCTCAATCTTTTTGAACATAAGGAAATAGGGTGTTCCACCTTTTAGGAGATGGAACATATAAGGAGGGTGTGGGTATCCTCTTCCGATTTTGCTCTTAGCTCATTCAAGGAAATCCTAGAGATCTCAATCTAATGATTCAATTAAGATAAGGGGTTGCTATAAGGTCTCCTTGGGTGTGATTAAACGAAAAGGGGGTTCACCACTAAGCAAAGGCTTAGAAAGAAGGAAATGCAAATGATATGCAAATCTAGCTATACAACCTAGGAAATGAAACTTAAAATCAAAATGATAAATTGAAAATGAATAGAGGGGCACTTGGAAAACTTGAGATGCCTAAAACAAGGTCCGTAATAACAAATTTATGATTTTTTATGTGAATTGGGACTTACACCAGACTAGGTGATTTAGTCCTAGTTTAGGGTTTTAGGTTGAATCTGGAATCAACAATTGGTAAACCAGGATCTATAGAAAATGACTAAAAAGTGGTATAATAGGACTCATACGCTCAAAGTGGTGATTGTGTCCTAGTATTAGGGTTTGGTTGAAGCTTTGGTATCCTCTAGTGATATTTTGTAGCTTCTCTCCCTTCTGATCTTCAAGTCTGAAAGCTTGAATTTTGGCTTGTAGGTTACTTTTCATGAAGATGACAACTTCTTGACAGCTTTGACAACTTTCCTTAATCTTGCAACTTAGTATTCAAAGGATCTTCAAGCTAAAAGAACCTAGATCTAAAATCACACATGTAGAGGAGAGAAAAATGTTTATTTGTTAGTGGATAAGGGTTTGCCTTGGTCAAACCCCGTTTTGGTAATCAAACCTTGAAATGAAATGAAATAGAATGGAGGAATAATGAATGAACAATATGCAATGTTGCAACTCACCAAATGCTTGATATGAAGGCTACAAACTTGTATGAAATGGCTAGCATGAATGTAGATATTACCTCTTGATTGAATGCTATGGATCTTTACTTGAATGCTTGCTTGAATCGTGAAAACCAACATCATAAATGTTAGCTCAAAAACACACATGATTCATGATGACTTTGATATGATGCTTGAATCTTGAATATAGCTTCAAAATGCTTGATAATCAACTTTTGAATGCTCTTGATCACAAATTTTCTATAATGCTTGAATACTTGAATTGCTAGGAGAAAATATGTGAAATAACCTTGTATTTATACTTGTTTATGCCAAATTTCTCAAAATTACAACACTACAAGCTGACATTAGATCTAGGAGAATAAAATACTACCAAGAATTGAATTCAAAATAGGTCCAAGCTAAAGCAGGACGCATATGCCAGTTGGGGCGTATGAGTCCCAATCACTAAGCTTGGGACACAAATTTCAAGAAATGTTAAGTTCTATGCCAAATTCAAGACCAAGCCCCAAAAATTAGGTGGGACCCATACGCCCAAGGTGGTGTATAAATCCTAGGTCACTAAATCTAGGACACATAACCCAAAAATCATGAATTATGATTCATCACTTGTTAAGTGTCAGGATTATACTCAAAAAGATGCATTAAATAAGGCTTGTGGATGTAAAATAGGACCAAGTAAGGCATAAAGAAGCCCAATTTTAGCAAGGAGGGCCCAAAAAAGTGTGAAAATGTAAAGGGATACATTTTTCTACACTACATTTAGCCCCCACTTTAGTGAGAGGATGAAATTGCTTCAAACTCACACTAAAGTAGACAAACTTGCATCAAGAGAGGTACAAGTGTACCAATGCTAGTGACATAGGACAACAAGGATCAAGAGGGTTGCAGAAGCCCCCAAGATCAAGATTCTATTGCAAAACAACATAGGCACAAAAGAACACACATGTGAATGTTGTAAGGAGCAATAAAAAGGCACAAGCATACATTGCCAAAGATAGAAAGAAGTAAGAAAAACAAAACAAAAGGGGTGGATCAAGCCTCGATCGTTTGTCCAACACGATGTGGATCAGATCTAGGTTGTTTGTCCAAAAAAAATTTACAAGTGGAACACGATTTCCACTATGCAAACCAAACTCATGCTCACAAGGGCTAGTGGAACCTCGGGCCATCCACTAGGTGAGCCCCTAGAAAAGTGAGACACATATGCACACAGCCAATATGTGCCCACACACACAAGCAAGTTGCTTTGGGAAAGTCACGCCTAAGTTTGGCTCCCATACACTAACCATACCAAAGCTATACCTCCTGATAACTCTGATAAGGCACCACACAACATGAACAACATGATTCATGAGACAAGAAAAACTTTGTATGCTTGACACCCATGAAAAAAATGATGGATCCATAGGAAAGCAAAGTGTGTTATGCAAGGTGGCCATATAACAGTTATTGTAAATGTGAAATAGTGTAAGGTACGTTCAAAGGATTTTTTCTTAGTTCATGTAAGGTCTTAACTTAGGGAAAATTGTGCCTAATATCTCTAAGAGAGGACCAATTGAAGAATAGAAGATTCACAAGTTAGGGGATGCAGTGTGTCACATCAAGCCACTGAGAGGAATATAATATGTTAAGAGAGATCATGCTCTTGAAGGACATCACACCCAATGCCACCACAAAGTGAAAGACGCATCGCATGAAGTAAGAAGACTACACAATGAAACATGATTTGAAAAAGAATAATGCCATTGTATGCCCCCACTTTAAAGAAATTTCTAAACACCATGCTGTGAGCAATTACTTTAAAGTATCAAATGATAAATGCTAACAACAAAGAAGACATGAGAGCTTATTGGGAAATCCCTATGCTAATTCATATGTTTCCAAATCAAGCTATGCCATGAAATGGGGTTTCCCCCAAAATGAAATCACAAAAATCACACAAGGGATCCATGGATTCAGGGTTAGTATGTCTTTGATACAATGTTTTTAGAGAGCTTGGAACTGTCATCATTCCCCAAATACTCATGGAATAGGAAGAATGACATAAAGAGAGAAAAAACAAAGAAAAGCTTTATGGTCAACATGGAAGAGACCTAAATGTCTCAATGCCTTGCATCATCCCCAAAAGGAAAGCACAAGACAAATGAAAAGATAAAGGAAAAGCTTTTTGGTCAACATGGAAGAAACCTAAATGTCTCAACGCCTTGTGTCATCCCCAAAAGGAAAAGACAAGATAAATGAAAAAGATAAAGTGATTGCAACATAAAGAAGAATGTAGGTACATATAGAAGAATGCACATAAAGAGGTAAAGACATCAAACAAAACAACATGGTGGATCACATTAAAGAGACATGAAAAAGAAAATAAAGATGAGACTAGTAAGGCACATGCAAGTCAACCTATTAGCAGGTCCTCTGCATCCCAATATTGTTCATCACATAAAAAAAGGAAGAAAACTAGCCAGAGGGACAACAACAAGTGCAAAACTAGGACAAGGCTATCTAATTCTTGCCCCCACTGTGTGCAAGACAAGAATGAAATGAGGTAGGCGATGGTAAGGAGCTCCTTGCATTTTGGAGTGATTTGCAATGAATGTAAAGCATGTAATAGTGAGAATATTATGATCCTACAACTATTACATGGCAAGGAGTGGAATGACATTCTTGAAGGGATTATTTCTATGATATCAAACTTTTTAAATATTTGTTTTAAAGCATGACACTTGTCAATACTATGTCCAAGAACTCTATGGTATTGACAATGTGATGTGTTTGTGTTCTTAGAATTTGGTTTTTGTTTTTATCGCATGGGTGGTAATGTAATAAGTCCTTGACTTAGAAGTATGTGTAGAGTTCTTTCAGTTGCAGACGACAGACAAGGGAATTTCAACTTCTTTAGTTTGTAAGGCCTTCATTGCTTGCTAGATTCACCAATTTCTTGAGTTAGATTTTAAGGAGGACCTAAGATTATCCTATCATCCTTATCATCGTAGTTAGATTTTAAGGAGGACCTAAGATTATCCTATCATCCTTATCATCGTTACGAGGCATTGGTTGTTCTTTAGTAAGGAGGACACTTATATCAGGAGGAGGATCTTGATATCATATCCCTTTGGTATCTTCAGTTGGTGTTTGCTCTAAGAGTTGATGAATTTCATGCTCAATTGTTGTATCACATTCTTGTTTGCTTAAGATCATGAATCCTTTTCCATATGTATCTTCTAGGTTGATGGGAGTGTTGGTCACTTTGTTAACATAGGTAGAGGTGCTAGGTTCACTTATTGTAGGGATCTTAGCTTCAACTTGTGTCTCCATTTTAGGATGTAAAAGGCCAAACATCTCAAGTTGCACTGGTTGTTTCATAGAAGGATAAAAGGATGCATTAGTCTCAAGGTTGTTAAGGAAATCATTTATGAAGTTGTTTGTGTTGTCGTCATCTTCTTCAATGATGTCAACTTCAAGAGGAGGACATGCATTAGGAGTTGAGTGAGCATGAGAAAGTTCAATATAAATCATTAGGATCATTTCCAAAGACACAAATTGACACATCTACTAATGATTTTAAGGACATCCAAAACTTACCAAAGCACATATACATTATGAAATGTAATGTAATGACTTAAAATGAAATACAATTTTCAGATTCTACACAAGGTAATTTGCAAATTACAGTATGTGAAAATTTGAAAATGAAATGTTGTAAATGCAATTTTGAAATTAAGAAATGCATGAAATAAACCAAATTAAGCTAGATACAATGAAATGAATGAAATAGAAACATAGTAATCTAAAAAAAAATCTAACAATATCAAACATAAGCATAGAAACAAGGTTTTTAAAGTTGTAAAATGTTGATTAAGACCTGATACAGGACTAAATCGCCTAGAGGGGCATATGAGTCCCAATTAGGGTTTTTGAAGGGTTCAAATGTTGAAAAAAACACAACACATAATTCCCAAAAATTAGGTAAAACATGTACTGGGAATAAATCACCCAGAGAGGTGTATGAGTCCCATATGAGGGTTTGACACTAAATTCAACAAATTTTGAGTGAATGTTAAGGTTTTTGGTTTACATGTTGTCTTGACTATATGCAATTATAGATTTCAAATGAAATTAAATGATGCAAGATGCAAAAATTCAACCTATATGCACTTTCACTAATGCAATGTTTTGAAGCCCTAAATGCAAATTAATTTTAATGCAAGATCTAATGCAAAGTTAATGTAAGCTAGATTTAACACTAAAATGCACTCCAAATTAGAAATACAGTGTCCAAAGGTCAGGTTCACCAAAATGAACATGAGGAAATAAGGTGCTCAACCTTTTAGGAGATGGAACACACAAGGAGGGTGTGGGTATCTCTTCCTATTTTGCTCTTAGCTCATTCAAGGAAATCCTAGAAATCTCAATCTAATGATTCAATTGAGAGAAGGGGTTGCTATAAGGTCTCCTTGGGTGTGATTAAACAAAAGGGGGGTTCACCACTAAGCAAAGGCTTATAAAGAAGGAAATGCAAATGATATACAAATCTAGCTATGCAACCTAGGAAATGAAACTTAAAATCAGATTAATAAACTAAGAATGAATAGAGGGGCACCTGGAAAATTGGAGATGCCTGAAACAAGGTCTGCAATCCCAAATTTATGACTTTTGATGTTTTAGACACTTAAAAATGACCTAGGCCTGCAAGCTTCATTTTTACCACTTTCATCCTAGCATAATTAATACATTTAGTTATGTCCTTGGTCCACATTCGACTATTAATTAAATAATTTATAATTGTTTAATTAAGTCATGTCTTTGTATTCTTCATGATTATTAAATAAATAAATTTTATTTATTAAATACGTCATTAATTGTCTAAGTCTTCCCTTAATTAAATAAATTTCTTAATTTATTTAATTACCCTTTGTCATATATTTCTTCTTGATTATTAAATAAATAAATTTTATTTATTTATTTAATATGTCACTAATTGTCATAATTAAATGAATTGATTAATTTATTTAATTAATTAATCTTATCGCTAAATTAAATAATTATCTTTAATTATTTAATTGTCAAATTAATATTCCTCTCATTTTGAATAAATGAAATTATTTAAAATGTCATCACAATCTTAACTAACAAGTTCACTTTGATAAATAATCAAAAAGATTATTTATTATTTCACTAAAATCCATAATTTGAATTAACTCAATTCAAAATGGAAACTAATCTTCCAAAAATCAAGTAATCGGGCATATTCTTGATTTTCCAAATAGAATCTTCAGTTCAACTCTTATCTTCTTGATTTTTCGAATCTCACAAATTAGGTAGTCTTTATCTTCTTGATTTTTGAAAATCTTTATTTTTTAATTAATTTCCTCATTTATTCTCCATCGTCGATCCAATTATCTGAGATATTATCTTGACCGTTCGATTAATGAATTTTCCCTAACCCTAATTAGGGATTCTCAGATTTAATCCGGACCTCTCATTCTAGGTCTTTCTTAGAATTCAATCTCACCCGTCCATTCGAAATAGCATTTTCTATAAAATGCCATTTTCCTCTCACTTTTCGATTACACACGGACATAATATACATTCTTGCACTTGCACACTTAGAGTTTCATAGCAATTATTATTTTTATTTGATCAAGTCTTAGCATTGTTTAGGCATAGACATTGGCAATCATAGGCATTTAGGCATAGGCTTTAGACATTTTATGCAAATCATTCAAAGCTTGGTGTAGGACATAGGCATATATTTGCAGATTGCTCGCACGACGGATCTGAGGGCAAAGCATTATCTAGCAAGTAAGAAGGTGTTACGAAGGTGAGTCATGGAAGCTTCAACAATTATTAGGTATACTTGTTCGTTTATGTTTTGCTTCCTTTGCACTTTGTAATCACTTTGGGTTTTCGTCTTTTACATTGATTTAACACTCTTGAATCTAAACATGAAAATAACCTTTAGTTATAGATGTGAATTGGGACTCATACTCTAGACTAGATGCTTTAGTCCCAGTTTAGGGTCTCAAGTTGAATCTAGAATCTACAAGTGATAAACCAGGATCTACAAAAAATGACTAAAAAGTGGTATACTCGGACTCATACAACCAAGGTGGTGATTTAGTCCCAGTATTAGGGTTTGGCTGAAACTCTGGTATCATCTAGTGATATTTTGTAGCTTCTCTCCCTTCTGATCTTCGAGTCTAAAAGCTTGAATTCTAGCCTATAGGTGACTTTTTGTGAAGATGACAACTTCTTGACAACTTTGACAACTTTCCTCAATCTTGTAACTTAGTCTTCAAATGATCTTCAAGCTCAAAACACCTAGATCTACAATCACATATGTATAGGAGAGAAAAATGTTGATTTCTTAGTGGATAGGGGTTTGCCTTGGTCAAACCTCATTTTGGTAATCAAACCTAGAAATGAAATGAAATAGAATGGAGGAATGATGAATGAACCATGTACAATGTTGCAACTCACCAAACCCTTGATATGAAGGCTGCAAACTTTTATGAAATGACTAGCATGAATGTAGATATTAACTCTTGATTGAATGCTATGGATCTTGACTTGAATGCTTGCTTGAATCATGAAAACCCGCATCACAAATGTTAGCTCAAAAACACACATGATGCATGATGAATTTGACATGATTAAAATTTGAAAATAGCTCCAAAATGCTTGATAATCAACTCTTGAATGCTCTTGATCATAAATTTTCTATAATTCTTGAATACTTCAATTGCTAAGAGAAAATATGTGAAATAACCTTGTATTTATACATGTTTATGCCAAGTTTCCTGAAATTACAACACTACAAGATGACATCAAATCTAGGAGTTCAATAAAATCTTGCCAAGAATTGAATTCAAAATAAGTCCAAGCTAAGGCGAGACTCATATGCTAGTTGGGGCATATGAGTCCTAGTAGCCTAAGCTTGGGACACCAATTTCAAGAATTGTTAACTTCTATGCCAAATTCAAGACCAGGCTCCAAAAATTAGGTGGGACCCATACACTCAAGGTGGCATATAAATCCTAGATCACTAAATTTGGGACACATAACCCAAAAATCATGAATTATGATTGGTCATTTGTTAAGTGTTAGGATTATCCTCATAAAGATACATTAAATAAGGATTGTGGATGCAAAATAGGACCAAAGGCATAAAGCAACACAATTTTAGTAGGGAGGGGCCAAACAAGTGTGAAAATGTAAAGGGATACATTTTTCTACACTACACTTTTATGTTTGTAGAGTCTATTCTGCTGGAGTATGTTAAGATGGTCTCATTCACACGTATTCCTCCCTCTCAGCCTGTGAGCGGATCACTAGACATAACCTTTACCTCGTAGGACTTACCAATGAATAAAGAGCCTTCTCCCTTGTACATTCCTGATCGTGTCAATGAGAACATTATAACTAGTGTCCTAGTTGATCATGAGAGCCAAGTGAATGTTATAATGAAAGAAATGCTCTTGATAAACTTTTTGCATAGGGAGAAATATGAATAGTTGAAGGCCACTATACACACACATGATAGACTCTTAGTACCTCCTCTCAGTTCTATTACTCTTTTGATCTTGGTAGGACCCAAGGTCGTAGATAGGTCTCTTTTGTTATAATTTTGGAGTCAGATCTATTCAATGTGAAACTAGGAATTTCGTGTTTGGTTTCCATGAATGGCGTCACTTCGATAATTCATAAATGTCCCAAGTTTTCTCATGAGGTGTCGCATGGGGGCTTCTCGTTACATCAATTTTGTCTCGCTCTCGTCAAACTTCTCCCTTTGAGGACATACCTTCTTTATCGTGCCTATGTGAGTATAAGACTAAGGGCACACCACCAAAGGTGACCTATCTTGTATCTCCCTATGCTATTTCAGTAAAAGGTTGCATGATTCCACTATAGCAAGCCGCCTCCTCCTCCCAGCAAAAGGGTAAGGGGAAGCTTGCTCACGACCATGGGCCTTCCTCTTCTACATTTATTGCTCCATTTGTTTCCGCTTCTCGCCTTGCTATGGTGTCCTCAAATCCTACTCCCACACCTCGCATGGGAAGCCTGATGGTGCCCACTTGGCGAAAAAGTTAAGTATCAGGTGTTTGAGTTTCCCGTCTTGCCCATGATTCCTAGACCCATTGTTTATGGCAAGGGGAAGGGTCCTTGTGGAGTTTCCCCCTATGTCTTAGCCTTCATGGCCTCCTACCGTTCCTCCTACAGTGAATGGGAAGAGGTCCGATGCTGAGGCACTCGTATCTACTTCTCCACCTGTTGTTGTTCCCACTCCCACACTTCCTGCTCCTACTCTTGTCCAAGAGGCTACCCTCCCACTGATGATGATTATGGAGGACACTCCTATGACAAAACAGGAGCCTCCCATCCTTTCTCAGGCTATGACTTCTTGTGCCTAGATTTGATGTAACCAAAAAGCTCTGGCCACTAAACAAGTTGCCTTGTAGAAGACAAAAGGGGAGCTAGTAGCTCTTGTTTTGGTACCTCTTGTTGTGCCTCCTCCTTTTGCTCCTTCTTCTTCAGTTCCACTCACCTCAATTATGCTTTTGGCTCCCCTGAAATGTGCTGATGATCCTCACCCCAAAAGGGTATAGGTGTTCATTGCTCCTTTCGTAGGGCCTTTTCTTTTGATGTCCCTTCTAGACATCCCTCCATTTTCTCAGCCCATAGACATGTCAAACACAACGGTGGTGTCTGTCGCAACTTTGTCTTCTCCCTCATCTTCCTTCACTTCTTCTATAGGGACCCAACATCCTCCACTAAAGCATAAGCCAAAGCATGACCTCACTTTGATTGGTGGTTGGAAGAAGGGGTCACCTTCTTTGAGAGCTAGTTTTGCTTTGGATTACGTCATCCTTGCGATGGAGACAACTCCAACGTCCCTTGAATTTGTCACTTCCCCTATTGACGAGGTTGGCAGTGGATCTCGAGCCTCTCCTTCTCTCACTTGGTTAACACATAACACTCCAGTTAAGTGCATGTTTAACTCAGTGGATGATGTCTCAGTTCTATCAACAATCTTTGTGAGATTGATGATCTTCAACTCACGAGAGCTTAGCGAAGAAGACCTTGAAGGGCCTTATTCCTTGACCCTTGTTGTAGGAGAGTCAAAGGGTGCTCCCCTCACTATCCTGCCCTTGTAGGATCATCCTCCCTCCCCATATAATGATATAGATTAGGAGTAGGATGACCTACTAGTTGATGAGAAGTAGGGGAGTACCTCTTCTTTATCTTTAGATTAGATTTGTGTTTTTGTTGTGCCCTATTGTGCTTGTATTTATGTGTTTTTGATCCTACCTGGAGGACCCTCGCTACCCTTGTAGTGCTTGGATACAAGCCTGGAATTTTTTTTGTAAATTTCCTCTATATGTTTCACCATTCTTCTATATGTTGTGACCTGGATTTTTGACAATTAGGGATGATGCAAAGTGTTGGGGGAATTTAGGCCTTCCTTGCATGTTGAGCCAATTTCTTTTAACTTTTTTTTTATCTTCACGTGCTCTTCTTCATGATCTGGGAACTTTGGGGACTGATGATCTTTCATTCATGCATCACGGGTTACCTATTAATATATATAAGAACTGATTTAACCCCGAACTCCTAGATCCCCCTCTCTCACGATTTCTTTATCTCTGCTCATTTCTCATTTTCTTTGTCTTTGTTTTTGTCTCTCTATCTGCTTTGTAATTTTGTGGTGCTTATGTGTTTTCCCTCGCATGTGTGACAACATTTCCATGTTTACATCTCACAATGTATTGTGGGCTACAACACCACTACCTTTTCTCTCTCCTCAAGATGTCAGACAGTCCTTTGATTTGCACACACCATCCTAAGGGGGCGCTTCTACCCTTCTTTGATTTTCAATAAGGTGAATTTGGTGGCCAACAAATCCCTTACTAATTTTTTTTCATTATTCAAAAACACATTCTTCAACAAGGCCCCCTTAGTGAATTTTTTCTTTCAAAAATGAATTTGTAGCAAAAGAATTTGAAAACCTTCCTTTGAAAAATGAGTACTTTTTCTGGTGAAGAAGTTTGAAAACTTTCCTTTGAGAAGGAGCATTATTTTTATCAGATTCCTCAATGAAAGAGATCTTTCAAAAGGATTCCTTGATGACAAAATTATTTGCGAAAAATTCTGCGCTTTTCAAATTAGAGTGTCCCTTTGCGTTCTTGAAGGGTTCTCAAGGGGACCCCTTTGAAAACTTCTTCTTTAATTTCTTTCTTTGTGATATGTCTGTTTGTTTGAGCTTTTCTACCTAACATGTTTTGTCTGTAGCTTAACATGTTGCTTTGTAGGACCGAGCACCTTTAAAGCTGATTTTACTATCAAGCTTGCAGGATCAAGCACCTATAAGGGCCTTTCACAACAAACTCTTCAGGACCAAGCACTTGTAGAGTCCTTTCATGTCAAGCCCCGCAAGACTGAGAACCTATGGCGCTCCCTTTGTAGGACCAAGCACCTGTGAAGCTCCTTCTTTCTACAAGACTAAGAACCTTTAAAGCCTTTGTTCAACTTTCGCAAGACTAAGAACTTGTGGAGCCTTTGTTCAATTTTTTTGGGATCGAGAACCCTTGGAGCCAATTCCATAGGGTCGAGTACCCATGGAGCCATCTCCCTCTTTCGCATCAAGGTTACCCTGCAGGACCGCAAACCTATAGAGCTACCTCCTACATGTCCGAGTGTCCTAGATCAAAGATCTACTTCCTTGATGGTTAAGGTTTATTCTCTTCAACCTCTTTCTACTTTACCTCACATTCACACTGACACATATGCTCACTAAAGTGGGAGAAAAATGTAATGGAGTGAATTTACACCTCTAGGAAAATTCCCCATTTAATTTCCCCTACCTTAGAAAATGTAAACCCGATGATGCACTTTCATCGCTGCCACCTCGCTCATTCCACGTGGCCGCATCTTTTTATGTCAATGGAGGAATCTCTTTTGGGAATGTGCACACGTCATGCAAACATCTGTGTGTTACACTGTCATCCTGCCAAAATTCCCGCCTTTGGAATCCATAGCTTGGAATTACACTTCTCCATTAGTCGTGAAGTGTAACGTATCCTGCTTCCTTGACCAACAAAAATGAATCTTTTGTCTCCTTTTTGCTATTTCAAATCCATCAACTCACATTCTTTCACATGTCTTCACTCTCTCCACTCTCTCTTGCTCAATTCTCACTCATTCTCACTTTCTAAGCTCATTCTACAACCTTCACACTACTCCTTGGCTGCAAGCTATTGGTTTCGATTCCTATATCATGTTATTGTTGCAACAACACCACCATTGGAGACTTTCAAGCTTCTTCCTTCCATTATTTTCCTTGAGTGCTTGTAGTTGCAAAGGTGATATTGTTTATTATTGCTCATTCTTTACATCATTTTGTTTACTAAATAGCATATTTTTATCTTTTCCCTATTTTCTTTCCATTTCTCTATCACTTTCTACACTTTGTGGCTATCTGGTCGTCTATGGAGGTGGGAACACCAAAGCGGGGGACCGACTGAGGAAATCCTCTAAAACAACCCCAACATTTTTCCATATTCGTGTGTGTAGGTGGTTCTTTTCAAGTGGAGCTATTTGAAGAGTCAACTTGTGGGTGAAACGACATGTTTTCTCACCCTTGTCATTTTTGCAATAGTTTATTCCTTATCCTTATTTTGTCATATTCATTGTTTCTATCCTTTTTATTCTCTATCAAAGTTTAAACATCACATAGTTAGGTAGTTAGTAGATTTCCTATGGTTTTTGCTTTTTTTTGTACCCCTTTTTGTATGAACGTGATGAAGAGACTCTCTACTACATAACACAAACTTACAAATACACATAGAGTACAAAATATGCAAACAAACACATGTTGATTTTTATTCAATTTTTCCAAACTAGATACAAAACTTCTACCTTACAAATCAAAATCCACAAAATCACCATTCACTGATGGTTGCTCACTATCTCTCTTTCTTCTTCTTCCATTCTCTCCTCTCTAAATTCAACACTGCCCCATTTGCAGGCCTCTTTTGCCAATCTAAAATGACTAATTTTATTATTTTCAACAACCCTCAAGACTGGACTGTTGCCCCTTAATCTTCCACATGAGCTCTTCTCCCTCATGACTTCTCTCCTTCTTCCTTCTACTGTCTTTAAATTTTGTTATTTTCTTTTCTTTTTTCATTTTTCTTCAATTTCTAATATGAAAAGATGCCTCTAGCAAAGTGAAAATTAGTGTGATTAAAAACCTTTTTGGGATCCCAAATATATATTTTTTCTATTTTCAAATTCAAATGCCCAACTTTTTTTTATGCAATGGAAAGATGAAGCATAAAGTAATGAAACCCAATGATTTAATTGCCACAAAATCTATACTATCATGCCAAAATGATTTGATCAAGTTGATGCTTTGGAAGTGTGCAGTTGGATGTTGAAAAGGGGTGAAGCCACAATAGTGGTTTACAATTTGATGGAGGAAGGAAAAATGAGAAAAAATGACCCCATGGCAAAAAAATTGGTTTTAGGGGTTCGAATGAACCCAAAAGTGGTTCACTCGAACTAGGGTTCGAGCGAACCCTTTAATGATTGGGCCCACATTTCCAGCCCCCTAAAAAAAGGAAATGCAAATTGAAGGGTGGTTCATTTGAACCCCCTTTATCCCTCATTCTCCCCCTGAAACATAAAAAAAACCTAATTTTTTCACTTCAGAGCTTGGTTTGAACATGAAAATTGCAGAGACTTCACAAACCCAACTGGAATTAGGTAGTCCTCGAAATGAGCTATGCAAGGAACATAATTTTAATATGTTTTGGTTTTATTATGTATTTATTTTTTTAGTTTTATTAAACATAGGTTTTTCATCAAAAATGAAGGTCTTTGTTCTACACAGGTGGAAAAATAGTAGATTATCATTTTTTTTTTGAAAAATATGAGCACACACCAGATATTGAAGTCCTTGATCCAAAAGAAATATTGAATTTCGATATATACAAAAAAGTTACACATTATATAGTTGCGCTATGTTTGAATTGTAATTGATTTAACTTTGAAACTTGATTAAAGAAAAAAAATTCAATAAAAAACTATCTAACCAAGTGTAAGCACTAGATATTAGAGTTACAAATCTAAATTCGAAAGAATTAGAATTTTATCCTTCATGGAAAAAAAGTTATGCGTTATACGGTGTGCGCCACTTTTTAAAAATGTTGTTTTATGAAAAAAACTAGTGTTGAGGGAGATGGAAAAAAAAAGGTACAATATGATTCCAAATTTTTTGATTTAAAAAAAAAATATATCTATGGACAAAATGTGATGAAACTCTAGTTTGCATCATCTTCAAATTCCTCACGATTTAGCCGCTATAGGTGCCTGAAAGTGAAGATTTAGTTAAAAAAAATTATTTCAATGTCTAGTTTGGGCAAAAATTGTAAACCACTATTGTGGGATCACCCAAAGTGAGTTTTGATTTAATTTTTGCTTGGGAGCTCTGTTTTTCTTGAAAATTTACAAGAGATTTCTTAATGCTAAGAGATGCTTGAAACCACTAAAATAATCCAAAAATTAAAAAAATTAATCTAAAAATATTTTTGGGCGATGTAGGATCACCTTTGGATTCAGATGCCCTTGCATCAGACACACTGGGTAAGAAGTTTGTGAGCATGGCTCACAAAATGGAGTTGATTGTATGAAACACCCTTTCAAATAGTAAACTATCTGTAACATACTCCAATTCTTTCATAGGCACCCTACTGATTTTTTTCTTCCCTCTTTTCTAGCCTCTAATTGGAGCAACCTTCATCCTCTTCCAACAACTCTACTATGCACTCCTCTTTCTCAACATGGAATTTGCTCCACCATAATCTAAACTCCTCCACCAATTGCAACTCTCACTCTTCTCTAATATTATAGGATCCAACCCACCATATTCTAGCCACCTCCACCAACATGCATCTACACTATCCTCTGCAACATCATACAAATCTTTCCCTGCAAATAAATTAGCACTAGTGAACTCATAAAAAAATATAGTTCTATCCTCACTTCCTCTTAACACTCTTTCACCTCCACCACTATCTTTTCATCCATCTTTTCTTCTACTTTCACCTCATCACACTCTTCTATTTTCTCATATTTTTCATTGACATAGAAATATTTATCATAGAATTTTAAAAATTTAAATGTTACCTCTTCTTCCCCTACTACTACAAAATCTTCTTCCACACCATTTGTTGCAACTTTTTGCTCTTCATGCTCAACTATGATCTCATTATTTCCTTCTTCTATCTTCTCATCCTTCAAAGGATACTCAACTATTTTATCATCCTTCTTTTCATCCTCCAGCTCTATTGTAGTTCCATGTCTTTTATGTCTTTAAGAAGTTGTATACTTTTGCTGGAATTTTCTTACCTTCTTCTTTCTCTTCATCTTCATTTTCATCTTTCTTTCTTGCACATAAAATAAAATTAAGAAAATTTTGTGACTCACTTTTTTCCATATTCTTTTCTTTTTCTTTCCTCTTTCCTTTTATAATACTTTCCTCCAAGACATCTAACCTTCTTGATACTTCTGCACACTTATTCCAAATAGCCTAATTCCTTTCCTCTAAAATTCTTTCTCTCCTCTCAATAAAAGAAATTTTTAAAGCCTTACCCAAGGAAAAACTCATACTCTTCTTCTTCAACATTTCATTAAACACTTTCCATGCACTCTTAACTTGCAACCACCTCAATGTCTTCAAATCTCAATTGTTCAGGACTCTTTGCACACTTACAACAATCTTTTCGAGCTCCTCAAACAACACTCATCGCTTCACTCTTCACCCATAGGTCCTGGTGTAGATTGTCTCACATTCAACGCTTTGTCCACATGCTTAAGACCACTACCTCTGATACCATTTGATGAAGAGACTCTCTACTACACAACACAAACTTACAAATACACATAAAGTGCAAAATATGCAAACAAACACACGCTGATTTTTATTCAATTTTTCCAAACTAGATACAAAACTTCCACCTTACAAATCAAAATTTTCACAATCACCATTCACTCATGGTTGTTCACTATTTCTCTTTCTTCTTCTGCCATTCTCTCCTCTCTAACTTCAACGCTGCCCTATTTGCAGGCCTCTTTTGCTAATCTAAAATGACTATTTTTTTATTGTTTTTAATAGCCTCTAAGATTGGAATGCTACCCCTTAATCTTCCACACTCTCTTCTCCCTTCACGACTTCTCTCCTTCCTCCTAATCTCTTTAAATTTTGTTATTTTCTTTTCTTTTTTCATTTTTCTTCAATTTTTGTTATGAAAAGATGCCTCCAACAAAGTGAAAATTAGTGTGATTAAACACCTTTTTGGGCTCCCAAATATTTTTTTTCCATTTTCAAATTCAAATGCCCCAACTTGTTTTAATGCAATGGAAAGATGAAGCATAAAGTACTAAAACCCAATGATTTAATTGCCACAAAATCTATACTATCATGCCAAAATGATTTGATCAAGTTGATGCTTTGGAAGTGTGCAGTTGGATGCTAGAAAGTGACTTTTGATGTAATTTTTGCTTGGAGTATCTCTTTTCCCTGAAAAAGGCATAAGATACTTCTTGATGCCAAGAGATGCTTGAAACCACCAAAATTGAAAAATTAAACTAAAAATATTTTTGGGTGATGCATGATCGCTTGTGGATTTGGATGCTCCTGCATTAGGATGCTAACGTGTCCCTGATACGTCAACACCCCGCGTTGGAATTCGAGATTTGCGTTGCCATCCTCAAATAGTGAGTTGTCTGGGTAGCAAGTCGAACCTTGGAAATCGACTCTTCTGACCCTATGAACATTCGATTTTAGCATAAGGAAAGCAACAAGCTATTTGCCCTTCATTTTCTGCCTAAGCACCTTGTCCTTTTTGATCTGCTTAGCAAACTTGAGGTAGTTTAGGGGAGCCTGTTCCTTAGGACTCTTTTGTGGAGTCACAAGGGTTCCCCCTTCTCTACAATACTATTCTTTTTATAGTTGATAATTACCTAAAATAACTCTTATACAAGACAATAGACATGCACTTAAACTATCATAAATGAATCTACACCTTACATTTTTCACCTTTTTATCTTATATAACTTCTATGTACAACTAAATTATAAAATAACCAACTCATACCTAATCCAAAAATAAAATTTAAAATATAAACAATAAAACTAAAATAATTACATTTTCACATCCAACTAATAAAATAACCAACTCATACCTAATCAAAATTTTAAAATAACAACTCATACCTAATCCAAAAGTAAAAATAAAAATATAAACAAGAAAACTAAAATAATTACATTTTCACATCCAATTTATAAAATAGCCAACTCATAATCCAATTTATAAAATAAGGAACTCATACTTAATCCAAAAATAAAAATAAAAATATAAACAACAAAACTAAAATTACATTTTCACATTAAAAAACTACCTAAAGATACATTTCCACTTTTCAATAAAAAGTAAATAAAATTAATAAAAAAACAAATCCAAACCATAAGTATGTATCTTTAGTTTTCATATTAACTCATCCATTTTACACCAAATTTTTCACTTATCACATAATTTTGATTCCATCTTTTTTACTCATATTTCAAGAGAGTGAAATATTGTTGTGGATTGTTTGGGTAAATGAACTGTTATGTTGATCAAAATTGAAATGTTCTAGGGTGGGGATCCTTGTCTTTGGATCATGCTTTGCAATTTCTAAAGCTTCTTTTGAAATGATTTGGATGGCTAGAAATAGTGGGGATCCTTGTCTTTGGATCATGCTTCGCAATTTCTATAACTTCTTTCGAAATGATTTGGATGGATGATTCTTCTTTGTAATAGAAATGTATGTAACTTTATGATTTTGGGACTTCTTTAGATTCCTAGAAATAGTGAAACCCTAAAAAACCTCTTTGAATTTTTATGGTGAAACCCTAAAAAACCTCTTTGAATTTTTATGGTGAGAATGTAGGAAACCTCTTTGAAACTTCAGGATAGTTACTGCTATGTAAAAGTTCTTTGTAAATTTTCTAAATTCTATAAAAAAAAACAAAAACTCGTCCATTAAAACCTCTATTAATGGGACACAAGTCCGGGCTCACTGCTCGAAGTTGTGATGGAATTGTAAAAAATATAAGCGTATGATAAACGGGTGATTAAATAACTAGCGCGCCAAAAGAACCAAATTTTATAACATATTTTAACTGTTTGGTGTTGTTGGGAACCATGCAAATAGCGCAGATTTCTGCGCAGAGGCTGGAATGCATTACACTTTCCCCTATAAATTTTTTAACAGGAAATTTAAATGTACACAGTCCCGTACTCGAGATAGTTATCCACGAGTAACTCGCTTTCCCTGCAATATGTGAATTGGCTTGTCAGTTTCACCGTACAATATAATTGAAACGTATAGTTTTGGTTCATAGCCAGCAATTATTGCTGCGCTGTAAATACTGATTTTTGTATTTCACTCTTTTAATTAAGTAAAACTAAAAATTAAATAAAGTTGTTGGTAATTATTTAGGAAATTCGTTTAACTTTAGAATACAATGATTCTTTAATAACCCTTAATCTCTGTTAACCGGGTAAAAACTATCAGCAAGGTAGCGGTTTCAGGGACGAAGTTTACTATTTTTTTTTAATTATTGAATTAAGCACAGATATATAAAGAATTACAAAGTACTCGCTGCAGTCAAACACTGTCGGCAATTACAAACAACGGCAGCTTGTAATTAATTAATACAAAACTTAAACCATCCACTTTAAAATATTCTTAAAAAAATCTCAAACAGCACACACCGAGGAAGTCCCCCACATGGGACCCTAGCCTATTCCTGTCACAATTTTTTGTCCGCTTAACCTTCTCCACTAATATAAGACTAGACCTCCATTGATTTCAAAATCCATTTTACTCCTGAACCAACAGCGAAGGAGCTGTAGAGAGCCGTTGTTTGTAGAGACTTCCAACAGCAAAGGAGCCGTAGAGAGCCGTTGATTGTAGAAGCTTCCAACGGATAAATTGTACAGTGGATACTGATTGATGAACTGGAGGGAACGCTTTTGTATGCCATTCATATTTGAATTGAAGTAGAGTCCTTTCTAATGGTTATTATGCAGCATGGTTCAAACTGCAGAAATAGAGGAAGGTTAGTGGTCTGTAAAGAATCCTGCGTTTTATTGTTTTCACTGATATACACATGATGCAGATGTTCAATTGCAAGAGTCTGAGCGATAGAGTCGGTGCCCAGCTGAAGTTCTTAATTCCAGCCATTCAGGAACTTTATATATCGGATCTGAACTTGCCTAAGGATCAGCAAAACCCTATCTTTTACCAGTTCTACACTACTCTAATAAGAGGTGCTGAGCTTGTTAAAAAATGTGAGGATACTAGCTCTCTTAATCTGCCTCTCAATTATATTAATGCTTCGCAGATTCTCAAGCTGGAGAAGGAGATTGATGGCTTCATGGGGTTAATTCCTGCTCACATACTGCTTGAGGCCAGAGGGCTTTTAGCAGATCTGAAAAAAAAATACCCATCGGAGGCTGCAGATATAAGTAGGGGATTGGAAAGCTCCATCCTCAAACAAGCATCTCTGCTTACAAATGACCCTTGTCAAAACGCCAAGATGCTTCAGCAACAGGGTTTAGATGACTTGGTGGACTTTACTGAAAATGTAGAAGATTCTGCAAGCTATTATCTTAATAATAGTTCTGGAAAATCTCAAATTTTCGTGGGTTTGGAGAAACCCATCGGGGATCTGAAGGAGCTTTTGTTCGACACTGAGGTGTTCGTCGTTGGTGTACAGTGCATGGGTGGTGGTGGTAAAACGACATTGGCTTTGGCGCTCTGCAGTGATTCTCAAGTTAAAGGTAAAATGGGCTTCCCCACGCTTTGGGTCATGTTTCTCTGTTGATTTAAGCTTTTATTTGAAAGGTTCTCTGTTTTAAATTTCTGAGGTCTCTACATTTAATGCTAACATATGCCAAGGCTTTGGGTATTTTTTGTTTAACCCCCCATCGGAGGAGATGAGACGAACGGAATTTTAACATCCTCTTACACCAAATAGTATCGGATTCTTAGAGCAGGTTCCTATGCAGTCATGTTTCAATATCAATTTTATGAAGGAATTTGTGGAGCTGGTGATTCTATGATTATTTATTTTTAAGCAGATAATTTAAATTTATTTTTTTCAACAGTATAATGAAATGAACTAAGTATTAATAATATTTTGTGCAAATAAAATGTGAAGAAAAAATCGGAGGCAAATGTTAGAAAGAAGGCAAATAGTCTTGTGAAGCCACATGACATTTTTTTCAATATGCAGCAGCTGTTTATTTTCACCACCTATTTTTCCACAGCCTATTTTCAATTTTTAAGTAGTGGCTGCTCCACGTGACATTTTTTTCCAATATGCAGCAGCTTCTTATTTTCAGCTCCCCATTTTTACACAGCCTATTTTCAATTTTTAAGCAGTTGTTTTCCCACTTTGTGTTTTTCAATATGCAGCAGTTGCTTTCTTTGAGCCCTCCATTTTTCTGGTCTATTTTCAAATTTTAAGCAATTGCTGTTCCACAGGACTGCAGCAGCTGCTAATTTTGAATCACCATTTTTCCACAGCCTATTTTCAACCTTTTAGCAGTTGCTGCTCCACGCGTTTTATTCAATATGCAGCAGCTGCTTATTTTCAGCCCTCCACTTTTTCACAGTCTATTTTCAAATTTTAAGCAGTTGCTGCTCCACATTACAATATGCAGCTGTTTATTTTGAACCTCCATTTTTTCACAGCCTATTTTCAATTTTTAAGCAGACTTTTTTTTTTCAATATGCAGCAGCTGCATATTTTCAGCCCTCCATTTTTCCAGAGTCTATTTTCAATTTTTAAGCTGTTGCTGTTCCACATGACAGTATGCTGCTTATTTTGTACTCCCATTTTTTTCACAGCCTACTTTCAATTTTTAAGCAGTTGCTGCTCTACATGACAATTTTTTTCAATATGCAACAATTGCTTATTTTCAACCCTCATTTTCAATTTTTAATCAGTTGCTGCTCTTAAAAATAAAAAATTCCAAATTATCCAATTCCCATAATTTTCTTTTTTCATGAGAACTGGTTGAATTTACTGTTCATTTGGATTTCATATGGTAGATTATAAATATGAATCTGTCGATTTTAGGATTTTGTGAAGTAGCTTTTGTAGCTGCAAGTCTAGCAGTCATTCTCTATTTAGTTCACTTTGTAAGGTGTCTTCATGTGGTACTAAATACTGGTTTCAGTCTTCAGTAGGCAGGCTACAATAGCAACTAAACAGATTCAATTTATTGTGGATATCAGGTCGTTTTGAAAACAATATATTTTTCTTCACCGTGTCACAGTCGCCAAATCTGAAGGGCATTTTAGAGAACATGTGGGAGAAAATTGTTGGGAAGAAGAAACCCGACTTTCAGAATGTAGAAGATGCACACAGACATCTGCAACAGCAGCTTCTGAAAGAATCGAAGCCAACTCTAGTGATTCTGGATGATGTCTGGGGCAGAGCAAGTCTAGAAAAATTGCTATTTGAAGGGCCAGGATACAAGACTCTCATCACAACTAGAGACAGTTCCACTATACCCAAGAACCTCTCTACTCAGCTGTATCAATTACCATTGTTGGGCCACGAGGATGCTTTGTGCCTTTTCTGCTTCTGGGCTTTCGGACAGACATCAATTCCATCCACTGCTGATGCAAATCTAGTGAAGGAGGTGTTTATCCTTTTCTGAACTCTTTGCTATTTTTGGAGGGTTGGATAAATTTCATAATATTTTTATATGCAGAATTCTGTTTCTGTGCCTGGAATCTTTGCTACAATAAAATTATTCCTCACATGTTTTTGTGCAGACACTCCATTCTGATCTGCAAAAAAGGAGAAATAAAGGACATTTTCTGTGTTTTCTGTTTGGATTTAAATTGTTATTATCTGCTGCATGTGTTTACAGTTGCACTGTTTTCCCCCTTCATATTCTGTTTTGTTTGTTCTAGTTTCCAATTTGAATATTAGTTGCAGAGTCGGAGCATGCATATGTGAGTGTTAATATGGAGGAACAGAGGTTTGTCTGCATCAGATTTGCTGGATTAGGCATGAGGAAATAGGGACCGGGCAAGCAAGAGTGTAACATTGAATTAAGCATTAGGAGATTAGCAAATAATACAATCGGTCACACTACTTAGTATAAGTAATTAAATTAAAGATTTATAGACCCAAAAACCGCACGTTTCCTACGGGGAAATTCCAGTCCGTATCTTCAAGACGTCTAGGGGACTCTTAGTTGTATCCGGCGAGACACCCTGACATCTGGGGGAATTTCCCCACCACCACCACCAGCGCAGCCATCTCCAAGAAGCCGCCAGGAGTCCGAGGATGGCAGGGTGTCTTCAAGACGTCTAGGGGACTCCTAGTTGTATCCAGAGAGACACCCTGACATCTGGGGGAATTTCCCCACCATCCCACCACCACCAGCGCAGCCATCTCCAGGACGCTGCCAGACTGTCTAGGGGACTTCTAGTTGTATCCAGACTCTCTCCGAGACACCCTGACATCTCTTGTGACCAAATGATGAAAAAATTTCTTTTTAAAAAAATCAAAATTTTCTGTGCCCAAGGCCAAATTCTAATGCCCTATGGGCCTCACCCAAACCTCACAAACTCTATAAAACTGCCTCCTATCCTCATTTCAATTCACGAAAAACAAATCAACAAGAAGCTAATAGTGTGACTGTGTGAGTGTGAGAGTGAAAAATGCAAGCGTAAGGTGAAAGAGAGAATGAAGAGCAAGAGGGTTGAGGAGGAGCAAGATGAAGTGCAAGAAATGGAGTGATGTCAAGTTAAGGTTCACTTCAAAATTCAAATGCTTAAAACTAGTTTGCCAAAATTTCATTTGTAATTTTTATACTTATATATCTTTTTATAACTATTTTTTTCAAATACTAAATGTATTTCAGTGTCGCTGCCACCCCACCACTGTTCCCCTGCTGTCCCAAACTTAGGCCCCTTGGTTCCCCGTCCCTGAAACAGCCCCCATGCGCCCCCTCCCCCATCTGGAAACTCCGTGGAACTATGATTAATCTGTAAACATTGAATTTTTGTTGTCCTACAAGGCCTCCTGAGTGTTTTTTCATTCTATGAGTTACAGGTGCAAGCAGAATGCAAAGGCCTGCCACTAGCTCTTAAGGTGATTGGAAGCTTGTTGCATGGGGAACCTCGTGTGGTCTGGGAGAGAGCAAAGAATAAGCTTTCCAAAGGAGAACCGATATCAGATTATCACAAAGAAGGGCTTTTTAAATGCTTGGAGACTAGTGTTGACTTGTTAGATGATGATGTGAGGGAATGTTTCTTAGACTTGGGGTCATTTCCAGAGGACACAAAGATCTGTGCTGATGTGCTCTTAGATATTTGGGTTTATTTCCGGAAAAAAGAATGGCAGGAAGCCCTTGCCATTTTATTGGAACTTGCAAGAAGAAACCTGTTGAATTTAACCAGCAATCCAGGGTAATTACATGTCTCTTTCATTTACAGGTTTTTTTGATATCAGTTTAAAAATTATGCTTACATGGTGGTTGCACTTATCAGGAGCGAAGCAGCAATTTCTCATGGAAGTGTCTCCGAGATGTATTTTTCTCAACACGATGTGATGAGAGATTTGGCGTTGCATTTGGGATGCCAAGGTGATATGGTCCGCAGGAAGAGGTTACTGATGCCCAGGAAAGAGCCTAATTTGCCAGGGACATGGGCGTCGGTTTGTGATAGACAGTTCGATGCTCAAATTGTCTCTATTCACACAGGTGGGTTAAAGATTTCTCACAGATGGGATCTCTAGCTAATAAGAGTAGGACAATGAAACTTAAGTCGTCTCATGCACAATTTCTTTTGTGCATATCAAGCATACAGATATCATTTCCGGATTGGTTGTATTCTCTAATTGAATTTCATTTCCGATTTGTATATGCAGGCCCCATGGAGGAAAACCAGTGGTGTGAGATGAATTTCCCAGAGGCAGAGGCTTTGATATTACTCTTTACTGCAAGCGAATATTATCTTCCTCCATTTTTGAAATCGATGAAGAAGCTGAAATTTCTCATGGTATTCAATTATGGCACAAAGAGAGCAACAGTGAAAGGTCTGGAGACTTTATCTTCACTCACTCAACTCAAAAGTGTCCGATTGGAGAGGGTAATTGCACCATCTGTACTAAAACAGAGCAAAGTGCTACAGAACTTAGAGAAGCTATCTTTGAGCTTATGCGAAGGGTTTAAAAACGCATCCACATTCAACAACACCAAGCTGCAAGGTTTTAACATGGACCACTGCAGTGATTTAGAGGAGTTGCCCCCAAGTATCTGCTATATGCCTTACGCTCAGATGTGGTCTATTACCAACTGTCATCAGGTTCAGAAGTTACCAAATGACCTTGGAAATCTAAGCTCTCTAAAGGTGTTAAGGTTGTCAGCTCTGCCTGGCCTAAAAGAGCTTCCATCATCGATCGGAAACCTGGGGGGTTTGGAATATCTAGACATTTCAGTATGTGTGGGTTTGAAAGAACTTCCAGATGAAATAGGACAGCTAAAAAATTTAAATGAGTTAGATATGAGAGAGTGTTCTCGTTTGAAGAAGCTACCTAGGAGTGTTTGTGAACTAACTTCCCTGAAACATGTTATCTGTGATGAGAAGATCGGGAAACAATGGATGCTGGCCAAGAAAATTGCTATCCCAGAGCTTAGAGTTGAAATTGTCGAAGTACAGTTCAATTTGGATTGGCTTGAAGATTGATTTGACGACTCGACAACCTGGTAAAATATTGAAATACTTTCTTAATTTTTTATTCACTAGGCCCAATAAGGCTCTCTATACAACATAGTGTTAGTCCGGGGTGATTAAATTTTCATTGAAGTGCTCCGTGAAGTATTAATAACCTTCGTGATTATATAGTTTTTTTTCGTTGGTTGTGGGTGCAGAAGAACGTTTACATAAGCTTGGACGGGGGTGCAAATTCCTTTGGTCGTTTAGACATACGTACCAAAATTATATTAGTTTCGTAGATTGGATTGCTAGCAAGTTAATTAAGATATCTGTACTTTTGATGAACATTAGTTTTTCATTTCCAGTTGTGTTCTATGTAATGTATTTTTATTACCCGATGCATTATGTATTTTATGATGAAAGGAACCAAGAATGCAATTTGATCGTTAAGAGGTGAAAATGTACATACTTTGGTTCGTTAAGAAACATGTGTTGTTTTAGTTTGGTTAATATTTTGATTACACTACTCATTAAGATAATCTTCTCAAGGTATGTTCGAGTCAAAGATGACTTCTGAGTGACTTTGACGGACTGTTTACTCCTGTTTGTGGTAGTTTAATTTGGGGATGTTTATTAGTTTAGATGTACGCTTCTTAATGTTACACTATATAAAAATAGAGATGTTGATAGATCCGATCGTTTTGGTAATTTGTTACACAAATGTATAATGTTACGCTATATGAAAATAGAGATGTTGATAGATTCGATCATTTTGTTAATTTGCTAAACAAATGTATATAATGTTGTAATGTGCTCTATATAAAAATAGAGATGACAGATTAAATCCATACATGTATATATATTAACATTTAAATTAATTAAATATTTTTCTTTTTTAAAAAATTCTATTTTTTTAATAGAGTTTGAATTGAAGAATTTATTTATGATATAATCTCTCTAAAAAAGCATGTGGAGCTCTTAGTGCTATTGGGAACTTTTTGGAATTGTTATAATTAATATTATTATAGCACTAGATACTCGTTAGTATGTGGAGCACTTAGTGCACACAAGTGCTAGTGGGAACTTTTTGGATTTGTTATAATTTATGTAATTATATCACTAGATACTAGGTCATAGTATGTGAAGTGCTTAGTGCACACAAGTACTAGTGAGTATTTTTTTTATTTGTTATAATTTATGTAATTATAGTACTAGATATTACATGTCTTTAGTATGTGGACCACTTAGTGTGCACAAGTGCTAGTGGGACCTTTTGGTTTTGCTATAATTTATGTAATTATAGCATTAGATATTTTAGTGTATTTAAGTGCTAGTGGGAACTTTTTGGATTTGTTAATTTATGAAATTATAGCATTAGATATTATAGTGCATACAAGTGCTAGTGGGAACTTTTAAGATTTGTTATAATTTATGTAATTATAGTGCTGGATATTATAGTGCATACACGTGCTATTTGGATCTTGTTGGATTTGTTATAATTTATGTAATTATGGTACTAGATATTAAAAGTCATTGGTGGATGATTATTGTATGGAAGATGCTTGGTTTATGTGACTTGTTCAGTTTGAATAAAATTGGGAGCTTTTTCAGATTTGTTATAATGTGTATTTATTATACTAGATACTATAAGTCATTGGTGGATGATTTTTGTATGGAAGATGTTTGGGTTATGTGATACTAGGTCATTAGTATGTGGAGCACTTAGTGTACACTAGTGTACACTATGTGGAGCACTTAGTGTACACTATTGTTATGTGGCCATTAGTATGTGAGGACTTAGTGTGCACAAGTGCAAGTGGCCATTAGTACATGGAGCTTTTTCAGATTTGTTATAATTTGTGTATTTATTATACTACATACTATAAGTCATTGGTGGATGGTTTTTGTATGGAAGATGTTTGGGTTATGTGATACTAGGTCATTAGTATGTGGAGGACTTAGTGCACACAAGTGCAAGTGGCCGTTAGTACATGGAGCACTTAGTGTGTACAAGTGCAAGTGGCCATTAGTTTGTGGAGCACCTAGTATGCACAAGTACAAGTGGCCATTAGTACATGTGGAGCACTTAGTATTTATAGTACTAGATACTATAAGTCATTGGTGGATGGCTTTTGTATGGAAGATGTTTGGGTTATGTGATACTAGGTCATTAGTATGTGGAGGACTTAGTGTGCACAAGTGCTTGAGTGGCCATTAGTATATGGAGCACCTAGGGTGCACAAGTGCAAGTGGCCATTAATACATGTGGATCACTTAATGCACACAAGTGTTATGTGGCCATTAGTACATGTGGGTCACCACTTGGTGCACATGAGTGTTATGTGGCCATTAGTATGTGGAGCACTAAGTGCGCACAAGTGCTAGTGAAAACTTTTTGGATTTGTTATTATTTATGTAATTATAGCATCATTAGTATGTGGAGCACTTAGTGCACACAAGTGCTAGTGGGAACTTTTTGGATTTGTTATAATTATAATAGGCTACGTATAGCTTGAAATTTGAGCTTGAAAGAGTCTCACTCCAAGCCACTATTGAGTCGTTGGAAAACAAGTTTCAACTGTCATTTAATGGTAAAACCCTCAAAAATATTAGGTAAAAGCTTTTAAAATCTCATTTATCACATAAAAGCCAAATAAATGACTTGAAATTTGGATAGGAACATTCTATTTCCATTTGCAGTGTTTTTTGTCAATTTGATGACAACTTTCTTTTTTCATTTGCATTGCTTTATGTTTTAATTTTGTATGCAAATATTTCATAATAAGATAATACTTAATTTCTTCAAAGGAAAAATCTAGATTTGTCTAAGTTTATTTCATTCCATTATTTAACATTTATTATATTAATTGTTAATCCAACCACATGTAGCTAGAATTTGAAAAGCATCCATGCACAAACACACATTTTAAACACATTAATATACATATGGTTTTCTATCAACATAATCTTTGAACCTCCTTTAGGAGCAAGTGCTAGTTTATGTAATTATAATAGTAGATACTATAAGTCTTTACTATGTAGACCACTTAGTGCACAAACGTGTGCTAGTGGGAACTTTTGGATTTGTTATAATTAATTAAAGTACTTGATACTATAAGTCAATGGTGGATGATTTTTCTATGGAAGATGCTTGGTTTATGTGACTTAATAGAATAAAATTGGGAACTTTTTGGAATTGTCATAGGGGAGAAGACCCAGTATTCGCCAGAGCTAACTTCGCACAACTGTAGAATTCAAACTGTATGTCGAATCGGGAAATAAATTTATGGGTTTTTTTGGTTTACGAGTTAAGTGCTTATAACTAAGGTTTTGGCTTTTGGGCAATTCGACATAGTGCGGGAGTGTCGGATATGCACACAAAGGTCAAAAAGTCACCTTTTAGAGGCGTCGTCCGTTTGTCGCCACCTAATGTCCCAATATCCACCCACTATAATTTCATCAATTATAATTGTTTTAGCACTTAAAATCCACTCAAATCATTCACTTTAGCACCTGATGAGCAGCTATTGGTGTTTTTGTAATTAGTTATTCAATAAAATAAAGTTTTTAAATGGATCAAAGTGAATTTTCTTTTGGGGGATTAAGTGAGCATGGAGGTGGCGGTAATTCAATGGGGGGCGGTAATTGGGTCCTTTCCCCTAATTAATGTAATTATAGGTGTAGATACTAGGTCATTAGTATGTGGAGCACTTATGCACACAAGTGATAGGGAACTTTTTGGATTTGTTATAATTTATTATTGAGAGGATACATATAGTGTGAGATTTGAGCTTGAAACAAGTCTCACTCCTCCAAACCACTGTTGAAGCAAAAAATAAGTTTCAATTATCGTTTAATGGTAAAAGCCTCAAAAATATCAGGTAAAAGCCTCCAAAATCTCACTTATCACATAAAAGCTAGATAAATATTTATTTGACAATTGGATGGGAACATTCTATTTCCATTTGCAGTGTTTTTGTCAATTTGAACAACTTTCTTTTTACATTTGCATTGCAAAACAATCCGTAATTTTTTTTATTATGTCGAGAGACATAATCTGACAATAGCAACACAGGTGTATAGGAGGTCAACATAATTTGTAAAAGAAAATCATTATGTCAAGAGGTATAACCCTACAATGACAACACATGTGCCTATAGAGGTCAGCACAATTCGTGAAAGAAAAAAAAACAATTAATAGTTGACAATTGTTATTTAGTTGACAAATATATGCTTATCCAAAACATTATTGTAAATGAATTTTAAATCAACATTCTATTTTAATTGAATAAATTCATTTTAAAGCCATAATTCTACTCCAATTTTTTTTTTTTCAACTATATATCAAACATCATGGAAGCAATAGGGACACACTAACCATACATATGCCTACTTCATGGTCTTACAACTTTGCTTTCCAACATTCAAGAATAATTTGATTTGTATATGCATTTCTATGTTCACAAACGTTTTTGGTGAGGTTCATTTCCACCAAGAAAGTTTGTAATTTTTTTAGGATGAAATTTGAGTTATTTTGTAGTTTTTGTGATTGATCTATATTTATCATGCAATTCCTATAAACAAATAAGAAACTTAACCTCCATGCAACTATTTTGTGTATTCAATTTATTTAGATGATTTTTGTAGTTTTCTATAGTGTTTGTCATTGATATGTATGTGTCATGGCTTAGAAAAACAAATTTTCAAAAAGAAATTATATTGTATTTCTCTCATCCTTCTCTCATTGGGCTGATGCAAGAAGTTGGGTACACAAAAAACTCAAAAAGTGGAAATATTTTTGCTGTTTTTCAGAATTTGTCACACTTGGACTAAAAATTTGAGGCACTTACACAATGAATCTTAAAAAAATTTAGTAATATGAAATCTAGCATTTTGAATCTAGTTTTTATATGTATAAATTATTAAAATACCCAGATTATATAAATTAAATTTTGATAGGGATCTATAAAAACCAATTTTTAAAAGTCCATTTTTTTTACCATACCAAGCAGGTGTATGAACAACACTTTTTGACCCAAATAAAATTATTTTGCTAATTCCTTTTAGGAAAAGAGAGCTAACAACATGAAGTTTGATGTGGATTTTTTTTTGTAATTTTTGGTTGAATATTTGTTTTTTTATTAAATTTTTATTGGCCTTAATTGATGTTTTTTAAAATCAATGTGTACAGACAACATAATTGGACCTAAACAAAACATTTTTTGACTCTTTTTTTTTTCATTGTGTAGAGAATTGTTTGAAGTTTGATGCCATATAAATTTTTTTACAAGAAACTTAACCAATAAAAAGTTATTAAAAAACCAAAAAAACCTGATATTTCAAGTTTAAGGACTAGTTTGCTTATAAATTAATTAAAAAATAAAAAACATAATCTAATATTAACAAAAGTTATATATTTATAAATTAGACATTGTGTTCTCTAATGGGTTTTAATTTTATAGATTCATTCAAAACAAAAGTCCATCAACTATGTTGTCAAAGTTGGACATTTTTCTTTAATCTGCCTTAGTTTTTTAGTTGCAGGTCAAAGGCCAAGGCTCGGATTGCCAAGCCTTTCCTAGACCTAAAACTAAGGCTAGATGTGGTGTGAAAATCCAAATTTTAAATAACGCATACGCATTATTCAAATGAAATGCGTACGCGTTTCATAACGCATACGCATTACTCATTGACCAACGTGTATGCGTTTCTTGAACATAACGCGTACGCGTTTCTTATATAGCCGTTTTCCCCTAATTTGGAAAATACTGATAAAACACGATTTTCCTGCAACATTCCTTTTCTATAGTACGGTTCGAAAGTGTCATTTTCTGCGTTTTTTATTGCAAATTTGTCTTGTGCAGGGCATATTCTATTCAAATTGTTGGAAGAGACAAAGTGCAGGTTGAATTTTCTGAAGTGGAATCAAGTGCAAGAACTTTTTACAAGAAGATTTAGAAAAAGTAAATTTTTGGATGTGCTCATGATGTTTTTGAACTTCAGAGTTTATAAAAAAAATGATCTTCATAGTACATAGTTTAATTTGAATATTTGAAGGAGGTGACAATTTGAAAATAGGTTTCTTAAATTATTGTTTTTGTCATCAAAGAGGGTTTGGTAACCATGGGTGATAAGCAAAGACAAAAAAAAAGATGTAGAAAGTTAGTGACACCCGAAGAAATTCAAGCAGATAAAGATAAGGAGGCAAAACGACAAAGGGAAAGGAGAGAAAGGATTCGTCAAATGAAAGATTTAGAAGCATATAGTTCCAATAATGTTGAAGAGGAAGCCATGAATGATGAAATGAATGTAAATGATGCAAATGTGGAGATGGTGGATATGGAAGAAAATGCAATTACAGAGATAAACCCAAATGTGCCTTTAACTTCAACTTTGAATGATATGTAAACAACTTCAGGTGTGTCTTCAAATCCACCTCCCAATGATATGGAAAATGCACCTATTCAAACAATCTATCCAGGTATGTGTTCAAACCCAAGTTTTCATAATATTGATATTGCTTGTTTAGATGAAGTTGGATACACACCATTGATGAGATCAATAATATTAGGGTTGAAACAATGCAAAAACAAGAAAATGATGAAATTATATCTTATGAGAATGTAAATGAGAATGAAATCCCTAATATTGATGAAAAATGAATGAAATACCTTTTACATTTGAAAATGAAAATGAAACCCCTTATGTGAATGAAAATGAAACTCCATCTATGGATGAAGGTGAAAATGTTTTTTTTACAATTGAAACAAATGTGATAACCTTCGTGGTAAAGTTTCTTCAAGACAAATTCGAAATTATGGAAATAAAATATATAAAATATTTTTTTATAGAAAGAAATTAGGATTCCAATGTCAACTCATGGTACAATTGATGAGAATGTTGAAAATGAGAAAAGTGATGAAAAAATTAGGTGTTTTGTAAAACCAAAAAAAAAAGATGATTCAGTAGAACAAGTCATATCTAGTGTTGCTAATGCTATTGATGTTATTGATAAGAAAAGTTGATCAAAAGATAAGAATGCGGCTCGTCGTGCAATAACAACTGCTCTAGTTGATAAAGTAGCTTCAAATAAAAGAATGTTAAGTAAGATTAGTAAATGTATAAACTTAAATCCTAAAACTTTGATAAGAGTTGCTAAAAGAAGAGAAAGTATTGAAAAAGATCCTATTAATCAATGTTGGAGTTTTAGTGGTAGACTCCCAAGATTAGACATGAAATTAACTAATAAAATTAAATCTTTAATCAATTTTTTTTGGCATGATAATACAAGTATCACCTAAGATTAGAGATGTCTTAAAATTAAGGGTGGGTTCCAAAATTCGTGAACCTCATCCAAAGCATCTCTTAGATATGACTCAAACTGAATTATATAATTTTTTTTAGATGCTTCAATCTTACCATTGAATATTAGCATAAGTCAAAGATCATTCGAAAGTGTAAACCTTTTTATGTTAGAATTAATAAGCAACAAATGTCTTCTTGTTGTAAGAATCATGTATAATTTCATTATTATTATGATATATTTCGATATATATGATGCACTTTGCATGCTAACCAAATTATGCAGGACATTTGTGGTATTAATATGCCACCTGAAAGAATCAAAGATTTTATAGCAGGTTTGTTTTGTAATCCCTCTTTAAATGGAAACTCATTTTTTTAAAAGCATGCATTTCTGGAGAATGTGATAAATGCGGCAACTTTTCATTATTAGGAGAATGTATGCATGAAAGTAGTTCAGATGAATTTGGAAAATAATAAGTGGATGCAAAAAAATTTAAAAATATTAAGTATTCTTTAAAAGATGGAAAAATTGGAAAACGTGTTGAGTTAATTGTGGAAAAAGCTAGTGTACATGCTTTTATTACTGAATTTAAAGATAAGTTTGTACCTAAATATGTTCAACACTCTCATAATGCTCATTGGCTTGATAATCAATTTCGTTTATGTAAAAACACATTCCCAATTGGAACTATATTGTCAATAGTTGATTTTGCTGAAAATTATACTCTTGCTCCACAAGAAAAAATTCAATCACAGTATTATAATTCAGTGCAAGTAGCTATATTTGTTCACATTGTTTATAGACATGCTAAAAATAGTACAGAAGATAATAGAATTTTTTTGAGAGAGTACCATTTTTATGTAAGTGATAATTAATTACATTCATCTGAGTTTGTACAATATTGTTTTGATATATTTTATAAAAATTTAAAAGAGAGAGGAACATAGAACATCTCATATGGTCGATAATCGCACGGGTCAATCTCAAAAAATGCTAAATGCTTTATTGCCATGCAGAGTTCATAAGGAAAATAATATGAAAAATAATATCCAACACATATGGAATTTTGAATTATGATATATGTCAGATTTCAACCGCAGTTTAGGTCAACTATCGTTTTGGAAATTAAGAATTATCTCTTCATGTCAACACTTAGGTGATAAATACAGAAGATCGCCTGCTCGACTATCCGCGATATCGCCAGTTCTCCAAATCTTTCAAAGAGTGTTGTGTTTATGAAACCATTTCATATTGTCTCTTTTAGCTCATCAATGGGTAGAGGTATTTCAGCCGCTAAATTATGATATTGTTATCGTGACAATCATAGCTTCAGGTCAAACTTCGCTGACCATACCATGAGTAGTGGTTCATAAGCAACTCATTCTCTCATGATACCAGTTTTTACCGATTTCAGTATCATTGCATTCCAGGTGATAAATACGGTGAAGTCGTTCGTCTCGAAAGACGCCAGCTGCGCGCAATCAGTTTTCCATAGTTAAGTTTCGCCGTTGTTACCCCATTTGCCGAGGTTCAAGAAATGGGGTAACAAATCTGCCGGCTTAACCTTGGAGAAAACTCCCCGTTGTTTATTCTGAGTTTAAGCAGCATCGATGGGTGACGACTAATCAAAGGTTTTTCTCAACTCAGAGCATCACCTAGATGCAATGAGTGCTAAGGGACTATTTGTTATCATGAGAGAGATGGGTTCTTGTGAACCACTACTCATGAAACATGGGTCAATGAGTTTGACCTGAAACTACACGGTTGAATCCTGATAGCAATATCATAATTTGACACGCTGTGGAAAAATACCTCCTACTTATCAATTGATGAGCTAAAGGGACTCTATTATGAATGGTTCATAAGGCACAACACTTGCTGAAGGTTTTGCAAATGGGGTAACAACTCAAGCGGGCTTAACCTTGAAGAAAACTCCCTGGTTAAGCGCATTCTGAGTTGAAGCAAGACGGATGGGTGACCTCCCTGACGGACCAAAGGTTACACCTCCGGGTGAGCATCACCTAGATGCAATGAGTTAAGGGACTACTATCATGAGAGATGGGTTCTTGTGAACCACTACTATGAAACATGGTCAATGAGTTTGACCTCAAACTACACGTTGAACTCGACAGCAATATCATAATTTGACACACTGTGGAAAAAATACCTCCTACTTATCAATTGATGAGCTAAAGGGACTCTATTATGAATGGTTCATAAGGCACAACACTTGCTGAAGGTTTTGCAAATGGGGTAACAACCCAAGCGGGCTTAACCTTGGAGAAAACTCCCTGGTTAAGCACACTTGAGCTGAAGCAGTACCGGGATGGGTGACCTCCCGGGACGGACCAGTGCTTCACTTCTGTGAGCATCACCTAGATGCAATGAGTGCTAAGTGGACCATTTGTTATCATGAGAGAGATGGGTTCTTGTGAACCACTACTCATGAAACATGGGTCAATGAGTTTGACCTGAAACTACACGGTTGAATCCTGATAGCAATATCATAATTTGACACACTGTGGAAAAATACCTCCTACTTATCAATTTTTTTGAAGCTGGTCATGGTAAGGGAGAACATGATGGAGTAGGTGCATGTGTGAAAAGAGCTCTTGCTAGAGAGCAACTAAAATTTGAGGATGCTGCGAAATTTAGAGATGCACATGCAATTGTAGATTGGTGCAATACCAAACTATCTACAAGAACAAGTGACAACTCAATAATTCGACGCTTCTTTTGGTTAGTTGAAGAAAATGATATTTTTTCTCGACAAGATTGTGAAACAATTAATGGAGCTGCAAAATGGCATTCATTTAAGAGTTTGAATGCAAACACATGGACAATATGGACAAGGGAGTTGGCATGCTTTTGTCAATTTTGTATTGTAGGTGATTGGTAGGCATGTGAAAATATGGAATGGGTCGAACAATGGCAACAAAGAGCTTTAATGCCTACATCGACACATGTTCAACATGGAACGACAATTGAAGATAATCAAGTGTTCGCATCATATGATTATGATCGTGTTTCAAATCTTGTACAAGAAGGTACATTATTTATTGAGTTGAATTTTGTATGTATATTTGCAGACATGTGTATGCTGTTGTTGCACCTTTAAGGAATGCGTGAGCGCATGCAGTACCTGTTGGCTAGATGTGTTGAGAGAAAACATAAGTTGGTACATACTAGGAGTGGATGATGACAACTTTGGAGTATCCAACTGTTCGTTGGGTTGTTGTTGGCACCGCTTTAAAAATATTTTATTTTGAGAAAGAATGGCTTGCCTCAAGATTTGAAGATTATGAAAGACACAAGAAGATTATACATTGTTCACATTTGATTTTGGCAAACCAATATAAAACTAGTTAGATATCAAGGAGGCCCGCCATCACCCCTTTATGGACACTTTCAATGGATGATCATGAGACAATCATGATGACATAAAAAGAGAGGACGCGTATTTTGGTACAATAGAGCAAATAAACATTGGTACATATCTAGTTGTATATATTCACCGATATATATATATATATATTTAATTGATATATATATATTTGACTGATATATATATATATATTTAATTGATATATATATATATATATTTGTTTCTAATCATTTCTAATTAAAGTTTTATAATTTTGTTTCAGGTCTCCCAAAATTAGATGCTTTACAAAAAATAGAGGAGATGCACATATATTACAATGGAATTTCAATCTAGAGACTGGTAACTATATATAGTTCTAGATACATTTAATTGATACTTTATAATTGATTTCATATCACCTTAAGCCATTCTCTTAAAACCCCTTAAGTCATCCTCTTATGTACCATTAATCCATCCTTTTGCAGCCCCTTAAGTCATTCTATCAACTACCATTAATCCATCCTCTTAGGACCCCATAATCCATACCCTCATATATCTACCCTTAATTTGTCCACTTGCATCCACTTAAGTCACTCACTCAACACCTCTTAATTCATCCTCTTAGGACCCCTCAATCAATATCCTCATATATCTACCCTTAATCCATCCACTTGCATCCCCTTAAGTCACTCTCTCAACACCCCTTGGGGTTTAAATTCATTCTCTCAACTCCCCTTAATCCACCCTCTTGCATCCCTTCAAGTCATTCTATCAACTCCCTTTAATCCACCCTCTTCCATCCCCTTAAGCCATCCTCTTAAAGGACCCTTAAGTTATATCCTCTTACATCTCCTTAATCCACAATCTTGCATCCCTTAAGTCACTCTCATAATTCCCCTTAAGCCATCCTCTTAGGGCCTATTAAGCCATATCGTAAGGTTCATGACATGCATCCCCTTAATCCACCCTCTTCCATCCCCTTAATCCACTCTCTTACATTCCTTCAAGTCATTCTATCAACTCCCCTTAATCCAACCTCTTACATCCTTTCAAGTCATTCTATCAACTCCCCTTAATCCACCCTCTTGCATCCCCTTAATCCACTCTCTTACATCACTTAAGTCATTTTATCAACTCCCCTTAATCCACCCTCTTACATCCCTTCAACTCATTCTATCAACTCCCCTTAATCCACCCTCTTACATCCCTTCAAGCTCGTTCTCTATCAACTCCCCTTAATCCACCCTCTTCTTGCATCCCCTTAATCCACTCTCTTACATCACTTATCATTTTTATCAACTCCCCTTAATCCACCCCATCCCTTCAAGTCATTCTATCAACTCCCCTTAATCCACCCTCTTGCATCCCCTTAATCCACTCTCTTACATCACTTTAAGTCATTTTATCAACTCCCCTTAATTCACCCTCTTACATCCCTTCAACGCATTCTATCAACTCCCCTTAATCCACCTTCTTACATCCCTTCAAGTCATTCTATCAACTCCCCTTAATCCACCCTCTTGCATCCCCTTAATCCACTCTCTTAAATCACTTTAAGTCATTTTATCAACTCCCTTAATCCACACTCTTACATCCCTTAAAGTCATTCTATCAACTCCCCTTAATCCACCCTCTTACATCCCTTCAAGTCATTCTATCAACTCCCCTTAATCCACCCTCTTGCATCCCCTTAATCCACTCTCTTACATCACTTTAAGTCATTTTATCAACTCCCCTTAATCCACCCTCTTACATCCCTTCAAATCATTCTATCAACTCCCCTTAATTATTTTTGCAAGTTCTCATCAAGTCAGTCTACGATGTGATTGTTGAACAAAAAAACTATTTTATCAAAAGACTATGTAAATATTAATTTTTGGTATTCACCTAAAAGTTGATAAGCTTTAATTGTATCTACATGCATATATATGTTTCATCATGTTATATAGTTGTATTAAACATCTTGATGTACATTATATATGTTTGTTCGATGTCACTTTTTAAATATCTTGTTCCAATTTTATAGATTATACATGTTTCATGTCTTCTATTTACCACATTTTATATAATTATTCAATTGTATAGATTATACATTTTATACATACAAGGAGATAGTTTTTTGTTTATTGATTCAAATATTTTCTATGTAATTGGAAAATAGTTAAAATTACTTGCCCTTAATTTATTATGAATATGATTTAAGAAACTATTTAAGGAATGTTTTAATTTGTCACCTAACCATGTGATAAATTATATATATGAAATTTGATTCTAGATAAGAATTTATATCTAGTGCATGTATTACTTGAAAATTAGATAAGATATAAATATAGATATGTATAAATTCATATAATCATGAAAATGAACATAACACGATCTCATAATTGACTGCATATATAATCATCATATTAAAGTCAATTGATATAAATAAACACACATATGATAATAACATGTTCAAAATAAAACTAGAGAACTAGATAGTCCATAAAATTTATATGTCAAGTCCAACACATATATTGAAATAAAACTAGAGATTTGTAGTCCATAAAATATAAAACCATCTAACTTTCAGGTTGATTAGTCAAATCAAGTCTCCTCTTTGTTCCATGTCAACTAGATGTACCCGCATCATGCTGTAAAAGAGAACAAGAAACTTGAAATTAGATTTAAATTTATTTAGAAATTTTGATATAATTAAACATATTTAAAATTGAAAATATAAACTTTTAGATTAAAAAAAAAACTAATTAAATATCGAGTAAATATAGTAAAAATGATTTCTAGTATGCATAAATTACCATATGGTCATGTGAATCAACTAGCACATTTTCTTCAACGGGTAGCATAACTGTCAGTTGAGAAGATGCAAATGCCTGATCTACTATATCCTGCATATTCATATAAAGCAAACAATATGTGAAAACCTTGAATATATATATATATATAAAAGGTTCGTAAAAATTGTATAGGAGATTTAAAGTAAAGTTTACAACCTCGAATGATATGACCTCATGATCACGCACCTGAGATTTCCCATGCATAAATGTCGATGATGTCTCAGGTGTGCGGCCCGCCATGGGTATCTCACCAAATCCCTGCATATAGATGTACAACAGTTCGTATAGATCATTCACAAATGTGTATGTAAATGAAAAAATTAAATTAGATCTATGATGTGTATTTAATTTAAACTTAACAAAATTTTGAAAGCATGCACCTGAGATGATGATGTCTCAGGAGCGCTCAACACTGTAACTTGTGGTTGGTCAATACTAGGGATAGTATGACCTCCTTGCATCTAGATATAATATATCAATTCACACATGTGTACAAATTCAAATTAAATTAGATATATATATATCCACACAAATTATTTATTATCTCATAAAATCCTTGCATATAGATGTATACAACAGTTCGTATAGATCATTCACACATGTGTATGTAAATGAAAAAAATAAATTAGATCTATGATGTGTATTTAATTTAAACTTAACAAACTTTTGAAAGCACGCGCCTGAGTTGATGATGTCTCAGGAGCGCTCACCACTGTAACTTGTGGTTGGTCAATACTAGGGATAGTATGACCTCCCTACATCTAGATATAATATATCAATTCACACATGTGTACAAATTCAAATTAAATTAGATATATATATATATCCACACAAATTATTTATTATCTCATAAAATCCTTGCATATAGATGTACACAATAGTTCGTATAGATCATTCACACATGTGTATGTAAATGAAAAAAATAAATTAGATCTATGATGTGTATTTAATTTAAACTTAACAAACTTTTGAAAGCACACGCCTGAGTTGATGATGTCTCAGGAGCGCTCACCACTGTAACTTGTGGTTGGTCAATACTAGGGATAGTATGACCTCCCTGCATCTAGATATAATATATCAATTCACACATGTGTACAAATTAAATTAAATTAGATATATATATATCCACACAAATTATTTAATATATTTTGGTTCAAGTACCTGTCCAAAAGGTGAGCCCAGATCTACAACACTCGACATATACACACGATGATCATATTGAGTTTCAGGCATCACATCATCATGCATCTACACCAAACACAAACTTATTGAATTAATATTATATTATATATATAGTTTGATGTTATTATTTACATGAATTTTTTACATTTCAAACTTGAATTAAATTTAAGTTCAAAATATGAACATACTTGTGTAGGACGATCCTCAAAATATAGTAAATTTAGGTATGACCCCATCCCAGATGCATGTGCCTCACTTGAAGTGGATGTCTGAGTATCCCTATAGCCCGAGCCTCCATGCTCTCTATTGGCCACTTCAGTGGCCGCATGTGTAGTCTGCTGAGTGAGATGTCCTAAAAGTGAACTCAATGCTCCTAATGTTGATAACATGGTTTGTAGTTGAAATGCAGTGGAAACACCAGGAGAAGGAGGAGGAAAAATAGGAGCAACTGGAGCATGTCATTGAGGATCGACACATGCTCCTAGTCTATGTTGGGGCATGCCATGCCCAGCTCCCTGAAATGACCTCATATCAAAATAGTTGGGTTTTTTACCCAACTCAAACTCAACCCATAACTTTATCAAAAAGTATAAGGGCACCTCACTGTTGCCATGTGGTGGAGTATCAAACACCATCCACCATCTCTCCCAAAAATGAGCAACTATCTGCAAGTGCCTACACCATAAAATTGAAATTCATTTTTTTTTGGGTGTATTGGTTGATTTGTTTGGGGGTTCATAAAATATTGGCATATGGCTTGTTTAGTAATTTTTAGGTCATTGATTTCTTTATATGACAATCCATTTGCATAGAATTGTCTCATATCTTTTCTCCATCGATGGAACTTATCTAGGTTTGCATCGATAGATCAAATAGAATTGACAACAGTAGATGCAAACCGTGCGAGATGTGGAGGGACTCTAGTCTCATTTTTTATGAGATCTAGATTTCCTTGAATGATAATCAAGTTTGATCGAATATTCTCTCTTAGTTGATCTTGGTCAACAAGAGGAGGGGGTGGGGGCTTAGGCGGTGGAGAATGTGGAGGTGTGCTAGGGTTTTGTTCATGTGGTGGACTAGGATGTATGACAAGATCTATAGGGATTTCTTGATCAGGCATGAAATCCTCTAAATTAAATAGTGGATACATCTGAGCGATGATATGACAATTGCATGTTAAATAATTAAAAAGTATATATCAACAAACTAATTAAATAATGCACACAATTTGAAAGTTATTTAAAAATCATATTGAACATGCACACATTCAAAATATATTTCATTTGAAGACCATTTGATTTATAACATTAAAAAATCCATAACATTAAAAATTCATATAACATGTACACACATTAAATTGAGTCCAATGTGGGGTTGTTAATATGAAGGGTAGAAATGAAATTATGGGGTTTTATTAAAATTTATTTAATCTCATTCATTATTTTCAAATAAGAATAAAGATAAGAATGAAAAATTAATAGAATACATTGAAAGGGACACATAGATATATATGCTAGTGACCTAATTGCAATGTACAAAATATATAAAAAAGATGAGTCAAGCTCTATTCACCAAATTTTGAGAACTTATTTGATTCCCTTAAGAAATGTCAAATTCCCCCTTAAGACATCAATTTACGATTTAGGGCAATAGGATGGATTTTAAGGGGATCTATGTATATAAGGTCCTAGGAAAAAATGGTCCATGGCTTAAGGGAATAAAATTTTGTGGAGTTGCCTAAGGCAACCAAATTTAATTTTAAGGTCCTATAACAAAATGAATAGATGTATTAATCAAGTATGACATAGAATTTAAATAAGTCCGATGACATAAATTGATTTATCTAAATTTTCAAATTTCATGATAAGAGACACAAGTTCTCTATAGTGGGACAAAGTAGTTAAGAAGAAATTATAAGTTTAACACTAACATTAAAATTTATAATCTCATTCATTGTTTTCAAAGAATACTAAAAATAAGAATGAAAATTTAATAGAATTCATTTAAAGGGACACATAGATATATGCTAGTGACCTAATTGCAATGTATGAAATAAACAAAGATGAGCTTCAACTCTATTCACCAAAATTTGAGAACTTCTTTGATCCCCTTAAGAAATTTCATTATTAGGACCCCTTAAGACATTAATTTACGATTTAGGGAGATAGGATGGCTTAAGGGGATCTATGTCTAGTAAGGACCTAGGAAAAAATGTTCCATGGCTTAAGGGAATAAAATTTTGTGGAGTTGCCTAAGGAAACCAAATTTCATTTTAAGGTCCTACAACAAAATGAATGCTTTTAGGGTTTAGGGTTTAGATTTAAATTATAACTAAGTTGTTGAGTTACGATGGATTTTGCAACAATTAGGAATTTTAGATTTCAATTATATATAACTAAGTTGTTGAGTTACGATGGATTTTGAACCTATTTGGACCTCTACACACTCTTGGATGATTTAAAAAGGGAGAGGGGATCTAAAGTTATTTAGACCCAATTTTTTTTGTAATCATATATTTTTTGAAACTTTTTTATGGCATAGACTCTTCCTTCATATTTATATAAATTCTAGACACATGGGTTTTCAAAAAAGAACCTAACTGCCACTAAGTGAGGAATCAATTGAACAATGAACAATACATTTAAATAAACTTAGAAAATAAACCTTTGGTTATAGAATTCACTTGCATTTACGAATTATCATCTATCAATTTTGTCAAAAAAGTAATTTTGATTTTCCATTGAAATGTTCATGCTACAAGTTATATTTGATACACTAGTTTAGAGAAAGTACAACATTTAGATTTCCTAATCTAGAACAATGCCACTACACATGAGAGTTAAAATAGGAATTAGATTACACATAACCTATAGATCTTATGAATAATATCCTATAAATTAAGGTTTGAATATGATCATAATGCATCCTTACATTTAATTCACAAAGGATCTTGAATCCAAATAAGATTTGGGTAGAAATCATTCATGCTTCACATTTTTATTTTTATTTGATTTAATAACATTCATACAACTTGTCTAGCTCTATCCATATTGCAAATAGTCTAGATCAACAAGTATGACTTGCATTTCTATGCTTTTTTAATAAATTTTTACAAGTAAATGAGAAACCCTACCACCTAAACTTAGTGCTTTGAATAAAATATGTGACATTCTAGGAATAGCTTCAATATATCAACAATTAGGAATAAATTAGATTTCAATTATAACTAAGTTGTTGAGTTACGATGGATTTTGCAACAATTAGGAATTTTAGATTTTAATTATATAACTAAGTTGTTAAGTTATGATGGATTTTGTTCACCTATTTGGACCTCTACGCACTCTTGGATGATTTAAAAAGGAAGAGGGGATCTAAAGTGATTTAGACCAATTTTTTTTTGTAATCATATATTTTTTGAAAATTAAATCTATGGCATAGAATCTTCCTTCATATTTATATAAATTCTAGACACATGGGTTTTCAAAAAAGAACCTAACTACCACTAAGTGAGGAATCAATTGGTCAATTCAATAAATTTAAATAAACTTAGAAAATAAACCTTTGGTTATAGAATTCACTTGAATTTATGAATCATCATCTATCAAGTTTCTCAAAAAAGTAATTTGAATTTTCCATTGAAATGTTCATGCTACAAGTTATCTTTGATACACTAGTTTAGAGAAAGTACAACATTTAGTTTTCCTAATCTAGAACAATGCCACTACACATGAGAGTTAAAATAGGAATTAGATTACACATAACCTATAGATCTTATGAATACTATCCTATAAATTAAGGTTTGAATATGATCATAATGCATCCTTACATTTAATTCACAAAGGATCTCATCCAAATAAGATTTGGGTAGAAATCATTCATGCTTCACATTTTAATATTTATTTGATTTAATAAAATTTATGTGTCTAGCTCTATCCATATTGCACATAGTCTAGATTAACAAGTATGACTTGCATTTCTATGTTTTTTTAAGAGAATACATCATACACTATATAAGCTAATATAACATTGATATATAGTGATTACATACTCATATCAACTAGCATCATGATATATACATTTATTAAATCAAGCACATAGTTTCGCATGAGGTACATTATTTTACTTCACTAATACACTTTCTCAAGTTAAATTGTACAATCATGAATTGTTTTGAGATAAAATTAGCCATCAAATTTATATTATGTGAATATATATTATAATTAAATCAACAATTTGTTGGTTAATATATATATCTATGCATCGATTGTTTGTACCTCCTTTATTAGTCAATTTTATGAATTTCATTGGTAGTTGCGTGGATCACCAACGACATACCAAAGTGTACAGGTAGAACCTATGGACTATAAATTGTGATCCCTAATTTAGGGTTTTCGTAACTTACATTTTAGGGTAAATAGCCTATTTTAGGTTTACATTTTAGGGTAAATGGGGTTTTAGGTTTACGTTTTAGGGTTTAGGACCAAGGATTAACCTGTGTAAATTAGTTTTTAGGGACGTATGTAAATTTTGTAACCTAGGGTTTTGATTTCTAAGTTAAATGTGTCCAATTTAGGTTTATTTTTTATGGTTTTCAATTTACAATTTAACGTTATTTGTTTTGTTGATGTTTTTGATTTTTTAAATGCAATTAAAAACTATAAAAAATTGAACTAAAACACACTAAAGAAACAAAAACTGAATACTAATTACAAAGCAAAAAAATAGGATACAAAGCAAAAAAGGCAGAATTCAACCAACTTGGAGGTCGCTGAGGTTGGGTGTGTTGACGGGAGGAGGTGGCAATCAAATTTTCACCAAGCATGAGCTTCAAAACGCGTACGCGATCAAGAACCTTTCTTCTTTGGCGCAACTTGAAATAGTGAGTGAAAATGAAACACAATCATTTAATATAAAAAAATAAATACCTTCTCAAAAAGCGTACATGTTTTTGGTTCGCATACTCGTAGCTGAGCGTGTATGAGTTCAGATTCTGGCTTGGGTACCTGATCCATAACGTGTACGCGTTCCCTTCAAATTTTTTTTTTGCCCAAAATTTCCCCTCTTTGTGTACTCAACTTCTTGCTTTTACCTCACCCTTCTCTTTCTTTTGTGATCAATAAATAAATTTCAAATGAAGTGCAAGAGAGAAGAGTATTGTTGAAATGTGCTCGAAAATATCACATATTTTTAGGAACTGGCTTTTATAATTCATAGTATTTTTCTTGGTAGGCTATGCAGTAAAAATGTTTTAAGGAATTTATTTTGCTCCAAACCATGAAATTTCCTCTCCTTTTTCATTGGTAAATTCTTTCTTGCAGGTTTTTGATGTTTTAAATTATAGCTTTTGATGTGATAACCTTACAAGTATACTATTGCATTTTAAATCTTTTGTGGTTTATGAATTTTTAAAATTGTAATTCTGAATTCTTATTACATTTTTTTTCTTTTCTCTCTTTTGAGAGATTTGATAGTTGAAAGACAACCGTCCTCTTTTAACATTGAAAAACGGTCCTTTCTTTTTCCAAATCCTCTAACTACTTGTAACACCCCTCTGATTTGCTTATGTTTTCAGATAGTGCTTTTACTTTGATAGACCATAATACTATGTTGTTATTTGATCATTGACATTGAAGCGATGATGGTTTTTATATTTAGATGTGATGGTACACTATATGGATGATTATTGTTTATGACACGCTTTCTGGTTATCATAGTTGATTATTTGAGTTGATATTGACATATACTCATCTGTAGTTAATTGATGTTTTAATTTTTGTCAATTTTGATGTGATTGTATTGGTGAAGGGAATAAGATTGCATCACTTGCTTGCGAGCGCCTTGCTATTTCGTGATTTTCTCTTCATAGTGTGATTGTTTATGATCTATATACATGTACGACATATGTTTTGATTATAGAATTGCAGGTATAGGACATCGTCTCCACTTGGATCCACAGGTTTGAGCATCTCTATTGCCAACAATATTGTTGATTGGGAGATAGTAACAGGGTTTCCTTGTCAAGCCACAACCCTAGTCATAGTGTGTCATTAGTCCTTGTTTTGGTATGCTTTGTTGTTATGTTGTCCATGTTTGCTTTGTTGTTTATTTATTTTCCAAGGTATGTTATGTGGGAAATTAATGTTAATTAATGTTTATAATGGTTTCTAGTGATTATTTAATTAACTTTGATTAATGTTGTTAGAAGCTTTATATTTGATTTAATTAATTAAATTTAATTTATTTTGTGAAGTGATTTAATCTTTGTGATTAACTTTATTATATAAAGTGATTAAATTAATTAGATTAATTTTAAATTAGAAATTAATATGTGAATTTGAATTATTAAAATGCATAAATATCTTGTAATTATCTTAGAGGAAATATCTACGATTTGTTTAAAAAGATATTTTTATTTGTGACATGTGTTAGAAAAATTAATTAAATATTGTTGTTGAGAATGAATTCTCGGAGAGAATATTTGCATTAATTGAAAGAGGAAAGAGGCTACTTCATAGGAATGAGGAAAAAGATATTTTCAGAAAATAGTTGTTGAAAAATTGAGGAAGAAGTTCTCGAGAAATTTTGGCTCTAGTTTTGTTTTCAACTTTCTGGAAAAGTGGATAATTTGGAAGAAGCTTTGGTAAATTGGAATCTGAAGGCAAAGCTCTGCATAAAACATCATTTCCTCAAGCATTCAAAAACAAGTTCTTTAATTGTTTTTATTTATTTTGCAAAATTGGAAAGATTGCCTGTACAAGAAGAATATGTTATGTGTAGAAGCTATAATTTATTTTGTAAATTTGAAAGATTGTCATGTTTGGAAAATTGTTGTGAAAGCTTAGAGCTTCTGTAGAAATTGTTTTAAGCTTTGATATTTTTGGAATTGGAAATTGCCGTAAAAGCTTTAGAGCCTATGTAGGAAATTATTTTTAAACAATAGAAATCCTAGAGGGAAAACAATAGAAGATTTGGAAAAATTTGTAGGAATGGATTTAAAATCTTCCTGTCAAAATTTGGGGAAAATCTTGTAAGGGAAAAGATCTTCTTGTAGAGTTTATTATTTTCTTCCAATTAATTTATTTGGCTTTGGAAAAATTATAATCCTCTGGTGAGTTTGAAAATATCATCCTATAGAAAATTTTGTTAAATTTTTTCCCTTTTGGGCAATTGTAGTTTATATATATATATATATTCATGTTATACCTGAAGTTTCCTGTAGAAAACATGCTTTAAAAATAACCTGATTGGAATCGCCGTACGACGAATTTTTAAAACACAGGGAAAATATTTTTAGAGGGGCTAGGGGGCTACCCCCATAGCCGCCGCTAGGGGAGGCGGACTATGAAGGCAACACCCAACCGTGACCCCCTCTATGGGAGTCAGTTGTGTAAGTAGCTGCCCCATAGCCAACCAACCATGGTGGCTGTAACACTTGCATTAGAGATTTGCGATTTTAGTTTTTATGATCTTTTTTTTAAATATATATTATATATTATATATTTATATATAATTTATTTTTTATTAATTAAATTATGTATATATATATATATATATATAATTGTATGTATATATACATATATAATTACATATATATTTAAATATATATATTTAAATGGATATTTTGTTATAATAAATGTATTAAATGCACAAGTAGATATTTTATAATGAAATATTTCAAAAGAGGAAATTGGTTTTATTAAAATGGAATTGAGAAATTGAGATAGACAATTAGATTTAATTTCTTTAATGTCTGTAAATGAAATTATATTAAGTTGGTTTATTTAAAACAATGTATTATTGTTTTCTTGAGATGAAATTGGATTTAGGAAATCCTAATGGTAGTTTTATTATTTGCCTGAATTGATATTAAATTGTGATTTCTTCTATTCATGTCATTTGAGAAATTTGGTTAGTTGTGTGTGTAAGTCTTCCAAATGATGTTACTTTATGACGGGGTTGTTATGTTTTATGGTTCAAACCTTTATTTTCCTTGGGTAATGTACCTAGTTGTAATTCAGTTAAACACTTGGTTATTACGAATGGGATGTGTTGCCTCTTGCATTATGGTTGATATTTATTATCAGTTTTTGTGTAGTGTTTACCCTTGGTTTTGGAATAGATCCTTGTGTTGTTAGTAGGGGAGTAGCTCTCAATGGGGGGCAGCGCACAAAGTGGTGCCACAGTAACTCATGTGAGAGTTAGTTAATGAAGTGGAAATTAAATAATTGTATTAGGGGAAAGGGTAACTTAAATCATATAATTTGTTAATTATGCCTCGTTCATGAGCTCAAGGGCCTATTTAGACTTGGGATGAGACGAGAAGGCATGTAATGGAAAGATCATTATCTAGTCCCTTTGAAAGATATTTGATTCCACATCGGTTTGCATGTGGGGCCGGGGATTGTGAGAGGCTACCAGGGTAACCCAAGATGGGGGTCGAGGCCTAGGAAGATTAGCTAGGGTAACCCATGTAGCTTTGTGATGACACTCCTATAACAACAGTTTATTTGATCAGTTGATGTACTTGATTATTTTAATCTGGAAGTGATGTAACCTTTATGTATGTATTGTTCTTGTATGGTATAGTATTGCGTGTTGCTTGTGTCTAGAGGTTGTTGGTTTTGCCTAGGAAGCCCTTTTACTATCTCCTAGCACGGGGGGTGGGCCTTTGGGTACCACTTGGTTGGGTGGAACGTGTACCTTACATCATTGGGTTCCCTTCTCATGTTTGTAATGGCGGGATCTTCCTGATTGGAGAGCTTGTGTGTACCAATTGCTTTGTACCATCTCTTGTATACAGTTGGTTCAATTGTATACTTATGTATTTGTACTACTCCTCATTTCTTTTCGAGGAGGATTCTTGTATCATTGTTATTGTAACATTATCGTATGATATTCCTCATTTTGGAAATGAGTTTTGTAACTACTATATTGAATGAATGCAATCTATGAATGATTCTTTAATGTACTTTGTATCTTATAAGAAGAGTTTAATGCTTTGGATGTATGTTATTTATTTCATGAGTATTATTTATATGCTATGGATTGGTTTACTTTTGTATAATATGGGATTGGAATGTACAAGCATTGTTGCGTACCTTAGAGGATGTATGTGTTAAGTGTAGTTCACTTTACTTGTATTAATTACATTTAAAAACAAAAATTATTACACTTCCGTTGTGTTTGTGTCATCATCTAGGTTACATGGCGGGGCATTACACATGGTATTAGAACCCAAGTTTAAACACTAGGTGCTCTAGGATAATGTTGAACCCATTAAGTTGTTAGTTACATAGAATTTAAGTTTGTGTACCTTGTCTTATACCCTGGTGTGTCTGTGTAGGATCATGCCACCTAGGCGAGGTTGCAGTAGAGGTCATGGTCGTGGCTGAGGAGGTGGTCATAGAGGTAGTTAGCAAGATTCATATCCCCATGTTCCCCATAACTCAGATCGTGAGGAACAATAGGCTTCCAAAAAGGCTCTGGTAGGCAGTGATTAGAATCAGGATCCACCAGGGATCGAGGGCGCTTAGTTGTGTTGTTTGAAAGAGGAGACACTTCCTTGTCTTGGGCTGAGGCAAGATATGGATTAGATTAATATTGGTGAGAGAGAGGTACCAACACAACAAGATGAAAGCATAGCCACTCACATGAGAGACCTACTTAGAGCTCGTCCACCCATATTTGATGGTTCCGGTAGCGGTTTAGAGGCTGAGACATGGTTGATAGACCTGAACCAGTGTTTTTCTATGCACCCTTATGGTAGCAACACCAAGGCCAAATGTGCGATCATGCACTTGCGAGACTTTACATCTACCTAGTGTAGATTAGAGGAGTAGAAGCTTCGTATTGACATTAATTCTGTTTCATGGGATTTGTTCATTGATAGGTTTAGAGCCAGATTCTTTTTTGACCATTGGCGATAGCATCGTGGAGATGAGTTTCATGCTCTGCGATAGATGGCCATGTCGGTGGAACAATATGAGCGTCGATTTTATGAGCTCAAGCAGTTCATTGGCATTGGTGATGATGAGGGCATGCTTTTTGAACACTTCATTAGGGGCTTAAATGCCCAGATCAGTGGAGGTGTTCGGGTTTTTGAACCTAAGACTATGGAGACAATAGTAGAGAAGGCCAGATTGGTGGAGGAGAACTTGGAAATGGCATTGGGTGGCCATACTAGAGTGCAGATAGGTAGTGCTTTAGTTGTAGAACCTAGTTCATGTAGTGGCCAGGCTAATGGAGCTGGACCTCCTAGGACACAATAGGTGCCTGCACAGAGTGGTCAACATCAAAATTCACAAGGGAAACAAAAGAATTTCCAACCAAGATAGGGAGACAGGTATCAATCAGGGGGTGTCATGAACTAGAGGCGAAAAAAATGCCCCAACTATGAATAGCCAACATAGAGTACACAATCTACCTATGATAGGGGTAGCATTCACAGTCGAGTGCTCCTCCTGGAGGTAGAGGATTTGGTAGGGGTATAGGATGTTTTTCTTGCGGCCAAAAGGGTCCCATAATGTGACAGTGTCCCAATAAGGGTACATTAGGTTATACTTAGAGGCCAACGACATCAGAGCCAATTGTTGGAGATGTGGGTAGAGGTCATCAAGTATTTGCTGCAATTGACAACTGCCAGGTTGATCACCAGGGCACACTAGTAGAGACTTCTGGTATGTTACAGGGTAACAGGGTTACCATTTTATTTGATTCAGGAGCATCAAATTATTTTACTTCAACGTCTATCGTGGTGCATTGTAGACTGGGGGCAGCAAAGTAGGATGATAAGTGGCAAGTCAAATTGGACTTCAGTGCTAAAGTTGCAACACAATCCCTAGTACCTGACTATAGATTGGAGATTGGATCCTTTCACACTATAGTAGAGCTCCGCATTATACCGTTGGGGTCATATGACATCGTCTTAGGGATGGATTGGATTGAGGCTCACAGGGCTTTTATTGACTGTCGACACAAGTTGATTTGATGCATTGGTGTATCTGGTAGAGAGGTAGAGATAGTGGGAGTTCAAAGACTCATATTGTTGAGCATGATCTCAACTATGCAGCTGAGGAGATGTGTATGTCAGGGATGTTAGTTGTTTGCAGTGATAGTAGATGACTTGGAGTTGGGTGATAGTGAGAAGGTTTCTCTTGATAGCCACCCCATACTTCAAGAGTATGCAAATGTATTTCCCAATGAGATTCCAGGGATGCCACCTCAATGTGACATTGATTTCAAGATTGATCTTATACCTAGTTCCAAGCCTATTTCGTGAGCTCCGTACCATATGACTACATATGAGCTTAAGGAGCTCTACTTGCAGCTGGAGGAGTTGCTAGCAAAGGGATTCATCTTCCCTATTGTTTCACCTTGGGGAGCACAAGTAATTTTTGTGAAGAAGGATGGTTCTCTCTGTTTGTGCATAGACTATCGTTAGCTGAATAAAGTGACAATCAGGAACTGATATCCCTTACCTAGGATTGATGATTTGTTTGATCAAATCAAGGGTGCTATGGTATTTTCAAAAATTGATCTTAAGTCAGGCTATCATTAGCTACATATTTTTGATTTTGACATTCATAAGACAACTTTTCACACATGTTATGGTCATTACGAGTTTATAGTGGTACTGTTCAAGTTGACGAATGCGCCATTTGTGTTCATGAGCTTGATGACCGAAGTCTTTCACACTTATTTGGATAGATTTGTATTAGTATTCCTTAATGATAGATTGATCTATTCCAAGATAGTAGAGGAGCATGAGGAGCATCTGAGGCAAGTTTTTCATGTGTTTGATAGATATTCAGTTGTACACTAACCTGCCCAAATGTGAGTTCTTTAAGTCTAAGGTTAAGTACCTTGGAAATGTCATAATAGGAGAGGGTATTGCAATAGATCCTTCAAAGATCCAAGTGATCATTGATTGGCCTGCACCCACTAATGTGGAAGAGATACATAGTTTCATGGGATTAGCAGGTTATTCTAAATGCTTTGTTTAGGGTTTCTCTATGATAGGAAACGCTATCACTTCTCTTCGAAGGAAAGGGAAGAGATTTGTTTGGTCAGAGCAGTGTGAGACAACATTTTAGACTCTGAAGGAGAGGTTGAATAGTGCATAGATTCTTGTGATACATGATCCTACTAGAGATTTTGTTGTCTATACAGATGCATCTTTGGAAGGATTAGGAGTAGTTTTGATGTAGGATGGTCATGTTATTGCGTATGAGTCACACAAACTCAAGGATCATAAGTTGAATTACCCCACACACAATCTTGAGTTAGCAGTGGTAGTGAGATGGAGACATTTCTTGTTGGGGTACAAAATTGAGTTGCATAGTGATCATCATATCTTACAGTACATCTTCACGCAGCCTAATCTCAATGCTAGGCAGAGGGGTGATCCCACAATAGTGGTTTACAATTTTTGGCCAAATTGGACATTGAAATTATTTTTTTAAACTAAATCTTCACATTCGGTCACCTATAGCGGCTAAATCGAGAAGAATTTGAAGATGATGCAAACTAGAGTCTTGTCACATTTTGTCTGTAGATTCTAAAAATATTTTTTTCAAAATTTTTGGAATCAGATTGCACTTCTTTTTCCATCTCCCATGAATGTTGGTTTTTTTTCAAAAAATAGCATTTTTAAAAAGTGATGCACACCGTAGAATGCATAACTTTTTTTTCCATGAAGGATAAAATTCTAATTCTTTTGAATTTAGATTCGTAACTCCAATATCTAGTGCTTCCACTTGGTTAGAAATTTTTTTATTGAATATTTTTTCTTTAATCAAGTTTCAAAGTCAAACCAATTACAATTCAGACATAGTGCAACCATATAACGCTCAACTTTTTTTGCATATATCGAAATTCAATTTTTTTTGTTGGATCAAAGACTTCAATATCTAGTGCACTCATATTTTTCAATTTTTTTTTTATAATTTGCTAATTTTCCTATGTAGAACAAAGAGCTTCATTTTTGATGAAAAACCTATGTTTAATAAAACTAAAAAAACAAATGCATAATAAAACCAAAACATTTTAAAATTATATTCGTTGGATAGTTCGTTTCGAGGACTACCTAATTCCAGTTGGGTTTGTGAAGATTCCTCTATTTTCATCTTCAACCCAAGCTTTGAAGTGCCAAAATTTAGGTTTGTTTGTGTCTCAAGGGGGGATGAGGAAAAAAGGGGTTCGTTCGAACTAGGGTTCATTCAAACCCCCCTTCTATAAGGGGTTTTGACAATTTTTTGGTGGGAAAGTATTAAGAGCTTGGTTCACCCGAACCTAGGTTCTAGCAAACCCCTAATGGGTTCAGTCGAACCAATAGGTTCGTACGAACCCCTAAAATCAAGTTTTTTTCCATGCATTCATTTTTTGTGAGTTTTCTTTCCTCACTTCAATTGTAAACCACTATTGTAGTTTTACCCAAGGGCAATGGGTGGAATTCCTTTGTGAGTATGCCTTCGAGGTGAAGTACATCCCAGGGAAAGAGAATGTTTTTTCAGACACTCTTAGCAGATTGAGACATGAGTTGTCAGTGTTGACTCTTGGTGTGGATTTGAGGAGTTAGATTCTTTCTGCACTACCTACAGATAGTTGGTATCAAGAGGTGATATCAGAGATGGAGATAGGCAGTACTCTTGAGGGAAGATTCTTAGGTTATTCTCTAAATTCAAATGGTTTGTTGAGACACTTGGGACACATTTATGTTCCATCTTCTAGAGATCTTCATACCTTGGTTATGACAAAGGCACATCAAGCACCCTATTCAGCTCATCCAGGAGGGAAGAAGATGCATGCCGATTTGCGACAACTATATTTCTAGGCAAGTATGAAGTGAGACATCACTGAATTTGTGTCGAGGTGTTTAGAGTTTTAGCAAGTGAAGGATGAACACCAACATCCAGTAAGACTTCTACAACCAAATTTGGGGCCAGAGTGGAAATGGGATATAATATTGTTGGATTTCATTGTTGGTTTACCCAATTCTTCACGACAACATGATGCCATTATGGTGATAGTGGATAGGTTGACGAAGGTAGCACACTTCTCACCTATTCGTTCATCCTATAATGCTTCGTTCATTGTTAGAGTGTTCATGGGAGATATAGTTAGGTTGCACGGTTTTCCTTGTTAGATCATTTCTAAGAGGGATCCTGTGTTTACCTTAACTCTTTAGACATCATTGCAGCATGTGATGGGGATGCCTATAGTTGAACTTAAGTTCAATGTATCACCCTGAGACAGGTGGACAGACTGAGAGGGTCAACCAGATCCTCGAGGATATGTTATGCATTTATGTGATGGACCTGTAGACATGATGGGAGGACGATCTCTATTTAGTGGAGTTTGCTTATAATAACAATTTTTGAAGTTCAATTGGTATGCCTCCTTTCTAGGCATTGTATGGATGACCGTGTTAGAATCCTTTGAGTTGGGATCAGTTAGAGGATAGAGTTCTATTGGGTCCTAAGATGCTTCAGGATATGGACCAGCAAGTGATTCAGATCAGGGAACATTTTGTAGACACCTAAAAATGACCTAGGCTTGCAAGCTTCATTTTTACCACTTTTGTCCTAGCATAATTATGACATTTAATTATGTCCTTGGTCCACATTCGACTATTGATTAAATAATTCATAATTATTTAATTAATTCATGTCCTTTCATTCTTCATGCTTACTAAATAAATAAATCTTATTTATTTATTAAATACGTCATTAATTGTCTAAGTCTTCCCTTAATTAAATAAATTTCTTAATTTATTTAATTACCTTCTATTCACTTTATTCTTCTTGATTATTAAATAAATAAGTTTTTATTTATTTATTTAATATGTCACTAACTTTCAGGGGCCCCTAGCTCGGTTTAAGTAATTCCATTGCGGCTCTTGTCACGAGTTCTAGTCTCCCTCGTCCTGTGGTACCGGAGGGCGTGTCGCGCCAGCGCCGCCGGTCACGTTAAAAAGTTTACCAGGTGCACTGCAGTTTATAGGGGGTCGTGCTACCTGATTCCTGTAGTCTAAAAAAAATAAAAAAATATGTCACTAACTTTCATAATTAAATGAACTAATTAATTAATTTAATTATTAGTCTTATTTGCTAAATTAAATAATTAAGTTTAATTATTTAATTGCCAAATTTGTTAATCCTCTCATTTTAAATAAATTAAATTATTTAAAATGTCATCTCATTCTTAACTATTAGCTCATTTTGGTAAATAATTGGAAAATCAATTATTTATTATTTCACTAAGTTCACATTTGGAATTAATTTAATGCCAAATTGGTAACTTTCCTTCAGAAATTAATTGATCAGGCAGGTTCTTGATCTTTCCGAATTTGATCTTTAGTCCACTCTTTATCTTATTCATTTTCAAAAATCTTTATTTTCAAATTAATTTCCTCATTTATTCTCCACCGCCGATTCGATTCTCAGAGATGACATCTTGACCGCTCGATTAATGATTTTTCCCTAACCCTAATTAGGGATTCCCAGATTTAATCTGGACCTCTGGTTTTAGGTTTTGGTCAAAAATCAATCTCACCCGTCCATTCGAAATGGCATTTTCTATAAAATGCCATTTTCATCTCACTTTTCAATTACACACGCCATATTATAGAGATACATTGCATACTTACTCACTTGCACACTTAGATTTTCATAGCAATTGCAGCAATTATTATCTTTATTTGATTAAGTCTTAGCATTTTAGACATTTTCAATCATAGTCATAGACATAGACATTTTCTCAAATCCTTCAAAGCTTGGTGTAGGACTTAGACTTGTATTTTCAGATTGCTCGCATGTCAAATATGAGGGCAACACATCAGCCAACAAGCTAGAAGGTGCTACAAAAGTGAAGCATGGAGGTCTTGATGGTTTTCTGGTATAATCGTTCTTTCATTTACTTCCATTGTATTTTGTAATTGCTTTGGATTAATTGTCTTTTATTGATTTGCTAACATTGAATCTAACCTTAAGAAATTTAACCATAGATACACATTTGGTTGCTATACATGATAGGCAAAAAAAGTATGTAGATGCACATCGGGTGGACCGTCAGTTTGCAGTAGGTGACCACATCTTTTTACGAGTGCATTTGCTAAAGAGTCCAATCTGGTATGGAAAGGGTTCTAAGCTCGTACCTCACTTTTTTGGACCATTTGAGATTCTTGAGAATATTGGTCCAATAGCTTATCGACTTTCTTTTTTGCTCAGTCTCTCGTGCATACACGATGTATTTCATGTTTCAGTACTTAGGCCTTACCACCTTGATATTCCTCACATCCTTGATTGGAATGCCTTATAGGTAGAGGATGGACAGTTGGATTTGGAGCTTGTGGTCATCACACAACATAGGAGACTCACCCTCAGGGGTCGAGATATTGAGCAGGTTAGGGTCTAGTGGGATTCGAGAGATGATACTTCGACTACTTGGGAGGATGCAATGAGGATGAGGGAGCTCTATCCCTGTTTATTCCCAGGCTTCTAGGAGTAAGCCTGATCCTAGGGGGAGGATGTTGCACCCCTCTGATTTTCTTATGTTTTCAGACAATGATTTTACTTTGATAGACCATGATACTATTTTGTTGTTATTTGATCACTGACATTAGAGTGATGATGGTTTTTATATTTAGATGTGATGGTACACTATATGGATGATTATTATTTATGACATGCTTTCTGGTTAGCATAGTTGATTATTTGAGTTGATATTGATATATTCTCATCTGTAGTTAATTGATGTTTTAATTTCATCAGTTTTGATGTGACTGTATTGGTGAAGGGAATGAGATTGCATCACTCACTTGCAAGTGCCTTGTTATTTTGCGATTTTCTCTTCACGGTGTGATTGTCTATGATCTACATACATGTATGACATATGTTTTGATTGCAGGACTATAGGTACAGGACATCGTCTCCACCTGGATCCACAGGTTTGAGTGTGTCCATTTCCAACGATATTATTGATTGGGAGATAGTAACAAGGTGTCCTTGTCAAGCCACAACCCTAGTCACAGTATGCCATCAGTCCTTGTTTCAATATGATTTTTTGTTATGTTATCCATATTTTCTTTGTTTATTTATTTTGCAAGGTATGTTCTATGGGAAATTAATGTTAATTAACGTTTATAATGGTTTCTAGTGATTATTTAATTAATTTTGATTAATGTTGTTAGAAGCTTTATATTTGATTTAATTAATTAAATTAAATTTATTTTGTCAAGTGATTTAATCTTTGTGATTAAATTTATTTTATAAAGTGATTAAATTAATTAGAAATTAATATGTGAATTTGAATTATTAAAATGCATAAATATCTTGTAAATATCTTAGAGGAAATATCTGTGATTTGTTTACAAAGATTATTTTATTTGTGACATGTGTTAGAAAAATTAATTAAAGATTGTTGTTGGGAATGAATTATTAGAGAGAATATTTGCATTAATTGAAAGAGGAAAGAGGCTACTTCACGGGAATGAGGAAAAAAATATTTTTAGAAAATAGTTGTTGAAAAATTGGCGAGGAAGTTCTTGAAATTTTTTGGCTCTGGTTTTGTTTCAACTTTATGGAAAAGTGGGTAACTGGGAAGAAGATTTGGTAAATTAGAATTTGAAGGTGAAGCTCTACTTAAAACATCATTTCCTCAAACATCCGGAAACATGTTCTTTAATTGCTTTTATTTATTTTGGAAAATTGGAAAGATTGTCTGTACAAGAAGAATATGTTATTTGTGTAGAAGCTTTAATTTATTTTTTAAATTTGAAAGATTGTTGTGTTTGGAAAATTGTTGTGAAAGCTTAGAGCTTATGTAGAAATTGTTTTAAGCTTTAATTTGTTTGGAATTGGAAAATATCGTAAAATATTTAGAACCTCTATAGGAAATTGTTTTTAAATAATATAAATTTGAGAAGGAAAACAATAGAAGATTTGGAAAATCTCTGTAGGAATGGATTTAAAATTTTCTTGCCAAAATTTGGGGAAAATCTTGTTTGTAAGGTAAAAGATCTTCCTGTAGAGTTTATTGTTTTCTTCCAATTAATTTATTTGGCTTTGAAAAAATTATAATCCTCTTGTGAGTTTGAAAATATCCTCTTGTAGAAAATTTTGTTAGGGCAATTGTATTTGATTTAGTTACACACACACACACACACACACACACACACACACACACACACACACACATATTCATGTTGTACCTAAAGTTTCGTGTAGAAAACATGCTTTAAAAAAAATGATTGGAATTGTCATATGACAAATTTTTAAAACGTAGGGAAAATATTTTTAGAGGGGCTGGGGGGCTACCCCCATAGCTGCCCCCATAGGGGAGGCAGACTGTGGAGGCAACACCCAACATTTCCTTCCACAACTGCAACCCCCTCTATAGGAGTTGGCTATGTAAGCAACCACCCCATAGCCAGCCAACCATGGTGGTTATAAAACTTGCATCTACCTTTGAGATTTGTGATTTTAGTTTTTATAATTTTTTTTTTTTAAATATATATTATATATTTATATATATTTTATAATTGTTGGAAATTATAATTTATTTTTTATTAATTAAATTATATATATATACATATAAATTTATATATATATTTAAATATATTTATTTAAATGTATATTTTGTTATAATAGATGTATTAAATGCACAAGTAGATATTTTATAATGAAATGTTTTAAAAAAGGAAATTGGTTTTATTAAACTGTTATTGAGAAATTAAGATAGACAATTAGATTTAATTTCTTTAATGTTTGTAAATGAAATTATATTTAGTTTATTTCAAACAATGTATTATTGTTTTCTTGAGATGAAATTGGATTTAGGAAATCCTAATGGTAGTTTTATTATTTTCCTGAATTGATATTAAATTATGATTTCTTTTGTTCACATCAGTTGGGAAATTTGTTTAGTTGTGTGTAAATCTTCTAGATGATGTTACTTTATGAGGGGGTTGTTATGTTTTATGGTTCAACCATTTGTTTTCCTTGGGTAGTGCACTTGGTTGTAATTCAGTTAAACACCTAGTTATTGCGAATAGGATGTGTTGCCTCTTGCATTATGGTTGATATTTTTTTTCAATTTTTGTGCATTGTGTTTACCGTTGGTTTTGGATTAGATCCTTGTGTTGTTAGTAGGGGAGTGGCTCTCAATGGGGGCTAGTGCACAAAGTGGTGCCAGGGTAACTCATGTCAGAGTTAGCTATTTCAATGGAAATTAAATAATTGTATTAGGGAAAAGGGTAGCTTAAATCATGTATCTTGTTAATTATGCCTCACTCATGGGCTTAAGGGCTTGTTTAGAATTGGGATGAGATGAGAAGGACTGGAATGACAAGCTCATTATCTTGTCCCTTTGAAAGATATTTGATTCCACATAGGTTAGCATGTGTGGCCGGGGGTCGTGAAAGGCTACCGGGGTAACCCAAGATGCGGGCCGGGGCCTAGAAAGATCAGCCAGGGTAACCCATACATCTTTTTTATGACACTCCTCCTATGACAACAATTTATTTGATCAGTTGATGTACTTGATTATTTTAATCTGGAAGCAATGTAACTTTTATGTATGTATTTTTCTTTTATGGTATAGTATTGTGTGTTGCTTGTGTCTAGAGGTTGATGGTTTTGCCTACGGACACTTTTGAATTCTCCTAGCATGGGGGGTGGGCCTTCGGGTACCACTTGGTTGGGTGAAACATGGAACTTACACCGTTGGGTTCCCATTTCATGTTTTTGATGGTGGGATCTTCCAGATTGGAGAGCTCGTGTGTATAGTTACTTTGTACCATCTCTTGTATACTGTTGGTTCAGTTGGATACTTATGTATATTTACTACTCCTCATTTTTATTTGAGGAGGATTCTTGTGTCAATGTTATTGTAACATTATCATATGATCCTCCTCATTTTGGAAATGAGTCTTGTAATTACTATATTGAATGAATGCAATCTATGAATGATTCTTTAATGTACTTTGTATCTTATGAGAAAATTTTAATGCTTTGGATGTATGTTATTTATTTCATGATTATTATTTATATGCTATGGATTGGTTTAATTTTGTATATTATGGGATTCAAATGTAAGTGTTTTCGCGTACCTTATAGGGTGTATGCATTAAGTGTAGTTTACTTTACTTGTATTAATTACACTTTTTTAAAATAAAAAAATTATTACGCTTTCATTGTGTTTGTGTCATCCTCTAGGTTACATGGTAGGGCATTACACTACTATTGTAAAATTGATTGGGTTTCAATAAAAAATTCCAAGTTTGTATATGTACACCTAAATTTGGACACTTATATTTGTCCAAATTTTCTCTCTTCATCTAAATATCCTCTCATTAGCATTAATTAAGTAATATTTTTTGATTAAGGAACAAATAGGTTTTGAAGGGACCCAAAACCCTTTACAAATAGATTTTGAAAGGATTCAGAACACTCAACTAGAAGGTTGTCTAAAAATAAATACAAGAAAGAAAAAACAACCAAGGATCAAAAGGAAACCAAGGCCAAAGAACCACAATCGACTACAAAGCCACAAGAGCCAACAACCAACAAAAAAATAGCCCCCAAACAAGAACCATCAAGATTTACATTTAGAGTTACTCTTGTGGGAGCAAAGAGTCATGCCAAAAGGAGGCTTAGAGGACTTCTCTTTCTTTCCCTTTACAGTGATCCAACCCTCTTCCACTTGCATTTCCTTGTCAAGCCAAGCCAGTGCACCATTATCTTGAAGAAGAACGCTTGAGTATTATTGTTATTATTTAATTAATACCCTTAAATCATCTAAACCCCTAAGGTATTCAGTTAATAATTAAATACCTTACCCTTTTCATCCAATGAATTAAATAAATATGACATTTATTTAATTCCTCACATGTCACATCACTTTTTTAATCTTAATCAACCTCCTAATTCCATCATTAGGGATGTGTACATGTATATCCTTGATTAGGATGTGTCACATCCTCCAAAATTTGCAAGTTGGCCTCTAATCTCTCTTATCCACCTAACCCTCCTCTAATCCTTCATTAACTAGTCTAATCAACCTCCCAAGGATTTTTTTAATTCCTTTTTATCTTTCCAAAGAATATTAAATTCTTTTTTCTCTTCCCCATGTGATCTTTGACTTGTCACATCAATTCACATGTGGAGTCTTCCCCATGTGATCTTTAGCTTGTCACATCCCCCAAATCCCACCTTTTGGGAACCTTGTTTGAACCACAATGTTATTCCAATTATGTGAATTTTTAATTCACATTTATTTCTCCAACTACTTTCCTCTTTCCCATGGAAATTTTTGAGGAATGCTAAAATTTCTCAATTGGAGACAAAAAGTTCCTTTTTGAGGAAATCTTCTCATCTTCCAATGTACTTTCAAATTATTTCTCCTTCTTCCACATCACTTGTCCTTCTTCCACACCATTTGTACCCTTTTCCACCTCTCTTTGTTCTCTTGACACTTCACCCTCCACATGGAAAAATGTGAGGGCTTGTGAGTCCTTAACTCACCATAGCCCTGCATCTTGGCCATGGTGGCTCAATCCTAGCCATTGAATTCTCTAGAGAATTTGAATTCTCTATAAATACCACCATCTTCCATTCATTCACACAACTTGATTATTAAGCATCCTTATGCTACCAAATTTCCTAGCCAACTTTCAAGTCCATTTCAAGCACTTACATAGTTCATCCTCCATTATTTCATTCACTATCACCATCTTACATTATCCACCTTGCATCTAGTATCCATATTACCATTCAAGGAGCACACAACCATCAAAATCGAAGGGCCAACCAAGGAATGAATTGCACAAGGTATTATCATTTTACATCTTTCTTTATTCAAGTTTAATGTTTTTTCCCAATCTTCAGGTGTTAGGTGTTCTTCTCTTTCGTTATTTTTTTTTTTTTGCACTCTTAGAAAAAGGATTTTCACCTGATCACATTTCTGGCATGCCCGATGGGACCCACAGGTAGGTCCTTTTTATTTCATGTTTGCTGTTGTTTGATATTTTGTAGGTTCAGGTGACATAGAGGGGAAAACCCAACCTTGAGGGGCAAGCTTGACCTTGCAGAGGGGCAAACCTGACTTGGGGGCAGCCCCAACCTAGAAGAGGGGCAAGCTTGACTTGGGGGCGAGCTTGACCTACTAGAGGGGTGAACCCAACTTGAGGGGTGGCCCCAACCTAGCAGAGGGGCGAGTCTGACTTGAGTAGAGGGGCGTCCCCGACCTGACAACAGTTTTTGAAAGGTAAAAAGAACAACCTTTTTTGAGTCATTTTACATTCTATTTTTCACTATTTTCTGTTATTTTGCTTTTTGCTAACCCCCTGACTTTTCTTTTTTATGATTGTGAAGGGTTTTAACTAACATTTTTGCAATTTTCATATGACTGTAAAAGAAAGGAGGCTAAAAAATACTAATGTGTTTGTTGTAGGTCTCAAAGTCAAAATATTTAGCTAGTTGTTACTTTCTCTTTTTACATTAATCTATGCTCACAGCTTAAATAGTGGTTCAATAAACATTGTTTGACATGTTTTCCATAGGATATTGATGCATCCAATCCCCTTGTTCCTTTAGGTGATCCTGGGTGAAGAGAAATCATAGCCTACCAGGTCTTTTGTGTTACCAAAGGGGGTGTCACACTATCCACACTTTCCCCTTGCATTTTGTGTGAGCTTGGGGAGTAGCTAAAAATGGTTGGAATTCTCTGTTAGTGGGACATGCTTGGGGATTTCATCACCCTAAGTGAAGATTTCAATCACACGTACTAGTGGGGTATACAAAGGGGGGAGAGTGAAAGCTGTACCTCAATCTAGTTATGTCGTAATTGGCGGAGTGTCAAAGCCAAGGTGATACCTAGATAGACATGAAGAGTTGGTTTGAGCCTTTCACTATCTTGCTGGGGTTCTCAACTCATGCTTATTATGGGCTTGTGTTCATGGTTTGGGCCTCACATACTGACTGTATATCAAGGACTCCCTAGTTTCCTTGTTCATCCTAGTTAGAGGACTGTGTTGGCCATACCCTTAACACTAATCTTAGATTTTTTGTTGCTTGAACTATCTTCTTTGTGCTAAACTAGTGATCTTTCTTTGAGTCAAGTCAACCTTACCTTGTGCTTTCTATTTGAAGTGTTTTTGGTCCTTTTCCATAGTTTTCTTTGCCTAAGTCAAGTCTAGAGGGGTGACCTCAACCTTGTAGAGGGGCGAGCCCAACCTGAGGGGTGAACCTGACCTTGCAAAGGGGCGAGATTGATCTGAGGGATGACCCCGACCTAGCAGAGGGTTGAACCTGACCTAGGGGAAGCCTCGACCTAGCAGAGGGGTGAACTTGACCTAGCAGAGAGGTGAGCCCGACCTGGGGGTGACCCCAACCTGAGTAGAGGGGTGACCCCAACTAGAGGGGTGGTCCCAACCTAAAATAATTGTTTTTGCATCGAGAATAGTCAATTCTATCTCCAGTTCCATCATTCTGTCAACCCATTCTTAACATCCGTTCCGTTATTCCATTGATCCATTTTCCCTTTTTGATAATTCATTTACTCATTCTGAGTAATCTTTCATCCATTCCAAGCTTCCATATCCCTATTCTAAGAGTCGCTCATCCATTATAATCAATCATTTTCTCATTTTGAGCTATTTTTCATCCTTTCCAATCATTCATTCTCTCATTTTGAGCTATTGTTCATCCTTTTTGATCATTCATTCTCTCTTTTCGAGCTATCATTCATCCTTTCCAATCATTCATTCTCTCCTTTCGAGCTATCATTTATCCTTCCTGATCATTCGTTCTCTCATTTCGAGCAATCATTCATCCTTTTTGATCATTCATTCTTCTGTTTCGAGTAATTTTTCATCCATTTCAATCTTTTGTCTACTCATTTTGAGAGTCGTTCATCCATTCTTAACAGTCATTTACTCATTTTGAGTATTTTTTCACCCCTCTCGATAATTTGTTTACTTGTTCTGAGTAATCTTTCATCCATTCTGACTTTTTACCTCAATTTAATCATCTGATCCAATCATTCATCTACTCACTCCTATCTTCCGATCCAATCATCTGTAAGTTATTATCTGAATTGACCTAGGTGTCTAAATTTGATCGTCATCATCAAAATTTGCTTAGGATTGTCATCTATTCTAAGTTAATCATCATCATTGGCCCTATCAACTCACTTTCAATCTCAAGGTGGATTCGATTCCACAATCATCCATTTGTCCTTTAATCCAATTAATCAGTATCCTAAGTCACCTAGGGTAATCTCTAAACGGGGTTTCCAAATCCCCTTTTCAATCCTATCTGATCCATCATTCAATCTTATCAATCATCAATCGATCTTAAACAATCCAATCCAGTCACATCCCTATCCAATCATCTTCAACCCTATCAATTTGCTTCCATCTCGAAGTAGATTCAGTGTCGCAGTCATCCTTTGATAATCAAATCTGATCATCAAAATCAATCCCATCGTATCATCCAATCATCCTATAATGAGCTTTAATCCAATCCTAATTTGAGCTTGACCTAAATCCCGATTTGAGCTTTCATCCATTTCCATCCAAAATATTTGATCCATGCTCTTTATCCTTTCATCACCATGAATCCTTATTCTCCATTAAGAGTAGTCAAGGGAAACCCTAATTACGTCGACGATGATAACGACAATCTTGTCGATCAAGAGGTATATGACATAGACCCCCTTAACACTGTCATCGCTAGTAAGCTTTCTCCACACACTTTCCAAAATCCAATTGCTCCGCTATCCCATTATGTCTTCATTCATGTCCAATCATGCTCGTTATGCTACCTTTGACAAGGGATATCCAGTATCTTCCTCATCCCCATATTCATCATGTCCTTCATCTACATCATCCTATTATCTGATACTTGCATCTTCTTATCCTAATCTACCATCCCAATACTGTTATTACAATCCCCCATCAATGTCTCCCTATCCTAATCCTCTTTCCTAGTCTACCCATACTAATCCTACACCCCCATCAACCTACCCTAATCCAACATCCACATCTTCCTATCCTAATCCACTATCCCAATACCTTTAGTACAATCCATTAGTCATATCCTCTTGTCCTAATACATAGTCCATGTCCCCCTGTCCTAATTCACCACTCCAATATGCCTAACTTAACCCTCCATCCAATCCTAATCCTCCATCTACTCTTAGTCCTACATCCAATCCCATTCCTCCATATAACCTTAGTCCACCAATCAATAATCCTAGTCCTCGACCAATCCCTAATCCCTCATCTACTCCTATCATGCCATCTCAGCCTAGAGTATGCAAGTTTCTCAGTCCAAAAGTTCTCCAAGGACTCATAACAAAGAAGATATACCCAAATCCACACCTTGAAGTTGTGGAACCATATTATCCCACTCCATCATCCATGGTCACTAGTGATGAGATCCTTCTCCATACCACACCTATCATTGTTTTTACCACCCTTAGCACTACTCCAACATTTGAAATCATCACACCTACTGAATCCATTGAACCCTCACCTCCTATGTTGAGAGTCGTCAAACCCATCAAAGAAAAAAAAATCCAATCCACTTCTCCCACTCCTAGTACCACTGAAATCCATTCCCATGAATGATTTGAATCATCCATTCTTCCATCTTCCCCACTTGAAGAGTTCCTCCAAGACTCCATCATCATGCCACCCACACAAGATGAGTCATTCCAAGAGCTTGATCCAAAGCATACCAACATATCCCCTCATCCCAATCAAGACCCTCCCATCCCATCTAATCCACCTCAAGCTCACAATCCCCCATCCATTCCATCCCATCATCCCCTTGACACTCGAGATCCAATCACTCCATTACATGAGTTCTTATCACCTGTTGCCACAAATCTAGTTCCTATCACATCATCTAATTCCTCTTATGATCCCTTACCACACACTCCTCTTGATCAAGATGTTGCTATCCCATCATATCCATCTCATGGTCCTCAATCATCATCTAACTCCACTTTCCACACACCACTTTTGTATCCCCTTGGTGCTCTCACATTCCTCCATGGTGGTCTCCTTGCAGAAGAAAAACAAATCATATACGCCACCCATTCTCCCCCACCTAATAATGGACTCACATCATCCTTCTAGACTAACAAAAATCCTATCATGGATCGAATGCTTAAGAACATGAACTATCAAGGAAAAGGTTTACTCCTTCATGAGCAAGGTATCTTAGAGCCCATCCAGGTCAAAGCGAAAATTTGTATGCCAAGTCTCAGACATATTTCTCAAGACTCAAAATATAAAGATGTTGGTGCAACCTCTATATGGCCTTCACAAGCCTCTTCCAAAAGAAATAAAGGCTCTTCCCATCACTCCACCAAATCATTTTCTGCCATCCCCCCTCCTCCAACGTATTGCTTCAAAACAACCATCCACATTCCTCCTTCATCTGCTCCATCCATTTTGGGTCCTTACACCCCTCCACCCACCATCAAACATCCTGCATGTACTATGTCTATTTTGGGCCCTTATATCCCAAAATCACCTCCTCCATCTCGTTCTATTCATCCTTTCATCTTTCCATCACCTATTCATGTCACCCATCATAAACATCCAACTCTCATGTTCCCTAATAAAGACCAACAAAGGCATGTACCTACACATCCACCATCTACACATAATCCCCATAATCCCCCCTCCATCGCTCCACATCCTCCATCTCCCTGCACTCATCCCATTGCTTGTAAAAGAACTTTGGATGCCAACATACAAATGCATAAATATAAACATTCACATGAATCAAAAGATCCTCATGTCCCCTCTAAAAGACATGTTGAAGAAAAGAAAAATAAAATCCAAAATCAAATCAAATCCACAGGCCTCAAAGGCCCACAAAAGAAAAAATCAAAACCATGTGGATCCCAAAGAAAAAAAATGCAATTCCTTCAAATGAAGCATCCATAACAACATCCAAAGTTTCTAATCCAAAAGTTAATCATACAAATCCTCCATCTCCTAAATCTATTTTGGGTCCTTATGTCCCAAAATTCACTATCCCATCTTCTCCATTATCCCACATTCTCCATCCATTAATCATGTCGTCCTTTCACATCCACCACCACATGTACCAATGTTGGTATTGAACTCATCAACCCATCACACATCCACCCAATCATTCCATCCATACACTTTCCAACATCCTATCCATTATCCCACATATCTCCCCCATCAAATCCATTTAATTCCCACCCTTGCATAACCCTTCCATTATCATAACCTTGGTTGTACCAACATCCGATGGTCACTTCACACATGGGCTCTTATTACCTTGTATGGAACTTTATGCTTGAGTCCATATCCACTCTTCCACATTCTTGTCCATCTTCATCTGCATGTTATCCAAAAAATACAAAAAAATTAGAAAACTTCAAAAGAAAAATAAAATAAAATAGTAAAGAAAAATCATTTGTCCAATGGTGAAAACTTGGCAAACAAGCACCTTGGATAAGTACCATGATGAAAACCTAGAAAATAGGCATCATGCACAAATCCCCTATCTATTTTACTTCTTCACTTGGGGGCACCTACATCCCCTTCACCCACCTCCTCCATCCCACTTATTTTACACATTCTGCATGTCATATCCATTTATCTCACTCCCTCCATCCTCCTTGTGATATCGATAGGGGAAAACATATACACTTTCTTTGGACACCTCTTAGCGTACATTCTCCCCACCTACACACTATCCTACTCCTTACCCAAATCCATCTATCTTGCTATCATCAATATTCCTTCCTTATCCATGAATCCTATCCATATTCATCTCACCCCCTTATTCTGCCATACTTATATTTTCCATCCATCCTGCCTCATCATGCATGCCATATATAGAGTGGGGCATCTCCTTCTTTGTGACATAGTCCTTGGAGACATCTTTGATCCATCAAAAAAATCTCTTCCCTTTCCCCCTCCTTGTCTTCCTATCTATCCAAACAATCTCTTTCATCCCCTATTCCTATCTTCCTATCCCTCCACCATCACATCCTTGCTATCTCCCCCATCCCTATCTTCGTATCCATCCATCATTGCATCCTTGCTATCTCCCGTATCTAAACATCCCCCATCCTTGTTCCTCTATCCAATCCCTCCAAACAAGCCTTTTAATCTCCCTATCCTTATCCATCCATCCTAGCCACTTTCCATCCCTTCATCTCTATCCTCATCCCATCTCATAATCCCTTATCATTGGTATCTAGCTATAGGCTTCTCCCCATGCAACCCAATGCCATCTATCTTGTTGTCATCAATACCACCTCTTTCACACCTCTTTCTAATATACTATCACCTTTCATATTTCCATCGTATCATCCTCCCAAGTCATTTTAATGATTTGGATAACTATCCCATACCCGAGCTTCGTAATTGCCATCCTACTATCTTGTCTAACAGGTCTATCTTGTTTCATCCTATCAGTCCCATCATCTTATCCACTTATCATGGTTATCTTATCATGATCCCTTATCCTTCATTTTCCTTTGGTCTCTTGTTGAACTACGTTGCCCATGCACTTTCATGTAGGCAAGGTTGATCTTCTGATCCACCCCCAAGGCTCTTGTGTCCATCTAGTCCTTGTCATCCATAATCGGTCTCCATTTTCTTCTTTCTACTTTTATCCCTGGTCTTTTATTGAACTATGAGGGCTCTATGCTTTCACATAGGCAAGGCTAATCTTTGATCAGCCCCAGAGCCCCTAGGTCTTTAGGGTGTGTCAGTCTTCTGTATTGTCTCTTGTGTCATGTTTTCAAGCTATGCCCTTATCTGGCTAATTCTTCACAAACAAGATCCACTTGTATCATGCGATCCAATCGATTTTGAGAATCCTACGTCATAACGATCTTTTAGTTTAGTATCCACCATCTTTGGTCTCAACAAGATGCATCCTTCCTAACAGACCTCATCAACCCAATCCATCCTCTTGATCCTATGGCAAAGGATGTTTGAAATTGATTGTGATATTTTGATGCTTTTGGATTTTGTTTATCATTAGATATCCCTATCACACCTCATCATGGTCTCCTTGATCCATCATATCATGGTGTGCTTTGATTGGTACACATAGGGGCATATCTTGATCTTTTTTCTATTTGTGTCTTCTTAGTTGTCCCACGTAGTACCCACCAAGATCCCCATGATCTTGTGCTACGTTAGGGCATCCTATGTGCTTGTGGTTATCCCAATACCTAGCCCAACCAAGGTCATCATGACTTTGGGGTATTGGGATAGCTTTCTTGTTTTTTGTGTTTGTTTCATGCATTAGACACTAATCTGCCTTGGTCTTTTATACCTTGGTGTATCATGTATTTTGCTATAGAAAAAAACAATGCTCCTAAAGATGGAAAAATGCATTTGGATAGCATTTTATCTCCCATTCCACAATTTCCCCCCATCCATTCATCCTTCATAAACATCCCTCCCCTATCCACCCAATCTCTTATCATCATCTCTTCAATCTTCTTAGAATAATATAGATTGGTTATTCTAAGCATCTTATCCTCATCCATTCAATCTAGTACATAATCTAATCAAATCCTCCCTCTTGTCCTTAGTCTTGTTACAAGCCTCGATCCCATCATCATCATCATAATCCAAATGTATCCTTCCCTATCCCTTGGGTGTTGTTTCAGGATGTATCCTTCCCTCATCAACAACACTTTCATCATCATCATCATCGAGATGTATTCTTCCCTATCCTTTCTAGTGGTGTTTTGGGATGTATCCTTCCCTATCCTCATGTTGTTTCGAGATCTATCATTCCCTCATTGACAACCCTCCATCCACCATCAATCCCTTTTAGATTGTAGCTTTAATGGGGCAACATCACCTTTTGTACTTAAATCCATTTGTGCTTCATCTATCTCCTATCGCTTATCATCCTTTGTTATCCATCACTTTGCATCATCTTCCTCATATACTCTTGCATTGTTTCATCCATTCTGAGAGCACACCTTTGTTCTCTTGAATCCACATGTCCTCTTGAGGGTGCATCCTCAAATACCTACTCTTCATCTTCACCCCCATAATTTTTTCTTCCTAGTCACTCCTTTGAATAAATGGGGCATATTTTCCAATCTAACCATCTCAAAGAGGGGCAAAATGTAGAAACCTAAATTTGGACACTTATATTTGTCCAAAATTTCCCTCTTTGTCTAAATATCCTCTCATTAGCATTAATTAAGTAATATTTTTATTATTTAATTAGTACCTTTAAATCATTTAAACCCCTAAGGTATTCAGTTAATAATTAAATACCTTACCCAACATTTATTTAATTCCCCACATGTCACATCACTTCCTTAATCTTAATCAACCTCCTAATTCCATCATTAGAGATGTGCACATGCCTAATCCTTGATTAGGATGTGTCACATCCTCCAACTTTTGCAAGTTGGCCCATAATCTCTTTTAGCCACCTAACCCTCCTCTAATCCTTTATTAACTAGCCTAATCAACCTCCTAAGGAATTTTTAATTCTTTTTTATCTTTCCAAGAAATATTAATTTTTTTTCTCTTCCCCATGTGATCTTTAACTTGTCACATCAAGTCACATGTGGAATCTTCCCCATGTGATCTTTGAATTGTCACATCCCCCAAATAACACCTTTTGGGAACCTTGTTTTAACCACAAGGTTATTCCAATCATGTGAATTTTTAATTCACATTTATTTCTCCAACTACTTTCCTCTTCCCTATGGATATTTTTGAGGAATACTAAAATTTCTCAAATGTAATTTTCATTCTCACTTGGAGACAAGTTCCTTTTTGAGGAAAACTTCTCATCTCCCAATGTACTTTCAAAGTACTTGTCCTTCTTCCACACCATTTGTACCCTTTTCCATCTCACCTTGTCCTCTTGACACTTTACCCTCCATATGGAAAAATGTGAGGGCTTGTGAGTCCTCAACTCACCATAGCCCTACATCTTGGCCATGGTGGCTCAATCCTAGCCATTGAATTCTCTAGAGAATTCAAATTCTTCTATAAATAGCCCCCTCTTCCATTCATTCAGAAAACTTGATTATTGAGCACCCTTATGCTACCAAATTTTCTAGCCAACTTTCAAGTCCATTTCAAGTACTTGCATAGTTCATCCTCCATTATTGCATTCACTATCACCATCTTATATTATCCACCTTGCATCTAGTATCCATATTTCCATCCAAGGAGCACACAACCATTAAAATTGAAGGGCCAACCAAGGAACGACTTGCACAAGGTATTATCATTTTACATCTTTCTTTGTTCAAGTTTAACATTTTTGCCCAATCTTGAGGTGTTAGGTGTTCTTCTCTTTTGTTGCTTTTTTGTTATTTTTGCACTCTTAGGAAAAAGGATTTTCACTTGATCACAATATACATATCCACTACTAACAGAGAAAGAGTTGGAAGAGAAGAAGTCATTGGCCAAAGGAGAGTTGTTTATTTATGACAACAAAGAGCACTTCAATGTTTAAGATGAAGCAAATATTTTGTTGAGTATTAAAGGAGAAGAGTTTGTTAAATTTAAGTATAAGATAATTATCTTAAATTTAGGATAATTAAGTTTCTAAATTAATATATTTAAAATTAAAAAATATTTAAGATCTTTAAAAAAGATATTTTTAAATTTTTTTACATAACACTATTTAAGTAATCTTTTGTAATAAAATATTTATTTGGTATTAAAAAAAATGTTAAATTACTACATATAAAAAAATCTTAAATTTTAGAAAATTGAGTATAAAATAACTATTCTAAATTTACTATTACATATAAAAGTATCTAAATCAATATACTTAAAAATATTAATTTTTTTTAAAAAGAAAAATATTCATTAATGTCATTGTAAATTTATTATTTTTTTTTAATAGAGTAGAAATAAAATAATAAAGGAATGAAAATCAATAGTTCTTTTTAAAATCTCTAAATTAATTTATTTAAAACTAGAAAATTAAATAAATTTACTATTGCACATAAAAATACGTTTCTAAATTATTATATTTAAAACTTAAACAATATTTAATATTTAAGGAAAAATTGAAAAACTTATCAAAAACAAAAAATCATTCTTCTTTTTTATTCAAAATTAATATATATTTGTAAAGAAGTTTTATAAATCTAAGATTTTATTACAAATATTATTCTAAAAAATATAACATCTTAAATATATAGTCTAATATAGCTTTTCATAATAAAAGCAAATCTAAAATCAATTTAAAATAATAAAATTAAAAATACAAATAAATTATAATCAATGTATTCTTATACATAAAATTAAATTTTAAATTAATATATTTCAAATAATGTAATGAACGATTACATTTACACTTAACTTTATCATATAATTTAAAATAAGCAACAAATAGATCAATTATATTTTGGAACATATTCTCAATCTTGGATGATGTAACTTCTCTTATTATTTAAGAGAGAGAGAAAATTCATATTATGAATATGATATAGAAGACCAAAGGAGCCCAATGAATTTGTATAACCAATTTCAACTATTGTGCAAAATTTTTGAGAGGTGAAATAAATTCAAAGTCTAGTGGAAATAAATATATGGTTGGCAAATGTAAAACCCAAAACATGGATCCGAGTCATTAAAGAGTTAAAAAAAATGTTGTATAACATATTGGAATGTATATATGGAAGATTGTCCAACATATTAGAGAGATGGTGCAAGTAATTAAGTCTAGCACACATATAAAAATAGGCCCTGGATAATTGGTACAACACATAGATGGCATAATGAAGAAGAAAAGATTGCATAGCATGATTCATTTAGAAGCATATGTTTTCCATTACTATATTCAAATGAGGTTTATGAAAATTCTAGTGTAAAAATATCAAATGGAATTCATTTAAGAATTTAAATATCTCATCTAGAAAATAAATCCAAGAGAATAAAAGTGATTAAAAACAATAAAATTAAAATTCAATTAGTGCAAGCACCATAAATTGGGATATTATCCATTTTTCCATGGAAATAATAATAAAAAAGGGTTTAGAGTTGAAAGTAGATAATTTTTTAAAGATAAAATATAAGGCCGAAAATTGTTGAAATTATGAAACACACACAAAGAATGATCAAACAAAAAAAAAGAACACCTTCCATGCATGAGTTTCTGTTTCCTCAAAAAGAAAAACTTACAAAATTGAATAATACAAAGGAGAATTCTTATAAGAGAAAACCCTAGATGATAAAGGGATTAGATCATATCAAGTGTTGTCATACTATATGATGAGAAATAATGATCTAATAATAGATCAATCTAAAAAAGACAAAAATAACTCCTATGTTTAATTTAAGTGTATAAAGTGAAATTAGCCTAATAATAAATTATTAGCTAATTAATGATTAATCTAAAAAAAAATGTCAAATGAAAGATGATATCTGTAGACACTAAAAAAATGCCCTAAATGATATCATGCACTCGAAACAGGATTACTAACATCACATCCTCTTTAAACCCATCATCTTTTCACTTAATTAATTGAATTATCCTTGCTAATTAATTAATTGCATCATTTTTGTCCATTAACCTACTTCATCAAATTAGGTTAATTCATCTCCCTTCATGCTAACTTTTCATCTCATTAAATTTAATAAATCAAAACATTTAATTTAATTTCCTAAGTCATCTTGTTTAATTAAATAACCCTAAGTTATTTAATTAAATATCATTTCATCCTTGGAAAAAAAAATGGCACAAATTGGCACCATGGAGAAATTTTTTGTAGAAGGCAACAATCAACAGGAAGCAGATGGACAACAAAGAAGGCAATGGTGTGATGAGCCCAAGGAAAGGAACCTAGAGAGAGTAGGATTCAAATCAACAAAAGAGGAGGTAAACCATATCCCACAATGGGATTATATTCGAATGGAAGAGGAATAAAAATTGCAGCCCAAGGAACTAGAATTAGGAAGAAAACCAAGGAGGAAATTGAAACATGGAGGGTTTCTGATGAGGGCGCAAACCCGAGACACAGAAAATAAACCACAAACCAGAGAATAATTTTATTATTCAGAAAATGGAACTTCTTACATGCAGAGGATCTCAAATCCCCAAGTTCTACAACATATGCAAGCTACAGAAAGCTACAGAATAACCCTTTCGCAATATGCGAGTTTGTCCCCAAAAAGTTACCCAAAAATTAGAAAACCCGCCCATAAATAGAGCTCCTCATTTGTTTGGAGCCAAAACAACATTCAATTTGAGTTTAGGCGGTTTGGCGCCAAAAATTTACAACATGAAGTTCAAATTTTAAAAGAGCATTTGCAATGGTGTCTTCTAGAAAGTGCGCCAACTTCGCGGGGTCATAACTTTTGATCCAGGACTCCGATTCACGAACCGTTCGAACCATTGGAAGGTCACAAAGTCAAAAGCTCTCAAAATTTGCTACACCAATTGTGGAAAGTTTTAGGGCCATTCCAGAAGCTCTAAGTGCCTCAAATCCCACTCGGAAGATTTTCAAGTGCAAATCTGGGAAACTAAAACTGCAATATATTTCAACCCAGGAACCGGAATGAAAAACCGTAAATTAGAATTTCATTATAATGAAAAGGGTATCAAAATATAAAAATCTAAAAGCGATAAACTTGAAATTTAACTATTTTTGGGTGATGCAAAAAGTTGCCCTTACACCATTGGATGCTCTGCATCAGGACCACCCAGGGGAGTAATTTAGTGACCTAGTACATCTCAGTTAGTTGAGAAAACCCAACAGGTCAACGCTGCCTTAGATGCCCGGGGATGAAAGATCTTCAGCAGGCCTTCCTCTCCATTTCACCCGGATATTAAGATCATCACTTTGCCTATTTTGGAGTGCACTCCTTTACCTGACTATCAAGATTTCTCAATCTCATCCTTTACAGTAGATCTTTGGGGAATCCCACACTGTTCCATTGTTGGTACTTCCTCTGCACCACCTTCATGAGACTCTGTCAAATATGAAATGTTGAATCCATTTGGCAACTCTACCTCATATGCATTCCCTGAATCATGCCTCTTCAAAATTTTACAGGGACCAAACTTCTTCATCTTCAATTTGTTATATGTTCCCACTAGAAACCTTTCTTTCCTCCAGTGGACCATCACTTCATCACCAATCTGAAACTCCTTATACCTCACTTCTGATCTGCCAACCTTATACTGTATATTCATCTTGTTAATATGTTCTCTTACCTTCTCATGGATATCCTTGATGTGTTCGGCAAAATCTTCAGCTTCAACACTTATTTTCTTCTATTGGTCCATCTTCCTCAATTCTGGGGCTGTTATGGGGCTACCTCCATAC
>VDFB02281492.1:391330734-391363365 GCA_007258455.2 Sequoia sempervirens
GGAGCATCCAGTGGTGTAAGGACAATCTTGCATCACCCAAAAATAGTTAAATTTCAAGTTTATCAGTTTTTAGATGTTTTTATATTTTTGGATACCCTTTTCGTCATAATGAAATTCCCAATTTACGGTTTTTTCATTTCGGTTCCTGGGTTGAAAGATATTGCAGTTTTAGTTTCCCAGATTTGCACCTGAAAATCTTTCGAGTGGGATTTGAGGCACTTAGAGCTTCCAGAATGGCCCCGAAACTTTCCAAAATCGGCATAGAAAATTTTGAGTGCGTTCTTGACTTGAGATTTTCCAATGGTTCGAACGGTTCGTGAATCGGAGTCCTGGATCAAAAGTTATGACCCCGCGAAGTTGGCACACTTTCTAGAAGACACCATTGCAAATGCTCTTTTAAAATTTGAACTTCATGTTGTAAATTTTTGGCGCCAAACCGCCTAAACTCAAATTGAATGTTGTTTTGGCTCCAAACAAATGAGGAGCTCTATTTATGGGCGGGTTTTCTAATTTTTGGGTAACTTTTTGGGGACAAACTCGCATATTGCGAAAGGGTTATTCTGTAGCTTTCTGTAGCTTGCATATGTTGTAGAACTTGGGGATTTGAGATCCTCTGCATGTAAGAAGTTCCATTTTCTGAATAATAAAATTATTCTCTGGTTTGTGGTTTATTTTCTGTGTCTCGGGTTTGCGCCCTCATCAGAAACCCTCCATGTTTCAATTTCCTCCTTGGTTTTCTTCCTAATTCTAGTTCCTTGGGCTGCAATTTTTATTCCTCTTCCATTCGAATATAATCCCATTGTGGGATATGGTTTACCTCCTCTTTTGTTGATTTGAATCCTACTCTCTCTAGGTTCCTTTCCTTGGGCTCATCACACCATTGCCTTCTTTGTTGTCCATCTGCTTCCTGTTGATTGTTGCCTTCTACAAAAAATTTCTCCATGGTGCCAATTTGTGCCATTTTTTTTTCCAAGGATGAAATGATATTTAATTAAATAACTTAGGGTTATTTAATTAAACAAGATGACTTAGGAAATTAAATTAAATGTTTTGATTTATTAAATTTAATGAGATGAAAAGTTAGCATGAAGGGAGATGAATTAACCTAATTTGATGAAGTAGGTTAATGGACAAAAATGATGCAATTAATTAATTAGCAAGGATAATTCAATTAATTAAGTGAAAAGATGATGGGTTTAAAGAGGATGTGATGTTAGTAATCCTGTTTCGAGTGCATGATATCATTTAGGGCATTTTTTTAGTGTCTACAGATATCATCTTTCATTTGACATTTTTTTTTAGATTAATCATTAATTAGCTAATAATTTATTATTAGGCTAATTTCACTTTATACACTTAAATTAAACATAGGAGTTATTTTTGTCTTTTTTAGATTGATCTATTATTAGATCATTATTTCTCATCATATAGTATGACAACACTTGATATGATCTAATCCCTTTATCATCTAGGGTTTTCTCTTATAAGAATTCTCCTTTGTATTATTCAATTTTGTAAGTTTTTCTTTTTGAGGAAACAGAAACTCATGCATGGAAGGTGTTCTTTTTTTTTGTTTGATCATTCTTTGTGTGTGTTTCATAATTTCAACAATTTTCGGCCTTATATTTTATCTTTAAAAAATTATCTACTTTCAACTCTAAACCCTTTTTTATTATTATTTCCATGGAAAAATGGATAATATCCCAATTTATGGTGCTTGCACTAATTGAATTTTAATTTTATTGTTTTTAATCACTTTTATTCTCTTGGATTTATTTTCTAGATGAGATATTTAAATTCTTAAATGAATTCCATTTGATATTTTTACACTAGAATTTTCATAAACCTCATTTGAATATAGTAATGGAAAACATATGCTTCTAAATGAATCATGCTATGCAATCTTTTCTTCTTCATTATGCCATCTATGTGTTGTACCAATTATCCAGGGCCTATTTTTATATGTGTGCTAGACTTAATTACTTGCACCATCTCTCTAATATGTTGGACAATCTTCCATATATACATTCCAATATGTTATACAACATTTTTTTTAACTCTTTAATGACTCGGATCCATGTTTTGGGTTTTACATTTGCCAACCATATATTTATTTCCACTAGACTTTGAATTTATTTCACCTCTCAAAAATTTTGCACAATAGTTGAAATTGGTTATACAAATTCATTGGGCTCCTTTGGTCTTCTATATCATATTCATAATATGAATTTTCTCTCTCTCTTAAATAATAAGAGAAGTTACATCATCCAAGATTGAGAATATGTTCCAAAATATAATTGATCTATTTGTTGCTTATTTTAAATTATATGATAAAGTTAAGTGTAAATGTAATCGTTCATTACATTATTTGAAATATATTAATTTAAAATTTAATTTTATGTATAAGAATACATTGATTATAATTTATTTGTATTTTTAATTTTATTATTTTAAATTGATTTTAGATTTGCTTTTATTATGAAAAGCTATATTAGACTATATATTTAAGATGTTATATTTTTTAGAATAATATTTGTAATAAAATCTTAGATTTATAAAACTTCTTTACAAATATATATTAATTTTGAATAAAAAAGAAGAATGATTTTTTGTTTTTGATAAGTTTTTCAATTTTTCCTTAAATATTAAATATTGTTTAAGTTTTAAATATAATAATTTAGAAACGTATTTTTATGTGCAATAGTAAATTTATTTAATTTTCTAGTTTTAAATAAATTAATTTAGAGATTTTAAAAAGAACTATTGATTTTCATTCCTTTATTATTTTATTTCTACTCTATTAAAAAAAAATAATAAATTTACAATGACATTAATGAATATTTTTCTTTTTAAAAAAAATTAATATTTTTAAGTATATTGATTTAGATACTTTTATATGTAATAGTAAATTTAGAATAGTTATTTTATACTCAATTTTCTAAAATTTAAGATTTTTTTATATGTAGTAATTTAACATTTTTTTTAATACCAAATAAATATTTTATTACAAAAGATTACTTAAATAGTGTTATGTAAAAAAATTTAAAAATATCTTTTTTAAAGATCTTAAATATTTTTTAATTTTAAATATATTAATTTAGAAACTTAATTATCCTAAATTTAAGATAATTATCTTATACTTAAATTTAACAAACTCTTCTCCTTTAATACTCAACAAAATATTTGCTTCATCTTAAACATTGAAGTGCTCTTTGTTGTCATAAATAAACAACTCTCCTTTGGCCAATGACTTCTTCTCTTCCAACTCTTTCTCTGTTAGTAGTGGATATGTATATTGTGATCAAGTGAAAATCCTTTTTCCTAAGAGTGCAAAAATAACAAAAAAGCAACAAAAGAGAAGAACACCTAACACCTCAAGATTGGGCAAAAATGTTAAACTTGAACAAAGAAAGATGTAAAATGATAATACCTTGTGCAAGTCGTTCCTTGGTTGGCCCTTCAATTTTAATGGTTGTGTGCTCCTTGGATGGAAATATGGATACTAGATGCAAGGTGGATAATATAAGATGGTGATAGTGAATGCAATAATGGAGGATGAACTATGCAAGTACTTGAAATGGACTTGAAAGTTGGCTAGAAAATTTGGTAGCATAAGGGTGCTCAATAATCAAGTTTTCTGAATGAATGGAAGAGGGGGCTATTTATAGAAGAATTTGAATTCTCTAGAGAATTCAATGGCTAGGATTGAGCCACCATGGCCAAGATGTAGGGCTATGGTGAGTTGAGGACTCACAAGCCCTCACATTTTTCCATATGGAGGGTAAAGTGTCAAGAGGACAAGGTGAGATGGAAAAGGGTACAAATGGTGTGGAAGAAGGACAAGTACTTTGAAAGTACATTGGGAGATGAGAAGTTTTCCTCAAAAAGGAACTTGTCTCCAAGTGAGAATGAAAATTACATTTGAGAAATTTTAGTATTCCTCAAAAATATCCATAGGGAAGAGGAAAGTAGTTGGAGAAATAAATGTGAATTAAAAATTCACATGATTGGAATAACCTTGTGGTTAAAACAAGGTTCCCAAAAGGTGTTATTTGGGGGATGTGACAATTCAAAGATCACATGGGGAAGATTCCACATGTGACTTGATGTGACAAGTTAAAGATCACATGGGGAAGAGAAAAAAAATTAATATTTCTTGGAAAGATAAAAAAGAATTAAAAATTCCTTAGGAGGTTGATTAGGCTAGTTAATAAAGGATTAGAGGAGGGTTAGGTGGCTAAAAGAGATTATGGGCCAACTTGCAAAAGTTGGAGGATGTGACACATCCTAATCAAGGATTAGGCATGTGCACATCTCTAATGATGGAATTAGGAGGTTGATTAAGATTAAGGAAGTGATGTGACATGTGGGGAATTAAATAAATGTTGGGTAAGGTATTTAATTATTAACTGAATACCTTAGGGGTTTAAATGATTTAAAGGTACTAATTAAATAATAAAAATATTACTTAATTAATGCTAATGAGAGGATATTTAGACAAAGAGGGAAATTTTGGACAAATATAAGTGTCCAAATTTAGGTTTCTACATTTTGCCCCTCTTTGAGATGGTTAGATTGGAAAATATGCCCCATTTATTCAAAGGAGTGACTAGGAAGAAAAAATTATGGGGGTGAAGATGAAGAGTAGGTATTTGAGGATGCACCCTCAAGAGGACATGTGGATTCAAGAGAACAAAGGTGTGCTCTCAGAATGGATGAAACAATGCAAGAGTATATGAGGAAGATGATGCAAAGTGATGGATAACAAAGGATGATAAGCGATAGGAGATAGATGAAGCACAAATGGATTTAAGTACAAAAGGTGATGTTGCCCCATTAAAGCTACAATCTAAAAGGGATTGATGGTGGATGGAGGGTTGTCAATGAGGGAATGATAGATCTCGAAACAACATGAGGATAGGGAAGGATACATCCCAAAACACCACTAGAAAGGATAGGGAAGAATACATCTCGATGATGATGATGATGAAAGTGTTGTTGATGAGGGAAGGATACATCCTGAAACAACACCCAAGGGATAGGGAAGGATACATTTGGATTATGATGATGATGATGGGATCGAGGCTTGTAACAAGACTAAGGACAAGAGGGAGGATTTGATTAGATTATGTACTAGATTGAATGGATGAGGATAAGATGCTTAGAATAACCAATCTATATTATTCTAAGAAGATTGAAGAGATGATGATAAGAGATTGGGTGGATAGGGGAGGGATGTTTATGAAGGATGAATGGATGGGGGGAAATTGTGGAATGGGAGATAAAATGCTATCCAAATGCATTTTTCCATCTTTAGGAGCATTGTTTTTTTCTATAGCAAAATACATGATACACCAAGGTATAAAAGACCAAGGCAGATTAGTGTCTAATGCATGAAACAAACACAAAAAACAAGAAAGCTATCCCAATACCCCAAAGTCATGATGACCTTGGTTGGGCTAGGTATTGGGATAACCACAAGCACATAGGATGCCCTAACGTAGCACAAGATCATGGGGATCTTGGTGGGTACTACGTGGGACAACTAAGAAGACACAAATAGAAAAAAGATCAAGATATGCCCCTATGTGTACCAATCAAAGCACACCATGATATGATGGATCAAGGAGACCATGATGAGGTGTGATAGGGATATCTAATGATAAACAAAATCCAAAAGCATCAAAATATCACAATCAATTTCAAACATCCTTTGCCATAGGATCAAGAGGATGGATTGGGTTGATGAGGTCTGTTAGGAAGGATGCATCTTGTTGAGACCAAAGATGGTGGATACTAAACTAAAAGATCGTTATGACGTAGGATTCTCAAAATCGATTGGATCGCATGATACAAGTGGATCTTGTTTGTGAAGAATTAGCCAGATAAGGGCATAGCTTGAAAACATGACACAAGAGACAATACAGAAGACTGACACACCCTAAAGACCTAGGGGCTCTGGGGCTGATCAAAGATTAGCCTTGCCTATGTGAAAGCATAGAGCCCTCATAGTTCAATAAAAGACCAGGGATAAAAGTAGAAAGAAGAAAATGGAGACCGATTATGGATGACAAGGACTAGATGGACACAAGAGCCTTGGGGGTGGATCAGAAGATCAACCTTGCCTACATGAAAGTGCATGGGCAACGTAGTTCAACAAGAGACCAAAGGAAAATGAAGGATAAGGGATCATGATAAGATAACCATGATAAGTGGATAAGATGATGGGACTGATAGGATGAAACAAGATAGACCTGTTAGACAAGATAGTAGGATGGCAATTACGAAGCTCGGGTATGGGATAGTTATCCAAATCATTAAAATGACTTGGGAGGATGATACGATGGAAATATGAAAGGTGATAGTATATTAGAAAGAGGTGTGAAAGAGGTGGTATTGATGACAACAAGATAGATGGCATTGGGTTGCATGGGGAGAAGCCTATAGCTAGATACCAATGATAAGGGATTATGAGATGGGATGAGGATAGAGATGAAGGGATGGAAAGTGGCTAGGATGGATGGATAAGGATAGGGAGATTAAAAGGCTTGTTTGGAGGGATTGGATAGAGGAACAAGGATGGGGGATGTTTAGATACGGGAGATAGCAAGGATGCAATGATGGATGGATACGAAGATAGGGATGGGGGAGATAGCAAGGATGTGATGGTGGAGGGATAGGAAGATAGGAATAGGGGATGAAAGAGATTGTTTGGATAGATAGGAAGACAAGGAGGGGGAAAGGGAAGAGATTTTTTTGATGGATCAAAGATGTCTCCAAGGACTATGTCACAAAGAAGGAGATGCCCCACTCTATATATGGCATGCATGATGAGGCAGGATGGATGGAAAATATAAGTATGGCAGAATAAGGGGGTGAGATGAATATGGATAGGATTCATGGATAAGGAAGGAATATTGATGATAGCAAGATAGATGGATTTGGGTAAGGAGTAGGATAGTGTGTAGGTGGGGAGAATGTACGCTAAGAGGTGTCCAAAGAAAGTGTATATGTTTTCCCCTATCGATATCACAAGGAGGATGGAGGGAGTGAGATAAATGGATATGACATGCAGAATGTGTAAAATAAGTGGGATGGAGGAGGTGGGTGAAGGGGATGTAGGTGCCCCCAAGTGAAGAAGTAAAATAGATAGGGGATTTGTGCATGATGCCTATTTTCTAGGTTTTCATCATGGTACTTATCCAAGGTGCTTGTTTGCCAAGTTTTCACCATTGGACAAATGATTTTTCTTTACTATTTTATTTTATTTTTCTTTTGAAGTTTTCTAATTTTTTTGTATTTTTTGGATAACATGCAGATGAAGATGGACAAGAATGTGGAAGAGTGGATATGGACTCAAGCATAAAGTTCCATACAAGGTAATAAGAGCCCATGTGTGAAGTGACCATCGGATGTTGGTACAACCAAGGTTATGATAATGGAAGGGTTATGCAAGGGTGGGAATTAAATGGATTTGATGGGGGAGATATGTGGGATAATGGATAGGATGTTGGAAAGTGTATGGATGGAATGATTGGGTGGATGTGTGATGGGTTGATGAGTTCAATACCAACATTGGTACATGTGGTGGTGGATGTGAAAGGACGACATGATTAATGGATGGAGAATGTGGGATAATGGAGAAGATGGGATAGTGAATTTTGGGACATAAGGACCCAAAATAGATTTAGGAGATGGAGGATTTGTATGATTAACTTTTGGATTAGAAACTTTGGATGTTGTTATGGATGCTTCATTTGAAGGAATTGCATTTTTTTTCTTTGGGATCCACATGGTTTTGATTTTTTCTTTTGTGGGCCTTTGAGGCCTGTGGATTTGATTTGATTTTGGATTTTATTTTTCTTTTCTTCAACATGTCTTTTAGAGGGGACATGAGGATCTTTTGATTCATGTGAATGTTTATATTTATGCATTTGTATGTTGGCATCCAAAGTTCTTTTACAAGCAATGGGATGAGTGCAGGGAGATGGAGGATGTGGAGCGATGGAGGGGGGATTATGGGGATTATGTGTAGATGGTGGATGTGTAGGTACATGCCTTTGTTGGTCTTTATTAGGGAACATGAGAGTTGGATGTTTATGATGGGTGACATGAATAGGTGATGGAAAGATGAAAGGATGAATAGAACGAGATGGAGGAGGTGATTTTGGGATATAAGGGCCCAAAATAGACATAGTACATGCAGGATGTTTGATGGTGGGTGGAGGGGTGTAAGGACCCAAAATGGATGGAGCAGATGAAGGAGGAATGTGGATGGTTGTTTTGAAGCAATACGTTGGAGGAGGGGGGATGGCAGAAAATGATTTGGTGGAGTGATGGGAAGAGCCTTTATTTCTTTTGGAAGAGGCTTGTGAAGGCCATATAGAGGTTGCACCAACATCTTTATATTTTGAGTCTTGAGAAATATGTCTGAGACTTGGCATACAAATTTTCGCTTTGACCTGGATGGGCTCTAAGATACCTTGCTCATGAAGGAGTAAACCTTTTCCTTGATAGTTCATGTTCTTAAGCATTCGATCCATGATAGGATTTTTGTTAGTCTAGAAGGATGATGTGAGTCCATTATTAGGTGGGGGAGAATGGGTGGCGTATATGATTTGTTTTTCTTCTGCAAGGAGACCACCATGGAGGAATGTGAGAGCACCAAGGGGATACAAAAGTGGTGTGTGGAAAGTGGAGTTAGATGATGATTGAGGACCATGAGATGGATATGATGGGATAGCAACATCTTGATCAAGAGGAGTGTGTGGTAAGGGATCATAAGAGGAATTAGATGATGTGATAGGAACTAGATTTGTGGCAACAGGTGATAAGAACTCATGTAATGGAGTGATTGGATCTCGAGTGTCAAGGGGATGATGGGATGGAATGGATGGGGGATTGTGAGCTTGAGGTGGATTAGATGGGATGGGAGGGTCTTGATTGGGATGAGGGGATATGTTGGTATGCTTTGGATCAAGCTCTTGGAATGACTCATCTTGTGTGGGTGGCATGATGATGGAGTCTTGGAGGAACTCTTCAAGTGGGGAAGATGGAAGAATGGATGATTCAAATCATTCATGGGAATGGATTTCAGTGGTACTAGGAGTGGGAGAAGTGGATTGGATTTTTTTTTCTTTGATGGGTTTGACGACTCTCAACATAGGAGGTGAGGGTTCAATGGATTCAGTAGGTGTGATGATTTCAAATGTTGGAGTAGTGCTAAGGGTGGTAAAAACAATGATAGGTGTGGTATGGAGAAGGATCTCATCACTAGTGACCATGGATGATGGAGTGGGATAATATGGTTCCACAACTTCAAGGTGTGGATTTGGGTATATCTTCTTTGTTATGAGTCCTTGGAGAACTTTTGGACTGAGAAACTTGCATACTCTAGGCTGAGATGGCATGATAGGAGTAGATGAGGGATTAGGGATTGGTCGAGGACTAGGATTATTGATTGGTGGACTAAGGTTATATGGAGGAATGGGATTGGATGTAGGACTAAGAGTAGATGGAGGATTAGGATTGGATGGAGGGTTAAGTTAGGCATATTGGAGTGGTGAATTAGGACAGGGGGACATGGACTATGTATTAGGACAAGAGGATATGACTAATGGATTGTACTAAAGGTATTGGGATAGTGGATTAGGATAGGAAGATGTGGATGTTGGATTAGGGTAGGTTGATGGGGGTGTAGGATTAGTATGGGTAGACTAGGAAAGAGGATTAGGATAGGGAGACATTGATGGGGGATTGTAATAACAGTATTGGGATGGTAGATTAGGATAAGAAGATGCAAGTATCAGATAATAGGATGATGTAGATGAAGGACATGATGAATATGGGGATGAGGAAGATACTGGATATCCCTTGTCAAAGGTAGCATAACGAGCATGATTGGACATGAATGAAGACATAATGGGATAGCGGAGCAATTGGATTTTGGAAAGTGTGTGGAGAAAGCTTACTAGCGATGACAGTGTTAAGGGGGTCTATGTCATATACCTCTTGATCGACAAGATTGTCGTTATCATCGTCGACGTAATTAGGGTTTCCCTTGACTACTCTTAATGGAGAATAAGGATTCATGGTGATGAAAGGATAAAGAGCATGGATCAAATATTTTGGATGGAAATGGATGAAAGCTCAAATCGGGATTTAGGTCAAGCTCAAATTAGGATTGGATTAAAGCTCATTATAGGATGATTGGATGATACGATGGGATTGATTTTGATGATCAGATTTGATTATCAAAGGATGACTGCGACACTGAATCTACTTCGAGATGGAAGCAAATTGATAGGGTTGAAGATGATTGGATAGGGATGTGACTGGATTGGATTGTTTAAGATCGATTGATGATTGATAAGATTGAATGATGGATCAGATAGGATTGAAAAGGGGATTTGGAAACCCCGTTTAGAGATTACCCTAGGTGACTTAGGATACTGATTAATTGGATTAAAGGACAAATGGATGATTGTGGAATCGAATCCACCTTGAGATTGAAAGTGAGTTGATAGGGCCAATGATGATGATTAACTTAGAATAGATGACAATCCTAAGCAAATTTTGATGATGACGATCAAATTTAGACACCTAGGTCAATTCAGATAATAACTTACAGATGATTGGATCGGAAGATAGGAGTGAGTAGATGAATGATTGGATCAGATGATTAAATTGAGGTAAAAAGTCAGAATGGATGAAAGATTACTCAGAACAAGTAAACAAATTATCGAGAGGGGTGAAAAAATACTCAAAATGAGTAAATGACTGTTAAGAATGGATGAACGACTCTCAAAATGAGTAGACAAAAGATTGAAATGGATGAAAAATTACTCGAAACAGAAGAATGAATGATCAAAAAGGATGAATGATTGCTCGAAATGAGAGAACGAATGATCAGGAAGGATAAATGATAGCTCGAAAGGAGAGAATGAATGATTGGAAAGGATGAATGATAGCTCAAAAGGAGAGAATAAATGATTGGAAAGGATGAATGATAGCTTGGAAGGAGAGAATGAATGATAGCTCGAAAGGAGAGAATGAATGATCGGAAAGGATGAATGATAGCTCGAAAAGAGAGAATGAATGATCAAAAAGGATGAACAATAGCTCAAAATGAGAGAATGAATGATTGGAAAGGATGAAAAATAGCTCAAAATGAGAAAATGATTGATTATAATGGATGAGCGACTCTTAGAATAGGGATATGGAAGCTTGGAATGGATGAAAGATTACTCAGAATGAGTAAATGAATTATCAAAAAGGGAAAATGGATCAATGGAATAACGGAACGGATGTTAAGAATGGGTTGACAGAATGATGGAACTGGAGATAGAATTGACTATTCTCGATGCAAAAACAATTATTTTAGGTTGGGACCACCCCTCTAGTTGGGGTCACCCCTCTACTCAGGTTGGGGTCACCCCCAGGTCGGGCTCACCTCTCTGCTAGGTCAAGTTCACCCCTCTGCTAGGTCGAGGCTTCCCCTAGGTCAGGTTCAACCCTCTGCTAGGTCGGGGTCATCCCTCAGATCAATCTCGCCCCTTTGCAAGGTCAGGTTCACCCCTCAGGTTGGGCTCGCCCCTCTACAAGGTTGAGGTCACCCCTCTAGACTTGACTTAGGCAAAGAAAACTATGGAAAAGGACCAAAAACACTTCAAATAGAAAGCACAAGGTAAGGTTGACTTGACTCAAAGAAAGATCACTAGTTTAGCACAAAGAAGATAGTTCAAGCAACAAAAAATCTAAGATTAGTGTTAAGGGTATGGCCAACACAGTCCTCTAACTAGGATGAACAAGGAAACTAGGGAGTCCTTGATATACAGTCAGTATGTGAGGCCCAAACCATGAACACAAGCCCATAATAAGCATGAGTTGAGAACCCCAGCAAGATAGTGAAAGGCTCAAACCAACTCTTCATGTCTATCTAGGTATCACCTTGGCTTTGACACTCCGCCAATTACGACATAACTAGATTGAGGTACAGCTTTCACTCTCCCCCCTTTGTATACCCCACTAGTACGTGTGATTGAAATCTTCACTTAGGGTGATGAAATCCCCAAGCATGTCCCACTAACAGAGAATTCCAACCATTTTTAGCTACTCCCCAAGCTCACACAAAATGCAAGGGGAAAGTGTGGATAGTGTGACACCCCCTTTGGTAACACAAAAGACCTGGTAGGCTATGATTTCTCTTCACCCAGGATCACCTAAAGGAACAAGGGGATTGGATGCATCAATATCCTATGGAAAACATGTCAAACAATGTTTATTGAACCACTATTTAAGCTGTGAGCATAGATTAATGTAAAAAGAGAAAGTAACAACTAGCTAAATATTTTGACTTTGAGACCTACAACAAACACATTAGTATTTTTTAGCCTCCTTTCTTTTACAGTCATATGAAAATTGCAAAAATGTTAGTTAAAACCCTTCACAATCATAAAAAAGAAAAGTCAGGGGGTTAGCAAAAAGCAAAATAACAGAAAATAGTGAAAAATAGAATGTAAAATGACTCAAAAAAGGTTGTTCTTTTTACCTTTCAAAAACTGTTGTCAGGTCGGGGACGCCCCTCTACTCAAGTCAGACTCGCCCCTCTGCTAGGTTGGGGCCACCCCTCAAGTTGGGTTCACCCCTCTAGTAGGTCAAGCTCGCCCCCAAGTCAAGCTTGCCCCTCTTCTAGGTTGGGGCTGCCCCCAAGTCAGGTTTGCCCCTCTGCAAGGTCAAGCTTGCCCCTCAAGGTTGGGTTTTCCCCTCTATGTCACCTGAACCTACAAAATATCAAACAACAGCAAACATGAAATAAAAAGGACCTACCTGTGGGTCCCATCGGGCATGCCAGAAATGTGATCAGGTGAAAATCCTTTTTCTAAGAGTGCAAAAAAAAAAAAATAACGAAAGAGAAGAACACCTAACACCTGAAGATTGGGAAAAAACATTAAACTTGAATAAAGAAAGATGTAAAATGATAATACCTTGTGCAATTCATTCCTTGGTTGGCCCTTCGATTTTGATGGTTGTGTGCTCCTTGAATGGTAATATGGATACTAGATGCAAGGTGGATAATGTAAGATGGTGATAGTGAATGAAATAATGGAGGATGAACTATGTAAGTGCTTGAAATGGACTTGAAAGTTGGCTAGGAAATTTGGTAGCATAAGGATGCTTAATAATCAAGTTGTGTGAATGAATGGAAGATGGTGGTATTTATAGAGAATTCAAATTCTCTAGAGAATTCAATGGCTAGGATTGAGCCACCATGGCCAAGATGCAGGGCTATGGTGAGTTAAGGACTCACAAGCCCTCACATTTTTCCATGTGGAGGGTGAAGTGTCAAGAGAACAAAGAGAGGTGGAAAAGGGTACAAATGGTGTGGAAGAAGGACAAGTGATGTGGAAGAAGGAGAAATAATTTGAAAGTACATTGGAAGATGAGAAGATTTCCTCAAAAAGGAACTTTTTGTCTCCAATTGAGAAATTTTAGCATTCCTCAAAAATTTCCATGGGAAAGAGGAAAGTAGTTGGAGAAATAAATGTGAATTAAAAATTCACATAATTGGAATAACATTGTGGTTCAAACAAGGTTCCCAAAAGGTGGGATTTGGGGGATGTGACAAGCTAAAGATCACATGGGGAAGACTCCACATGTGAATTGATGTGACAAGTCAAAGATCACATGGGGAAGAGAAAAAAGAATTTAATATTCTTTGGAAAGATAAAAAGGAATTAAAAAAATCCTTGGGAGGTTGATTAGACTAGTTAATGAAGGATTAGAGGAGGGTTAGGTGGATAAGAGAGATTAGAGGCCAACTTGCAAATTTTGGAGGATGTGACACATCCTAATCAAGGATATACATGTACACATCCCTAATGATGGAATTAGGAGGTTGATTAAGATTAAAAAAGTGATGTGACATGTGAGGAATTAAATAAATGTCATATTTATTTAATTCATTGGATGAAAAGGGTAAGGTATTTAATTATTAACTGAATACCTTAGGGGTTTAGATGATTTAAGGGTATTAATTAAATAATAACAATAATACTCAAGCGTTCTTCTTCAAGATAATGGTGCACTGGCTTGGCTTGACAAGGAAATGCAAGTGGAAGAGGGTTGGATCACTGTAAAGGGAAAGAAAGAGAAGTCCTCTAAGCCTCCTTTTGGCATGACTCTTTGCTCCCACAAGAGTAACTCTAAATGTAAATCTTGATGGTTCTTGTTTGGGGGCTATTTTTTTGTTGGTTGTTGGCTCTTGTGGCTTTGTAGTCGATTGTGGTTCTTTGGCCTTGGTTTCCTTTTGATCCTTGGTTGTTTTTTCTTTCTTGTATTTATTTTTAGACAACCTTCTAGTTGAGTGTTCTGAATCCTTTCAAAATCTATTTGTAAAGGGTTTTGGGTCCCTTCAAAACCTATTTGTTCCTTAATCAAAAAATATTACTTAATTAATGCTAATGAGAGGATATTTAGATGAAGAGAGAAAATTTGGACAAATATAAGTGTCCAAATTTAGGTGTACATATACAAACTTGGAATTTTTTATTGAAACCCAATCAAATTTAAAATAGTAGTATAATGCCCTACCACGTAACTTAGAGGATGACACAAACACAATGAAAGCGTAATAATTTTTTTATTTTAAAAAAGTGTAATTAATACAAGTAAAGTAAACTACACTTAATGCATACACCCTCTAAGGTACACGAAAACACTTACATTTGAATCCCATAATATACAAAAGTAAACCAATCCATAGCATATAAATAATACTCATGAAATAAATAACATACATCCAAAGCATTAAAATTTTCTCATAAGATACAAAGTACATTAAAGAATCATTCATAGATTGCATTCATTCAATATAGTAATTACAAGACTCATTTCCAAAATGAGGAGGATCATATGATAATGTTATAATAATAATGACACAAGAATCCTCCTCAAATACAAATGAGGAGTAGTAAATATACATAAGTATCCAACTGAACCAACAGTATACAAGAGATGGTACAAAGTAACTATACACATGAGCTCTCCAATCTAGAAGATCCCACCATCAAAAACATGAAATGGAACCCAATGGTGTAAGTTCCATGTTTCACCCAACCAAGTGGTACCCGAAGGCCCACCCCCCATGCTAGGAGAATTCAAAAGTGTCCGTAGGAAAAACCAACAACCTCTAGACACAAGCAACACACAATACTATACCATAAAAGAACAATACATACATAAAAGTTACATTGCTTCCAGATTAAAATAATCAAGTACATCAACTGATCGAATAAACTGTTGTCATAGGAGTGTCATCACAAAGATGTATGGGTTACCCTGGCTGATCTTTCTAGGCCCTGGCCTGCATCTTGGGTTACCCTGGTAGCCTCTCACGACCCCCAGCCACACATGCTAACCTATGTGGAATCAAATATCTTTCAAAGGGACAAGATAATGAGCTTGTCATTCCAATCCTTCGTGTCTCATCCCAATTCTAAACAAGCCCTTGAGCCCATGAGCGAGGCATAATTAACAAGATACATGATTTAAGCTACCCTTTTCCCTAATACAATTATTTAATTTCCATTGAAATAGCTAACTCTCACATGAGTTACCCTAGCACCACTTTGTGCACTAGCCCCCATTGAGAGCCATCCCCTACTGACAACACAAGGATCTAATCCAAAACCAACATTAAACACAATGCACAAAAATTGAAAAAAAATATCAACCATAATGCAAGAGGCAACACATCTCGTTCGTAATAACCAGGTGTTTAACTGAATTACAACCAAGTGCACTACCCAAGGAAAACAAATGGTTGAACCATAAAACATAACAACCCCCTCATAAAGTAACATCATCTAGAAGACTTACACACAACTAACCAAATTTCCCAACTGACGTGAACAAAAGAAATCATAATTTAATATCAATTCATGAAAATAATAAGACTACCATTAGGATTTCCTAAATCCAATTTCATCTCAAGAAAACAATAATACATTGTTTGAAATAAACTAAATATAATTTCATTTACAAACATTAAAGAAATTAAATCTAATTGTCTATCTCAATTTCTCGATAACATTTTAATAAAACCAATTTCCTTTTTTAAAACATTTCATTATAAAATATCTACTTGTGCATTTAATACATCTATTATAACAAAATATACATTTAAATAAATATATATAAATTTATATGTATATATACATATATATATATATAATTTAATTAATAAAAAATAAATTATAATTTCCAACAATTATAAAATATATATTTTTTTAAAAAAATTATAAAAACTAAAATCACAAATCTCAAAGGTAGATGCAAGTTTTATAACCACCATGGTTGGCTAGCTATGGGGTGATTGCTTACACAGCCGACTCCCATAGAGGGGGTTGCAGTTGTGGAAGGCAATGTTGGGTGTTGCCTCCACAGTCTGCCTCCCCTATGCGGGCAACTATGGGGCTATCCCCCCAGCCCCTCTAAAAATATTTTCCCTACATTTTAAAAATTTGTCATATGACAATTCCAATCATTTTTTTTAAAGCATGTTTTCTACACGAAACTTCAAGTACAACATGAATGTGTGTGTGTGTGTGTGTAACTAAATCAAATACAATTGCCCAAAAGGGAAAAATTTTAACAAAATTTTCTACAAGAGGATATTTTCAAACTCACGAGAGGATTATAATTTTTTCAAAGCCAAATAAATTAATTGGAAGAAAACAATAAACTCTACAAGAAGATCTTTTACCTTACAAACAAGATTTTCCCCAAATTTTGGCAAGAAGATTTAAAAGCCATTCCTACAGAGATTTTCCAAATCTTCTATTGTTTTCCCTCTCAAATTTATATTATTTAAAAACAATTTCCTATAGAGGTTCTAAATATTTTACGATATTTTCCAATTCCAAACAAATTAAAGCTTAAAACAATTTTTACATAAGCTCTAAGCTTTCACAACAATTTTCCAAACACAACAATCTTTCAAATTTAAAAAATAAATTAAAGCTTCTACACAAATAACATATTCTTCTTGTACAGACAATCTTTCCAATTTTGCAAAATAAATAAAAAAAATTAAAGAACATGTTTCTGAATGTTTGAAGAAATGATGTTTTAAGTAGAGCTTCGCCTTCAAATTCTAATTTACCAAATCTTCTTCCCAGTTACCCACTTTTATAGAAAGTTGAAAACAAAACCAGAGCCAAAAAAATTTGAGAACTTCCTCGCCAATTTTTCAACAACTATTTTCTAAAAATATTTTTTTCCTCATTCCCGTGAAGTAGCCTCTTTCCTCTTCCAATTAATGCAAATATTCTCTCTATGAATTCATTCCCAACAACAATCTTTAATTAATTTTTCTAACACATGTCACAAATAAAATAATCTTTTTAAGCAAATCATAGATATTTCCTCTAAGATATTTACAAGATATTTATGCATTTTAATAATTCAAATTCACATATTAATTTCTAATTAATTTAATCACTTTATAAAATAAATTTAATCACAAAGATTAAATCACTTTACAAAATAAATTTAATTTAATTAATTAAATCAAATATAAAGCCTCTAACAACATTAATAAAATTAATTAAATAATCACTAGAAACCATTATAAACATTAATTAACATTAATTTCCCACATAATATACCTTGCAAAATAAATAAACAAGGAAAATGTGGACAACATAACAAAAAGGAATATTGAAACAAGGACTGATGACACACTGTGACTAGGGTTGTGGCTTGACAAGGATACCCTGTTCCTATCTCCCAATCAATAATACCATTGGAAATGGACACACTCAAACCTGTGGATCTAGGTGGAGACGATGTCCTATACCTGCAGTCCTGCAATCAAAACATATGTCATACATGTATGCAGATCATAGACAATCACACCGTGAAGAGAAAATCGCAAAATAACAGGGTGCTCGCAAGTGAGTGATGCAATCTCATTCCCTTCACCAATACAGTCACATCAAAACTGATGAAATTAAAACATCAATTAGCTACATATGAGCATATATCAATATCAACTCAAATAATCAACTATGCTAACCAAAAAGCATGTCATAAATAATAATCATCCATATAGTGTACCATCACATCTAAATATAAAAACCATCATCACTCTAATGTCAGTGATCAAATAATAAAAAAAATAGTATCATGGTCTATTAAAGTAAAATCATTATCTGAAAACATAAGAAAATTAGAGGGGTGCTACATCCTCCCCCTAGGATCAAGCTTACTCCTAGAAGCCTGGGAATAAATAGGGATAGAGCTCCCTCATCCTGATTGCATCCTCCCAAGTAGTCGAAGTATCATCTCTCAAATCCCACTAGACCCTAACCTACTCAATATATTGACCCTTGAGGGTGAGTCTCCTATGTTGTGTGATGACCACAAGCTCCAAATCCAACTGTCCATCCTCTACCTATAAGGCATTCCAATCAAGGATGTGAGATATATCAGGGTGGTAAGGCCTAAGTACTAAAACATGAAATACATCGTGTATGCACGAGAGATTGAGAAAAAATGAAAGTCGATAAGCTATTGGACCAATCTTCTCAAGAATCTCAAATGGTCCAAAAAAGTGAGGTACAAGCTTAGAGCCCTTCCCATATCAGATTGGACTCTTTAGCGAATGCACTCATAAAAAGACTCAGTCACCTACTGCAAACTGATGGTCCACCCGATGTGCATCTACATACTTTTTTTCCTATCATGTATAGCAACCAAATGTTCCCTGATCTGAATCACCACCTGCTCCATATTCTGAAGCATCTTAGGACCCAATAGAACTCTATCCTCTAACTGATTCCAACTCAAAGGATTCTAACACGGTCGTCCATACAATGCCTAGAAAGGAGGCATACCAATTGAACTTCAAAAATTGTTATTATAAGCAAACTCCACTAAATAGAGATAGTCCTCCCATCATGTCTACAGGTCCATCACATAAATGCATAACATATCCTCGAGGATCTATTGACCCTCTCAGTTTATCCACCTGTCTCAGGGTGATACACTGAACTTAAGTTCAACTGTAGGCATCCCCATCGCATGTTGCAATGATTTCCAAAGAGTTGAGGTAAACACAGGATCCCTCTTAGAAATGATCTAACGAGGAAAACCATGCAACCTAACTATATCTCCCATGAACACTCTAACAATGAACGAAGCATTATAGGATGAACGAATAGGTGAGAAGTGTGCTACCTTCATCACCCTATCCACTATCACCATAATGGCATCATGTTGTCATGAAGAATTGGATAACCCAATAATGAAATCCAACAAGATTATATCCCATTTCCACTCTGGCACCAAATTTGGTCATAGAATTCTTACCAGATGTTGGTGTTCATCCTTCACTTGCTGAAACTCTAAACACCTTGACACAAATTCAGCGATGTCTCACTTCATACTTGCCTAGAAATATAGTTGTCGCAAATCGACATGCATCTTCTTCCCTCCTGGATGAGCTGAATAGGGTGATTGATGTGCCTCTGTCATAAACAAGGTATGAAGATCTCTAGAATATGGAACATAAATGTGTCCCAAGTGTCTCAACATACCATTTGAATTTAGAGAATAACCTGAGAATCTTCCCTCAAGAGTCTTGCCTATCTCCATCTTTGATATCACCTCTTGATACCAACTATCTGTAGGTAGTGCAGAAAGAATCTGACTCCTCAAATCCACACCAAGAGTCAACACTAACAACTCATGTCTCCATCTACTGAGAGTGTCTGAAAAAAATTTCTCCTTCCCCAGGATGTACTTCACCTCGAAGGCATACTCACAAAGGAATTCCAGCCATTGCCTTTGGGTGAAGCCACAATAGTGGTTTAAAATTGAAGTGAGGAAATAAAACTCACAAAAAATGAATACATGGCAAAAAAATTGATTTTAGGGGTTCGTACGAACCTATTGGTTCGATCAAACCCATTAGGGGTTTGCTAGAACCTAGGTTCGGGTGAACCAAGCTCTTAATACTTTCCTACCAAAAAACTGTCAAAACCCCTTATAGAAGGGGGGTTTGAATGAACCCTAGTTCGAACAAACCCCTTTTTTCCTCATCCCCCCTTGAGACACAAAAAAACCTAAATTTTGGCACTTCGATGCTTGGGATGAACATGAAAATGGAGGAATCTTCACAAACCCAACTGGAATCAGGTAGTCCTTGGAACGAACTATCCAACGAATATAATTTTAAAATGTTTTGGTTTTATTATGCATTTGTTTTTTTAGTTTTATTAAACATAGGTTTTTCATCAAAAATGAAGGTCTTTGTTCTACATATGAGGAAAATTAGCAAATTATCAAAAAAAAATTGAAAAATATGAATGCACTAGATATTAAAGTCTTTGATCCAACAAAAAAAATTGAATTTCGATATATACAAAAAAAGTTGAGCATTATACGGTTGCGCTATGTTTGAATTGTAATTGGTTTGACTTTGAAACTTGATTAAAGAAAAAATATTCAATAAAAAAATTGCTAACCAAGTGGAAGCACTAGATATCGGAGTTACGAATCTAAATTCAAAAAAATTAGAATTTTATCCTTCATGGAAAAAAAGTTATGCATTCTACGGTGTGCATCACTTTTTAAAAATGCTATTTTTTGAAAAAAATAGCATTCGTGGGAGATGGAAAAAGAAGTGCAATCTGATTCCAAAAATTTTGAAAAAAATATTTTTAGAATCTACAGACAAAATATGACGAGATTCTAGTTTGCATCATCTTCAAATTCTTCATGATTTAGCAGCTATAGGTGACCAAATGTGAATATTTAGTTTAAAAAAATAGTTTCAATATCCAGTTTGGCCAAAAATTGTAAACCACTATTGTGGGATCACCCCTCTACCTAGCATTGGGATTAGGTTACGTGAAGATGTACTGTAGGATATGATGATCACTATGCAACTCAAATCTATACACCAACAAGAAATGTCTCCATCTCATCAAAACGTGTACTACCACTGCTAACTCAAGATTGTGTGTGGGGTAATTCAACTTATGATCCTTGAGTTTGTGTGACTCATATGCAATAACATGACCATCCTACATCAAAACTACTCCTAATCCTTCCAAAGATGCATTTGTATAGACAACAAAATCTCTAGTAGGATCATGTATCACAAGAATCGGTGCACTATTCAACCTCTCCTTCAGATTATGAAATGTTGTCTCACACTACTCTAACCAAACGAATCTCTTCCCTTTCCTTCGAAGAGAAGTGATAGCATTTCCTATCATAGAGAAACCCTAAACAAAGCATTTATAATAACCTGCTAATCCCATGAAACTATGTATCTCTTCCACATTAGTGGGCGCAAGCCAATCAATGATCACTTGGATCTTTGAAGGATCTATTGCAATACCCTCTCCTATTATGACATTTCCAAGGTACTTAACCTTAGACTTAAAGAACTCACATTTGGACATGTTAGTGTATAACTAATTATGTCTCAAACACATGAAAAACGTGCCTCAGATGCTCCTCATGCTCCTCTACTATCTTGGAATAGATCAATATATCATCAAGGAATACTAATACAAATCTATCCAAATAAGTGTGAAAGACTTCGGTCATCTCATGAACACAAATGGCACATTCGTCAACCAGAACAGTACCACTATTAACTCGTAATGACCATAACATGTGCGAAAAGTCATCTTATGAATGTCAAAATCAAAAATATGTAGCTAATGATAGCCTGACTTAAGTCAATTTTTGAAAATACCCTAGTACCCTTGATTTGATCAAACAAATCATCAATCCTAGGTAAGGGATATTAGTTCCTGATTGTCACTTTATTCAGCTAACGGTAGTCTATGCACAAACAGAGAGAACCATCCTTCTTCACAAAAATTACTTGTGCTCCCCAAGGTGAAACAATAGGGAAGATGAATCCCTTTGCTAGCAACTCCTCCAGCTGCAACCAGAGCTCCTTAATATTATGTGTAGTCATATGTTATAGAGCTCATGAAATACGCTTGGAACTAGGTATAAGATCAATCTTGAAATCAATGTCACATTGAGGTGGCATTCTTGGAATCTCATTGGGAAATACATCTGCATACTCTTGAAGTATGGGGTGGCTATCAAAAGAAACCTTCTCACTATCACCCAACTCCAAGTCATCTACTATCACTGCAAACAACTAACATCCCTGGCATACACATCTCCTCAGCTGCATAATCGAGATCATCCTCAACAATATGAGTCTTTGAACTCCCATTATCTCTACCTCTCTACCAGATACATCAATGCATCGAATCAACTTGTGTCGATAGTCAATAACAGCCCTATGAGCCTCAAGCCAATCCATCCCTAAGACGATGTCATATGACCCCAATGGTATAATGCGGAGCTCTACTATAGTGTGAAAGGATCCAATCTCCAATCTATAGTCAGGTACTAGGGATTGTGTTGCAACTTTAGCACTGAAGGCCAATTTGACTTGCCACTTATCATCCTACTTTACTGCCCCCAGTCTACAATGCACCATGATAGACGTTGAAGCAAAATAATTTGATGCTCCTGAATCAAATAAAATGGTAACCCTATTACCCTATAACATACCAAAATTCTCTACTAGTGTGCCCTGGTGATCAACCTGGCAGTTGTCAATTGCAGCAAATACTTAATGACCTCTACCCACATCTCCAACAATTGGCTCTAATGTCGTTGTCCTTTAAGTATAACCTAATGTACCCTTATTGGGACATTGTCACATTATGGGACCCTATTGGCCGCAAGAAAAACATCCTATAACCCTACCAAATCCTCTACCTCTAGGAGGTGCACTCGACTGTGAATGCTACCCCTATCATAGGTAGATTGTGTACTCTATGTTGGCTACTCATAGTTGGGGCATTTTTTTTGCCTCCAGTTCATGTCACCCCTTGACTGATACCTGTCTCCCTATCTCAGTTGGAAATTCTTTTGTTTCCCTTGTGAATTTTGATGTTGACCACTCTGTGCAGGCACCTATTGTGTCCTAGGAGGTCTAGCTCTATTAGCCTGGCCACTACATGAACTAGGTTCTGCAACTAAAGCAATACCTATGTGCACTCTAGTATGGCCACCCAACACCATTTCCAAGTTCTCCTCCACCAGTCTGGCCTTCTCTACTATTGTCTCCATAGTCTTAGGTTCAAAAACCCAAACACCTCCACTGATCTGGGCATTTAAGCCCCTAATGAAGTGTTGAAAAAGCACGCCCTCATCACCAATTCCAATGAACTGCTTGAACTCGTAAAATTGACACTCATATTGTTCCACTGACATGGCCATCTATCGCAGAGCATGAACTCATCTCCACGATGTTGTCGCTAATGGTCAAAAAAGAATCTGGCTCTAAACCTATCAATGAAAAAATCCCATGAAACAGAATTAATGTCAATATGAAGCTTCTACTCCTCTAATCTACACTAGGTAGATGTAAAGTCTTGCAAATGCATGATCACACATTTTTCCTTAGTGTTGCTACCATAAGGGTGCATAGAAAAACACTGGTTCAGGTCTATCAACCATGTCTCAGCCTCTAAACCACTACCAGAACCATCAAGTGTGGGTGGACGAGCTCTAAGTAGGTCTCTCAAGTGAGTGGCTATGCTTTCCTCTTGTTGTGTTGGTACCTCTCTCTCACCAATATTAATCTAATCCATATCCTACCTCATCCCAAGACAAGGAAGTGTCTCCTCTTTCAAACAACGCAACTAAGTGCCCTCGATCCCTAGTGGATCCTGATTCTAATCACCGCCTATCGGACCATTTTGGGAAGCCTATTGTTCCTCACGATCTGAGTTATGGGGAGCATGGGGATATGAATCTTGCTAACTACCTCCATGACCACCTCCTCGGCCATGACCATGACCTCTACTACAACCTCGCCTAGGTGGCATGATCCTACACAGACACACTAGGGTATAAGACAAGGTACACAAACTTAAATTCTATGCAACTAACAACTTAATGGGTTCAACATTATCCTAGAGCACCTAGTGTTTAAACTTGGGCTTTGATACCATGTGTAATGCCTTTCCATGTAAGCTAGATGATGACACAAACACAATGGAAGTGTAATAATTTTTTTTTTTAATGTAATTAATACAAGTAAAGTGAACTACACTTAACACATACATCCTCTAAGGTACACAACAATGCTTGTGCATTCCAATCCCATAATATACAAAAGTAAACCAATCCATAGCATATAAATAATACTCATGAAATAAATAACATACATCCAAAGCATTAAAATCTTCTTATAAGATACAAAGTACATTAAAGAATCATTCATAGATTGCATTCATTCAATATAGCAGTTACAAGACTCATTTCCAAAATGAGGAAGATCATACGATAATTTTACAATAACAATGATACAAGAATCCTCCTCAAAAAAAAATGAGGAGTAGTACATATACATAAGTATCCAATTGAACCAACAGTATACAAGAGATGGTACAAAGCAATTGGTACACACAAGCTCTCCAATCAGGAAGATCCCACCATTACAAACATGAGAAGGGAACCCAATGATGTAAGGTACACATTCCACCCAACCAAGTGGTACCCAAAGGCCCACCCCCCATGCTAGGAGATAGTAAAAGGGCTTCCTAGGCAAAACCAACAACCTCTAGACACAAGAAACACACAATACTATACCATACAAGAACAATACATACATAAAGGTTACATTGCTTCCAGATTAAAATAATCAAGTACATCAACTAATCAAATAAACCATTGTTATAGGAGTGTCATCACAAAGCTACATGGGTTACCCTAGCTGATCTTCCTAGGCCCCGACCCCCATCTTGGGTTACCCTAGTAGCCTCTCACAACCCCCGGCCCCACATGCAAACTGATGTGGAATCAAATATCTTTCAAAGGAAAAAGATAATTATCTTTCCATTACAGGCCTTCTTGTCTCATCCCAAGTCTAAACAAGCCCTTGAGCTAATGAACGAGGCATAATTAACAAATTATATGATTTAAGTTACCCTTTCCCCTAATACAATTATTTAATTTCCACTTAATTAACTAACTCTCACATGAGTTACTGTGGCACCACTTTGTGTGCTGGCCCCCATTGAGAGCTACTCCCCTACTAACAACACAAGGATCTATTCCAAAACCAAGGGTAAACATTGCACAAAAATTGATAATAAATATCAACCATAATGCAAGAGGCAACACATCCCATTCGTAATAACCAAGTGTTTAACTGAATTACAACCAGGTACATTACCCAAGGAAAATAAAGGTTTGAACCATAAAACATAACAACCCCCTCATAAAGTAACATCATTTGGAATACTTACACACACAACTAACCAAATTTCTCAAATGACATGAATAGAAGAAATCACAATTTAATATCAATTCAGGCAAATAATAAAACTACCATTAGGATTTCCTAAATCCAATTTCATCTCAAGAAAACAATAATACATTTTTTAAAATAAACCAACTTAATATAATTAACTTATAGTCCATAGGTTCTACCTGTACACTTTGGTATGTCGTTGGTGATCCACACAACTACCAATGAAATTCATAAAATTGACTAATAAAGGAGGTACAAACAATCGATGCATAGATATATATATTAACCAACAAATTATTGATTTAATTATAATATATATTCACATAATATAAATTTGATAGCTAATTTTATCTCAAAACAATCCTTGATTGTACAATTTAACTTGAGAAAGTGTATTAGTGAAGTAAAATAATGTACCTCATGCGAAACTATGTGCTTGATTTAATAAATGTATATATCATGATGCTAGTTGATATGAGTATGTAATCACTATATATCAATGTTATATTAGCTTATATAGTGTATGATGTATTCTCTTAAAAAAACATAGAAATGCAAGTCATACTTGTTAATCTAGACTATGTGCAATATGGATAGAGCTAGACACATAAATTTTATTAAATCAAATAAATATTAAAATGTGAAGCACGAATGATTTCTACCCAAATCTTATTTGGATGAGATCCTTTGTGAATTAAATGTAAGGATGCATTATGATCATATTCAAACCTTAATTTATAGGATATTATTCATAAGATCTACAGGTTGTGTGTAATCTAATTCCTATTTTAACTCTCATGTGTAGTGGCATTATTCTAGATTAGGAAAACTAAATGTTGTACTTTCTCTAAACTAGTGTATCAAAGATAACTTGTAGCATGAACATTTCAATGGAAAATTCAAATTACTTTTTTGACAAACTTGATAGATGATGATTCATAAATGCAAGTGAATTCTATAACCAAAGGTTTATTTTCTAAGTTTATTTAAATTTATTGAATTGATCAATTGATTCCTCACTTAGTGGTAGTTAGGTTCTTTTTTGAAAACTCATGTGTCTAGAATTTATATAAATATGAAGGAAGAGACTATGCCATAGATTTAATTTTCAAAAAATATATGATTACAAAAAAAATTGGTCTAAATCACTTTAGATCCCCTCTTCCTTTTTAAATCATCCAAGAGTGCGTAGAGGTCCAAATAGGTGAACAAAATCCATCGTAACTTAACAACTTAGTTATTTAATTAAAATCTAAAATTCCTAATTGTTGCAAAATCCATCGTAACTCAACAACTTAGTTATAATTGAAATATAATTTATTCCTAATTGTTGATATATTGAAGCTATTCCTAGAATGTCACATATTTTATTCAAAGCACTAAGTTTAGGTTGTAGGGTTTCTAATTTACTTGTAAAATTTTATTAAAAAAACATAGAAATGCAAGTCATACTTGTTGATCTATACTATGTGCAATATGGATAGAGCTAGACAAGTTGTATAAATGTTATTAAATCAAATAAAAATAAAAATGTGAAGCATGAATGATTTCTACCCAAATCTTATTTGGATTCAAGATCCTTTGTGAATTAAATGTAAGGATGCATTATGATCATATTCAAACCTTAATTTATAGGATATTATTCATAAGATCTATAGGTTATGTGTAATCTAATTCCTATTTTAACTCTCATGTGTAGTGGAATTGTTCTAGATTAGGAAATCTAAATGTTGTACTTTCTCTAAACTAGTGTATCAAAGATAATTTGTAGCATGAACATTTCAATGGAAAATCCAAATTACTTTTTTGACAAAATTGATAGATGATAATTCGTAAATGCAAGTGAATTCTATAACCAAAGGTTTATTTTCTAATTTTATTTAAATTTATTGTTCATTGATCAATTGATTCCTCACTTAGTGGCAGTTAGGTTCTTTTTTGAAAACCCATGTGTCTAGAATTTATATAAATATGAAGGAAGAGTCTATGCCATAAAAAAGTTTCAAAAAATATATGATTACAAAAAAAATTGGGTCTAAATAACTTTAGATCCTCTCTCCCTTTTTAAATCATCCAAGAGTGCATAGAGGTCCAAATAGGTTCAAAATCCATCGTAACTCAACAACTTAGTTATATATAATTGAAATCTAAAATTCCTAATTGTTGCAAAATCCATCGTAACTCAAAAACTTAGTTATAATTTAAATCTAAACCCTAAACCCTAAAAGCATTCATTTTGTTGTAGGACCTTAAAATGAAATTTGGTTTCCTTAGGCAACTCCACAAAATTTTATTCCCTTAAGCCATGGAACATTTTTTCCTAGGTCCTTACTAGACATAGATCCTCTTAAGCCATCCTATCTTCCTAAATCGTAAATTGATGTCTTAAGCGGTCCTAATAATGAAATTTCTTAAGGGGGTCAAAGAAGTTCTCAAATTTTGGTGAATAGAGCTGCAGCTCATCTTTTTTTATTTCATACATTGCAATTAGGTCACTGACATATATCTATGTGTCCCTTTAAATGAATTCTATTAAATTTTCATTCTTATTTTTAGTATTCTTTGAAAAAAATGAATGAGATTATAAATTTTAATGTTAGTGTTAAACTTATAATTTCTTCTTAACTACTTTGTCCCACTATAGAGAACTTGTGTCTCTTATCATGAAATTTGAAAATTTAGATAAATCAATTTATGACATCAGATTTAATTAAATTCTATGTCATACTTGATTAATACATCTATTCATTTTGTTATAGGACCTTAAAATTAAATTTTTTTGCCTTAGGCAACTCCACAAAATTTTATTCCTTTAAGCCATGGACCATTTTTTCCTAGGACCTTATATACATAGATCCCCTTAAAATCCATCCTATTGCCTTAAATCGTAAATTGATGTCTTAAGGGGGGATTTGACATTTCTTAAGGGGATCAAATAAGTTCTCAAAATTTGGTGAATAGAGCTTGACTCATCTTTTTTATATATTTTGTACATTGCAATTAGGTCACTAGTATATATATCTATGTGTCCCTTTCAATGTATTCTATTAATTTTTCATTCTTATCTTTATTCTTATTTGAAAATAATGAATGAGATTAAATAAATTTTAATAAAACCCCATAATTTCATTTCTACCCTTCATATTAACAACCCCACATTGGAATCAATTTAATGTGTATACATGTTATATGAATTTTTAATGTTATGGATTTTTTAATGTTATAAATTGAATGGTCTTCAAATGAAATATATTTTGAATGTGTGCATGTTCAATATGATTTTTAAATAACTTTCAAATTGTGTGGATTATTTAATTAGTTTGTTGATATATATTTTTTAATTATTTAATATGCAATTGCCATATCATTGCTCAGATGGATCCACTATTTAATTTAGAGGATTTCATGCATGATCAAGAAATACCTATAGATCTTGACATACATCCTAGTCCACCACATGAACAAAACCCTGGCACACCTCCACATTCTCCACCGCCTAACCCCCCACCCCCTCCTCTTGTTGACCAAGATCAACTAAGAGAGAATATTCGATCAAACTTGATTGTCATTCAAGGAAATATAGATCTCATAAAAAATGAGACTAGCGTCCCTCCACATCTCACATGGTTTGCATCTATTGTTGTCAATTATATTCGATCTATCAATGCAAACCTAGATAAGTTCCATCGATGGAGAGAAGATATGAGACAATTCTATGCGAATGGATTGTCATATAAAGAAATCAATGACCTAAAAATTACTAAACAAGCCATATGCCAATATTTTATGAACCCCCAAACAAACCAACCAATACCGCCCAAAAAAAAATGAATTTCAATTTTATGGTGTAGGCACTTGTAGATAGCTGCTCATTTTTGGGAGAGATGGTGGATGGTGTTTGATACTCCACCACATGGCAATAGTGAGGTGCCCTTATACTTTTTGATAAAGTTATGGGTTGAGTTTGAGTTGGGTAAAAAACCCAACTATTTTGATATGAGGTCATTTCAGGGAGCTGGGCGTGGCATGCCCCAACATAGACTAGGAGCACGTGTCGATCCTCAGCGACATGTTCCATTTGCTCCTATTGTTCCTCCTCCTTCTCCTAGTGTTTTCGCTGCATTTCAACTGCAAACCATGTTATCAACATTAGGAGCATTGAGTTCACTTTTAGGACATCTCACTCAGCAGACTACACATGTGGCCACTGAAGTGGCCAATAGAGAGCATGGAGGCTCGGGCTATAGGGATACTCATACATCCACTTCAGGTGAGGCACATGCATCTGGGACGGGGTCATACCTAAATTTACTATATTCTGAGGATCATCCTACACAAGTATGTTCATATTTTGAAATTAAATTTAATTCAAGTTTGAAATGTAAAAAATTCATGTAAATAATAACATCAAACTATATATATAATATAATATTAATTCAATAAGTTTGTGTTTGGTGTAGACGCATGATGACGTGATGCCTGAAACTCAATATGATCATCGTGTGTATATGTCAAGTGTTGTAGATCTGGGCTCACCTTTTGGACAGGTACTTGAACCAAAATATATTAAATAATTTGTGTGGATATATATATATATATCTAATTTAATTTAATTTGTACACATGTGTGAATTGATATATTATACCTAAATGCAGGGAGGTCATACTATCCCTAGTATTGACCAACCACAAGTTATAGTGGTGAGCGCTCCTGAGACATCAACTCAGGCGCGTGCTTTCAAAAGTTTGTTAAGTTTAAATTAAATACACATCATAGATCTAATTTATTTTTTTCATTTACATACACATGTGTGAATGATCTATACGAACTGTTGTGTACATCTATATGTAGGGATTTTATGAGATAATAAATAATCTGTGTGGATATATATATCTAATTTAATTTGAATTTGTACACATGTGTGAATTGATATATTATATCTAGATGCAGGGAGGTCATATTATCCCTAGTATTGACCAACCACAAGTTACAGTGTTGAGCGCTCCTGAGACATCATCATCTCAGGTGCATGCTTTCAAACTTTTGTTAAGTTTAAATTAAATACACATCATAGATCTAATTTAATTTTTTCATTTATATACACATTTGTGAATGATCTATATGAACTGTTGTACATCTATATGCAGGGATTTGGTGAGATACCTGTATACCTTGAAATTTATCCTATTCTAAATGTGCAAAATAACTAAAAAATGTGAATAACAAAATACCAAGGACACCTCAAGATTAGCCAAAAGAGTGATCTAACGAAAAGGAAAACGAGTCAAATGAAATACAAACAGTTTCACCTTCCTTGCTATTGATATCCCTTTGATTGGTCATTGCTTAGAATGGTTTGTGTGCTCCTTAGATGATTGCTTGAGTGACTAAATACAAGATTCAATGTGCAAGATGATTAAAAGAGATGGCTAAATGATGGCAAAGGATTGAGGATGCAAATTGGCAGCATGTAGTTATGGAAATACAAAGTGTTGAAAATTCCCTTGAGGAGGGGGTATTTATAGAAGAATTTGAATTCTCTAGAGAATTCAATGGTCAAGATTGATCCAACAAGGCCAAGATGAAGGGCTATGGTGGACTGAGAACCCACAAGCCCTCACATCTTGACATGTGGAGGGTGAAGTGGACAAGAGGATATGAGGTGTAAGTGAGGTGTCAAGAAAGTACATGAGGTGGAAAAAGGACATACACCTTGGAGAGTGAAGAGATTTCTTCAAAAAGGGATTCCTTGTCCCCAAGTGGGAGTGAAAGGGACATTTGAGGAATTTTGGAATTCCTCAAAAATCTGCATGGGAAAAGGAAAGGTGGTTGGGGATATAAATGTGAATTCACATTCCTAGGATGATCTAGAGGGTAAAAGGTTGGCTCCAAAAAGGTGGGACTTGGTCACATGTGGAGATTGTGACAAGTCCAAGGTTTTAGAAGCCTTGGAAGAATGGAATGTGAATTAAAAATTCACATATAAAGGAGATGAACCTAAGACAAATAAATGTGAATTAAAAATTCACATGGGAAAGGGGGTTAATATCCAAAAAGGAAAAATGGAAGAATTGACCAAAAAGTGGTGCTAACTTTAGCTAATGACCTTGGTTAAGGTTGTGCAAACATTGGATTAGGCTAATTAATGGGAGATTAGAGGCAAGTGGCAAATGTAGGAGGATGTGACATTAATCTCTGATTAAGAGAATGCACATCATAATCATGAATTAATTAAATTAATTCATATTAGAGCAAGGTTATGGAGGATGTGACAAGGAGAGAGAAAGTAAGGAATTTTATATTGATTTTTAAAAAAAGGGGAAAATGACTAAATTAAATAAATTAGCGTATTTATTTAAGTTATAGAGGAATAAGGTGAGTATTAATTATTAAATTAAATACTTTACCGTTATGAGACAAAAGGTATAATATTAATTTAATAAATTAATATTAACATGATAGACAGGAAGGCAGTAAATTTAATCATATGGAAGTGACTAAATTTAGATGTCTACATTTTGCCCCTCTTCGAAATATTGTTAGGATAACAATGTTTCGAAGAAAAATAAAATGCTAATGAGGCAAGAGGTGAAAGATAGTGATGCCCCTAGCGTGAAAAGGTTAATGATGTCTCAATGACCGAGTTGAAGGAATGGAGGAATGGTAAGAGGGTATGCCCCCTCGAGAGGGCGGTTGGGGAAGGAAAAAGAGGTCCCTAGACGACGTCTTGATAGGAAGGAAAGAATGATACCGTTGGATAGAGATCGGAAAACTAAGCAATTTTTGTTTTTGAATGGAGGTGATCTGACACACGGTTTGCAAATGGCAGCCTTGGGAAGTTTGGGATTAGTTAGAGGAATAAAAAGTTAAATAAAAAGTAAAACATACCTTTTTGGAGGAAGGGGGGTTAAAAAGGTAATTTGAAAAATTATCTTGGTCATTTTCACTGTAGCAATTGAGAGAAAGAGAGGAGATGAGTGAAAACCAACGAGGAGAGACAATGCCGACAGACAATGACACTGCGATCGTGCACCGGGTGGACGGAGTACGGGCAATGTACAGCGGGGGCGCAGGCGAATAGCATGTGAGTAGCAATAAAAACCCTCATATGTGATTTACACATTTTTTTACGTAAAAAAACTCAAATTTGAAAATGTGGGTTTTGTCGAGGACAAAAATTAGCAAAATGGGTTCAAATTAATTTGCGTTAAAAAAAAAGCCAAATTGAGGAGAAAGTGCAGGGGGGGACCAAACTGGGT
>VDFB02281492.1:391363385-391401113 GCA_007258455.2 Sequoia sempervirens
TACGCGAGGTGGACCCGCCCCTCTGTGGGGGTGAAGCCGCCCCGCTGCGACCGAGGAGGATCCGCCCCGCTGCGGCCAAGCATAGCCGCAAAGCGAGGGGGCAGACGAAGGGAGGCAGAAAAAACGTAAAAATAAGAGAAGCAAAAAAAGGGACTAATGGTAAAAATGCGCATGTATGCAGAGCTTTGAGCGACTACGAATGCACGAGCAGCGGTTGGAGGTGATGGCAGTGACGAGAGCCACAATGAATGGGGAGGACCAGGCGGTGTTGGATCACACAGGGTTGGGGCATTGTGTGCAGTTTCCAGTGGTTAGAGCCCATCCGGCGATGCTGACAGCATTGATAGAGAGATAGAGCTCAGAGACATCGACGTTCCATCTTCCTACAGGAGAGATGACCGTGACATTGGAGGACATGTGGCATATTTTGAAACTACTGATTGTCAGCCGGTTAGTGAGCGAGGTGGTGTCTACCGGAGCAGCATTAGACGAGACTTTGAGAGTTTTGTTCGGTCATGTGAGACTGCCCCTAGTGAAGGGGTAGTTGGATTTGGATGAGTGTTTGACTATAGGGGTGCCAGCTTTACCATTATTCTTGTGTGGATTGATTAGTGGGATACTGCTACCAGATCGGAGCGGACGGACATGTAGCATGCAGTATATGGAGGTGATCCACCACATTATTGAGTGGCAGGGGGGACTGTTTTCGTGGGGTTCTTGTGTATTGGTGCAGCTGTACAGGGATATGCATGGGATCTGCTATCGGGAGATTTTGAGTGTAACACATGTGACATTATTGCAGATTTGGGCGTGGGAGCATATTACCATGATTAGATCGGTAGTGGTGAGGGAGGGGACAGCGGATGACCGGGAGCCTGTGGCGTGGGAGTATGGGGAGGAGAGGGTGGATTTTTCGCTATGAGATGCAGGGGGATATGGAGGGGTGGAGGAGAGCATTTGATGATCTACATTCGGAGGACATAGAGTGGCGGCCATATAAGTTATGTCAGTTCAGGGGATGGTCAGATACGGGGAGGCATGAGGGGTATTTCTTGAGCCGATGTTTTATTATTGGTACTCTACCATGCATAGTAGAGTCTCATCGACTGGACAGAGTGCTGAGACAGTTTGGAATGGTACAGGATATCCTGGCAGCGCCTATCCTGTATCGGCGATATAGCAGAGAGCTACCATGGGGAGGCCGCATATCACCAGTGACGGCCAAGGCATCATGGATGGCCGCAGGACATGAGGCTTATCCAGGGAGGACAGGAGGAGAGCAGGTACCAATGGTGACTGAGCGATATCGGAGGTGGTCTCAGAACAGGTTATGGGAGAGGATTACGCATGTTCATCTTATGTTGAGGGTAGCAGGTGCAAGACCAGCGGAGGAGCCGGAGGGGGATGAGGGAGAGCAAGCAGGCAGAGCAGGGAGGAGGAGGAGGAGACATCAGAGACGAGGCCAGAGAGAGGGTCGGCAGCGGGAGAGGGGGTAGCCATAGGGAGCCCAGGGGGAGCAGAGGGTGGAGGAGGTGGAGCAGAGGGTGGACAGAGAGGGTCAGTAGCAGGAGAGGGGGCAGCCATAGAGAGCTCAGGGGGAGCAGCGGGTGGATAGGGAGGAGTCAGCGTGAAGGGAGAGGGAGGTATCCTGAAATCTCGGGGAAGCGGAGGGTGGAGCGGGGAATTGTGGCCAGGAGAGAGCTGACCATAGAGAGCTCAAGGGGAGCAGAGGGTGGAGGTGTTGGAGGTGGATGATATGGAGGAGGTGGAGGTGGTAGGTGCGAGGGGTGCTATAGAGGAGGGGAGGAGACAGTTTGTGGTCGGTCAGCATGGGCAGCCATGGCGGTTGCGGGTGCGGCCTACTGTAGAGAGTCAGGAGGCTCATCAGGAGCCGGAGAGCAGAGAGGAGGAAGTGAGGGAAGCACTAGGAGAGGAGAGGAGGTCACCACATTATCGATTCATAGTTGAGAGACAGGGGGAGGTGAGATGATTTCGGGTTCGTCGGATTGTGGAGGACCAGGAGGAGGGACAGGAGCAGGGGGATAGGGAGCACCCAGCAGGTGGGGAAGAGGGGTTAGAGCAGGTGGTTGGGGAGGAGAATGTGATAGATGTAGACAGAGATGTGGTGGAGGAGGATGTTGTGGTAGCAGATGTATTAGCGTTAGTTTCTTATGTACTAGAGGACCCCATTGTACAGGCGAGAGGGGCAGAGGCGAGAGTACGGATGGCAGAGCAGAGAGTGAGGACTCTTGAGGCCGAGCTATCAAGAGCAGAGTGGCGATCATTGAGAGACTATGAAGCTGTGGCTGTCGAGCTGGGGAGGGCACAGACAGGGGTGCAGAGGATACAGCGTGAGCTAACTAGTATGACATGGGACTGCGACAGGTTGTAGGCGGAGGTCGTGGTGTTACAAGCCAGGGGGAGGCGGAGGGGAGGATAGAGCAGGGAGCTGATCAGGGAGCAAGATGTACTAGTCAGCAATCGGGAGATCGTGAGCGAGACTGGGATGAGCTTCAGGATAGGGTACATTATCTTGAGTAGGCACTTGGAGATATGGGGTTGATGTAGGAGAGGGAGGCCATGGCAGTAGAGTAGGCACGGATTATGCGGGCTGAGAGGGATGCAGCACAGGCTCAGGTACAGGTTATGGAGGCAGAGAGGGATGCGGCACAGGCGCGTATTCAGAGTGAGAGGGCAATAGCAGAGGCGGAGATACAGACATTACAGAGGGGGAGAGATGAGGCAGTAGCAGAGGTAGTGACTCTCCGGAGAGAGGGATTCGGCAGAGCTGCGGGCACATGCTCTCTAGAGAGATAGAGATGCAGCAGTGGCTCGGGCACACGGAGCTGAGAAAGAGAGGGATGTAGCAGAGATGCGGATGCAGGCCCTACAGGTAGAGAGGGATGCTGCGATGGCTCGTGTACTGACAGGTCAGGGTGAGGGTGGGATGCCCGGAGCAGATGTGCAGATGGTGGAGAGAGAGAGGGATAGATTACAGGTGAAGTTAGCACAGTGTTGGTTAGCTCAGGAGGCTTGGGAGTAGGAGAGGAGAGTTATCACTAAGGATCGAGACAGCTATCGGTAGGAGCGGAATTCCGCTTAGGTATAGGTTGCGGAGTGAGAGGAGAACGCGAGAGAGGCAGGATTTTAGATGGCCGCATACTACCATTCAGTTCTAGACCCGTCTCAGTGGTTATTTCGTTATGTTAGGCAGACACCTCAGATGCCAGCGCCATCATAGTCATTAGGGACACGGCCACGTGGTTACAGTGATTCACCAAGTGTTTCACCAGGTAGAGGGGCAGGACCTGAGTCTCCACAAAGATCAGATGTGGGGAGTTCATTTGGGAGGTGACAGGCTATTGAGTTTTTGACAGATGCAGGATGGAGTGTATAGGATTTATTGACAGAGATCAAAGATGTTCTATATCTCTGGATTTTGTATTTTGTCATGTGATGGATATATGTATTATGGACATGTGACACATGTTATATTATTTTGATATGAGACAATTCTTATTGACACAATGTAGTATGTTTCTATTTTATGATGGATGATTATATGCATATGTATATGGCATTATATGTTTATGTGGATAAATGCATTGGTTTATTTACATGGATGATAGAAATATGAATAATTTTATATGGATAATCATGCTTATGCTTATGTATGCTTATGCGTTGATTTTTTTTATTTTTTTTTTGAAATGTTTATGTGAATGATTGGATATATGCACTTATGGAATATGAATATTGTTATTGATGCATATAGTGATGTGTTATGTGTACTAATGGGATCTATGATGATTTATATAGATGAATGTCTAATTGACTTATTTGTCATGTATGTATATGTGTATGATGAATTTTGTATGAACCGTTTATAAATGCAGGATGTGATATTATGCGTCTAACATTTTGTGATGCAGGTGGCGAAGTATGTATGGACCTAACATGTGATAATGCAGGTGGTGATGGACCTAACACGTAATACAGGTGACGATAAATGTATGGCATAATATTTTTGTAATTTTAGAGGAGGTAACACACGGCCATAAGTGTCAATAAGAATTGACATGATAATGGGAGGTGGGTATGGGGTGATTGTGAAGATGGGTGTCATTTAGCATCTGTCAAAAATTATCAGTATCCTGAGAAGAAGGGCAAAGAATGAGGGAAAGTATTTGCACAACCAAAACCATAGGGTGAGTGTTAATGCAATGATTATGAAAAATGCAATCCTAATTCAATTTATCATCTTTGGAGCACTGGTTTTTGCTATAGCATAAGACATGATACACCAAGGTATAGAGGACCGAGGTAGATTAGTGTCTAATACATGAGACAGACACGCTAGACAAGAAGGCTATCCTAATACCCCAAAGTCTCAAAGAAAGACTTTAGTCGGGTCTGATATTGAGATAACGACAAGCACGAAAGGATGTCCCAACATAACACAAGACCTCCAGGATCTTGGTGGGTACTATGTGGGACAACCAAAAAGACACAATCAAAATATGCCCCTATGTGGACCAATCAAAACACGCCATAATATAATGGATTATGGTGGTCTTGACAAGTGATTATAGGGAGCTCAAATGATAAACAAAAACCAAAAGCATCAAAAGATCGCAATCAATTTCAAATGTCCATTGCCATAGGATCAAGGGGATAGATGGAATTGATGAGGCCTGTTAGGAAGGATGTATCCTGCTGAGACCTATGATGGATACTAAGTGAAAAGATCGATATGATATAGGATATTCAAAATTGATCAGATTCGTTGGTACAAGTGGGTTTTGTTTGTTAAGGACCAGCTAGATAAAGGCATAGCTTGATGACACAACACAAGGGAGATAAGACCCAACCTAAAGACCTAGGGGCTCGGGGGCTGATCAAATATTGGCCTTGCCTATGTGAAAGCACAGAGCCCTCGTAGTTCATCGAAAAAGACCATGGATAAAGCGGAAAGAAGACAATGGTGACCGATGATGAAAGACACAAAACGTGACAAACAAATGCCCCGGGGGAGGATCAAATGACCAACCTTGCCTACGTGAAAGCGTAGGGGCAACGTAGTTCGATCAAAAGACCATGGAGGATGGATCCTAGATGGAGACCAACACAATGGAGGGTTCTACATGACAACACGGACCGACTGAAAGATATAAGCTCAAAGTGGGATGCAAAAAGCTCAGAATGAGGGATAGGTAAGGTGGTTCGTCCAGTGCTCAATCAACAAATACCAAACGGCCTAGGCTGATGTTGGTGGGGAAGATAGTGCAGATGAAAGCACAAAATAACTAGGATGTCAGGTAGATAATGATTAAGCCCTCTATGGATGACGCCTGTTACGAGGTTTTCACCATCCATACTTATCCAAGGCACCACCAAGAGGTGGTTTTCACCATAGGACGGATTTATTTCTCTTTACTAGTTTTGAATTTTTTGTCACTTTTTTGATTTTTTTTTATTTTTTTATTTTTTTATTTTTTATTTTTTATTTTTTATTTTTATTTTATTTTATTTTATTTTTATTTTTTATTTTTTTTATTTTTGATTTTTTTTGATTTTTGATTTTTGATTTTTGATTTTTTTTTGATTTTGATTTTTTTATTTTTTTATTTTTTATTTTTATTTTTATTTTATTTTATTTTATTTTATTTTGATTTTGATTTTTTGAATTTTTGAATTTTTTTTGATTTTTGATTTTTTGATTTTTTTTTTTTTTTTTTTGATTTTTTTGATTTTTGATTTTTGATTTTTTGATTTTTGATTTTTTTATTTTTTTATTTTTTTTATTTTTTTATTTTTTTATTTTTTTGGATAGGGTAGATCAAGCGGACCTAAGCGTAGAACCTTTTCAGATGGAGAATATTGGCAAGTTCGTCAAGGGGATCTCCTGCCAGAGTAGTCAATCTATAGGCTCCAGATCCATATTTGGCAGTGATGATATAGGGCCCCAGCCAGTTTGCCTCAAATTTGCCTTTCTTGTCACGGTCTTGCTGAGTGTGTTGATTTTCCTTGAGAACAAGTTCACCAACCTAGAATTGTCTAGGGCGGACCTTTTTATTGTAATGACGTTTGAGGCGATTCTGGTATACTTGTAGGTGATCATAGGCCCGTATTCTGCGTTCATCCAGTAACTCTAGCTGTGCAAGCCGTGCAATGTGAGCATCTTCTTCATTGATGAGGTTCTTCAAAGAAATTCTCAATAAGGGGAGCTCAACTTCGATTGGCAAGACGGCTTCAACACCGTATACTAAGGAGTAGGAGGTGGCGCCTGTTGGGGTGCGGATGGATGTGCGGTATGCCCAAAGGGCGGGATGAATATGAAGGTGCCAATCTCGTCCAGTGTTATTGACAACCTTTTTGAGGATGCGGATGAGGGTTTTGTTGGTCGCTTCTACCTGACCATTACCCTAGGGGTAATAAGGCGTAGACCAACGATGTTGAATATGGAATGTGTCGCAGAGTTGTTTCATGGCTTGGTTTTTAAACGGCTTTCCATTATCATAAATGATGGTGGATGGGATACCATATCTGCAGAGGATATGGTAAAGAATGAATTTAGAAATCTGAGTACCGGTGATTTGTGAGAGTGGCATTGCTTCCACCCATTTGGTGAAGTACTCAGTTGCGGTGATGATGAATGTATGGCCGTCGGATGATGGTGGGTGAATCTTGCCAATCAAGTCAAAACCCTATTGAGAAAATGGCCAAGGTGCTAGGAGAGGCTGAAGATCTTGTGCTGGTGCGTGGATCAAATCAGCATGTTGTTGACATGGCAGACATTTCTTCACAAATTCGCAAGCATCATGTTCCAATGTAGGCCAGTAATAGCCAGCCCGTAGGATCCTTTTAGCCAGAGCCATACCATTTGAGTGGGCCCCACAAATACCACCATGTACTTCTATTAGTACCAGTTGGGCCTCAGTCTCATTCAGACATCTCAGGAGGATTCCATCATACCCGCGACGATAAAGTGTATCACCAATGATGATGTATTGGGACGAACGATGGATAAAGGATTTACGTTGGTTGCGTGTAAGTTCTGGGGGTATGGTATTATCATGGAGGTAAGTATATATGTCTTGGTACCACGGCGAGGCGGGACCTACAATATCGCACACCATGGCAGTCTCAGGAACGTCATATGCAGGGATTAAGAGTTGTTCAACAAGAAACTCACACTCTGTTCAATCCTTGGGCATGTCGATCAGGGAACCTATAGTGGCCATAGCATCTGCTGCTTTATTTTGCACCCGAGGGATTTGGTCAAACTGTATGGCGGTGAAATATTTCTTGAAATCGTCCACCATGCATTTATAGGGTAACAGTTTGTCATCTTTTGTGAGGAATTCATCATTAACTTGTTTGATAACCAGCAAGGAATCCCCAAAGACTTTCAAATGTGTAATGTGCCACTGTTTTGCAATTCTAAGGCCGGTGAGGAGAGCTTCATATTTTGCCATATTGTTGGTACAAGGAAACGCTATCTTGAATGACTTTGGGATGTAGTCACCTTGAGGGGTGACTAATAAAATTCCTGCCCCAGATCCATTATGAGTGTATGAGCCATCGAAAAATAACGTCCACGTCGGCGCTTCTGTCACTATGTAGATTTCTTCATCCGGGAATTCAGTGTCTAAGGGGTAAGCATCTGCCAATGGTGCTTCAGCCAATTGATCAGCAATAACTTGTCCTTTTATAGCTTTGCGCTCTACATACTCTATGTCAAATTCACTGAGGAGCATGACCCATTTGGCCATGTGGCCAGTCAAAGTGGTTCTAGATAACAGATACTTCAAGGGATTAATTTTAGTGATTAACTTGACTGGGTGACTGAGCACGTAATGGCGGAGTTTCTGTGTACTAAAGACCAGTGCTAGACAAGCTTTTTCCATAGGGGAGTAATTTAACTCATAGCCAACTAGTGTTCGGCTGATATAGTAGATTGCCCTTTCTTTGAGTGACTCATCATGTTGCGCCAATAATACCCCTAGTGCGACTGAGGTAGCAGAGATATAAAGCAGGAGGGGTTTTCTTGGAATAGGAGGCATCAAAATTGGTGGATGAGCTAAATATTCCTTAATTTTATCAAAACCCATTTGACACTGTGGGGTCCATTGGAAAGTAGAATCTTTCTTCAAAAGATGGGTAAATGGCTGACATTTATCTGCGAGTTGGGCTATGAACCGACGGATGGACTGCATGTTTCCTTGGAGGCTCCTTAACTGCTTTAAATTGTGTCGAGGTGGCATGTCTAGAATAGCCTTTACCTTGGCAGGATCAACTTCAATTCCTCTACGAGAGACTATGAAACCCAGCAATTTCCCTGACGTGACCCCAAAGACACACTTTTTTGGATTCAGCTACAACTTATAATGCTCTAACCGCTCAAATATCTTCTTCAGGATGGCCGGATGTTCTGCTCGTGTTTTGGACTTCCCTAATAGGTCATCAACATAGTCTTCCATGATGATATGGATGAGGTCATAGAAGATAATGGTCATGGCTCTCTGATACGTTGCCCCTGCATTTTTGAGACTGAAAGGCATGACATTGTAACAAAAGGTGCCCCAGGGAGTTGTGAAGGTAGTTTTGTGTTGGTCTTCTGGTGCAATTTGAATCTGGTTATAACTAGAGAAGTCATCCATAAGGGATAACATCTCATGTCCTGCTGTTAGGTCGACCAACATGTCAATATTAGGAAGAGGGAAATCATCTTTTGGGCAGGTTTTGTTGAGATCCCTAAAATCCGTGCAGATCCGAATGTCTCTGTTGGGTTTGGCAACTGGAACTATATTGGAGATCCATTCGGAGTAGTCAATAGGTCTGATAAAACCCGCATCCAGTAACTTCTCCAATTCTTTCTTAACTAACAATGCAACTTGCGGATGCATCTTACGGAGTTTTTGCTTGACTGGCTTGGCGTCTAGGCGAATGTTTAAGTGATGAACCACTAAAGCAGGGTCTAAGCCTGGCATGTCTAAGTATGACCAGGCAAAGTTGATGATTCCTTCCCAGAGTAGCTGCACAAAGACTGGTTACTCTTGTTCGGAGAGTGACTTGGCTACATAGGTGATCTTCGGACTTTCAGCAGTTCCCAAATTAACTTCTTGTGTCTCTTCAATCAGGATAGATGATCTGGCAGATAGTTGAGTTCCCATGAGGGGAAGATGAACATCTCCATCTTTTGGCGCCTCTTCGAGGTTTTCGCCATCAGATGCGTCCTTTATTTTTACTTTTTCCAAGTCAGGAAGTGCCTCAAGGAGGTTTTCACTAGATGACCTCTTTTTACTTTTCTTATTTTTATTTTTATTTTTGTGACTAGAGTGTTCATCCTCCCCCAATCCCATAAGGTTGACATACGTGTCCACAGATATACTGATAGGTGTGGTGTTATGTAGGTCCCAATCAATGAGTTTAGGGTGACAAAGGGATAGGCTGATGGTGCAAATGGATAGGCATTCGAACATGGACGATAAGTCAATGTGATCGACATCATCGTACGCATGTATGATGGATTCCTCCTCGGGTATGTCTGCCAATGAGCCCTCGTCCATGGTGATACTATGAGAAGTATTAGATGATGTTGCAAGGCTTTTCTGTTTGCCGTCATACCCAATTCCTACCTTCTTTGGTGACTGTGGTGTATCAATGGGTTGCAACCGCCCTTGTTCCTCTTTTCCTAGGCCTCTACCTTGATAGTTATGCTTTTCCATGAATTTTGTTGGCCAAGGATACTTTTCTTGAAAATATTTCTTTAGAGGAGTTTCTGGTTCAGGCTCTTCTCAGTATACCCATTGGCTTATGTCTTCCTCTGGTGCATCGACCTTGACACTCGGAGATCTGAAAGTGGTAGTAGGAATGTTTTTACCGCTGAAAGTGATGATCTTGTCTTCCTTTTGTGTGGCATGTGAAGGTTGACCGTACTCATGTGGTGACAGTAGCATGGTGGCTACATTGAGAGCCGTATGCATCTCATACTCACCGCACCCTTTGTCAATGATCTGGACTCTAGTGACTGAAGGATTAGTGGCAGAGGATGGAGTGGTGATTACGGTGGATGATGGATTGGAGGATAACGACTGGGATGCCCCCATTTCGACCCCAGGACAATAATGTAAATGGGGAAAAGATGCTTCTAAAGCTCGACAATACTCAAACGGTTTGGGGTCGGCATAGATGGTGACCTCCTGTCCGTTGACTGGGAATTTGAGGCATTGATGGTACATGGATGGGACGACTTGCATAGCATGGAGCCATGGGCGGCCAAGGAGGAGATTATACGGTAAGTCTAGATCAAGGACATGGAAGGTAGTATATTGGAGCACAAGTCCCACTTGGATAGGGAGACTGATGATTCCTTCTGAATTTCTCTTTGCATTGTCATAAGCTTTGATTGTAATTATCTGGTTGCTTAGGTCCGCTTGAGTATACCCTACCTATTTTATGAATTTCAAAGTACATAAATTGAGGGCAGAGCCATTATCTACCAAGACCCTTTTTATTTTATGACGGGCGACTATGACTTCGATATGTAGGGGGCGGTTGTGATTGACGTCAATGTTGGGCATATCATCTTGGCTGAAGTGGAGGTGATGAGACAAAGCCAAGTGTCCCACCAAAGCTTGGAATTGTGTGGGGTCGATGTAATTTGGTACATGGGTCTCCTGTAAGGCTCTATTGAGGATCTCTTGATGTACCGGGGAAGACTTAAGCAAATCTAAAATGGATATGTGAGCGGGGGTCTTCCTTAGGTGATCAAGAATGTTATATTGGGATTTTATAGGAGTGGGTTGGATGGGTGCAGAGGTTGCAGGGACGGTGATGCGGGCTCGCCGTGTAGTCATAGCACATTGAGGGTCTTTGGCTTTAACGTGTATCATGGATACTCGGGGTTCCACCTGCTCAATGTAATGAATAACACCTTCATAATTGAAGGGCACATTCTTGTAATTCACATTATTTGTGCCATTGTTTTGGGGGTTACTATTGGAGGTGCTAGGACCTTGACTATGGTTTGGGAAGGCGTTTTGATAGATTTGCAGTTGAGCATTGGACGACGAAGGTTGACTGGGGTCAACCTTGATATCTCCTCGATCAATGAGATCTTGGACATAATTTTTCAAACCCTGACACTTATTTAACGAGTGTCCCTTGATCTTATGGAAGTCACAATACTCGTTTTCCTTAAACCATGCTGGTTTAGGTTTTGACTCATCGAATGGCTTGGTGACAGGGTATGCGATGGGGTAATTGATTTGTAACAATTTATTAAAAACAACACTCAGGGGTTCACCCAATTGGGCATATTGATGTTTGGTGTTCCCCCGATTATTTTGGTTTGACTGTTGAGGGGGATGAGGTGCCCCCTGTGGTATAGATATGGCATTGGGTATAGACTGTTGTTGCTTTTGGGATGCATTAGCTATTTGGACATGTTTGGTGTCCGTCACTCCATCATTTACCACATTTTTGTTCTTATTCCAGAACCGTGGTTTATCTCCAAATGACCTTTCTTTATCATGACTGTGTATTTTGATGTGTCCTTTAGCAATAAGGGCACGTTCAAGGATAGGTCCTTTTTCCACTATCTCGGTGAAAGTGGTGACACAATGTAGTCTAAAGTTGTGGGCCATGTCAGGATGAGAATTTTCCACGAAAAAGAGTGACCATGTCCTTTTCTTTCAAAGGGTGCTTCATTCGACTTGCTAATGCACGCCACCGTTGGAGGTAGCTGGTAAAGGTTTCTCCATCACGTTGTTTCTCTTTCAGGAGATCTAAAGTGTCTATATCCTTTTGCAAATTGAAAGAGAAGTAGGATACAAACTGCTCTGATAAGTCTGCAAAAGTTTTTATAGACCCCTTTTCGAGAGTCATGAACCAATCTAGGGCATGGCTTGCTAGGCTTCGTGGGAACAAGCGCAAGAGATAGTTATCACTGTACATGACTTCTTGACACTGTGCATAAAACTCCTACAAGTGAGCCTTAGGGTCTTTGTCTCCCTTGTATTTGTCAAATTTTGGAGTCTCAAAATGTTTAGGGAATGGGATCAATGAGATGGATGGATCAAATGGATATGGGCATATATCTTCAAATTTGAATGATTGTTTTGTGCCCCCTACTTGAAGGTCCTTAAGTGTAGCTTTGATTTCCAACAAATTTGAGCTAGTTGGTGGTGGGTTGGGGGGATATTGATGATAGAATGATGAAGGATCTTGTTGAAAGGGCGTCGGATTGTTGAAATATGAGTTTGGATGATTGGATGATGACATGGTTTGCTAGTAAGACGGGGGATTCTGTTGATATGGGGGTTGTTGTTGTGGGGCATAACATGGATTTGTTTGATAAGAGTGTGGGGAAGGTTGTTGGGAAACTTGGATGGGATGTTGCACGTTGGTTTGTTGGTATTGGGGGTATTGGCTATGTTGTGATTGTTGGGAGGTCACATAAAACGGTTGTTGGTGAAATTGTTGTTGATTATGATAGTAGTAGTGTTGTGGAGGTTGTTGTGGCGTCGAGTGTTGTATGGACTGAGGTGGGATATTATGTTGTGGTTGGACCTTTGGACGCAAAAGGGACGCGAGAAAGGGAGATATGGTTTGGGCAGTAGGTTGAGATGGATTGCCTTGTGATTGGTAGGATGGTTGTTGTGAAGAGGCCAAAGTATTGTGTATAAGTTGTTGCAGATGAGATGGCGGAGGTTGCGTAGGCGTATTTTGTAAAGGGGGTTGTTGGGTTCTGCTCGGAATGTTCAGCTGGGGCGTGCCTTGTGGAGGTAATTGAGGTGGAATGGTAGATTGGTGAACCTATTGAGGTGGTATGTTGGTGGTCCCGGGAGGCGGAAGCGATGTAGCAAAGGAGGTGCCCCCAATGTTGACTGTAGGTGGGTTCGAAGGAGGGGGTGCGGTTAATGTTAATGGCAGAGGTTGTGGGATGTTTTGTGGCATGCCATAAGCAAAAGGATTATTGGGATCAGGCCCTTGAGGTCCACCTATAGCTGAGGTTGAAGCGTGTGGGGGATAATTAACCTGATAAAGAACGGCATTGCCAAATTCAGGTTGGTGCCAACCCTCGACTGGAGGAACATTGGAGAAGTACGAACCTTCGGGTGCATTTTGGGACTCTTGGAGTATGTTAGATGGGGCACCCCTATATTTGGACAAGTCAACATTGGAGGGGGGTTTAACACCCTTCTCAATTAAGTGGGCCAAGATTTCTTCCCCATGTTTCTCAAGCAAACGATCAGTCATTTGCACATTGGCGGGGTTACTAAAATGTTCCTCGAGTGTGAGTTCAAGTTGATTAACCATGCTCTCTTCTCCATGTGGCGAGTTATTCTGATTCTCAGTGTTGGAGTGCGATGAAGTACCGTTATGGGGATCATGAGTGATGTTGGTACCTTTGTTAGGATCTGATGAGGTGTTTTTAGGATCTTGAGGGTTGTTTGGTTGGGCATTATGAGCTTGATGGTCAGCCATTTTCTTTGCTTGTAAACGGGTCTGAACTGGCATGCAAATGCTAGACGAGTAGGTTAATGTCTTTGTCGAATGATTTGATTGTGATGGGGTTTGGATTGGATCCAATTGGATTTCGATTAATCAGATTGGATATAGATTAGATTGGATTGGATTGGATTTGATTGGATTGGATTTGATTGGATTTGGATTTGGATTTGGATTTAGATTTGGATTTGGATTGGATTGGATTAGATTTGGATTTCGATGGGATTTGGATTTGGATTTGATTTGATTGGATTTGATTGGATTTGGATTGAATTTGATTGGATTTGGATTTAGACCATTGGATGGTAAGAGATGAGAGGGGGACCTTGAGTTTGATCAAAGGAAGTTACCCTTAACAACCAAGAGCTTTAATAGATTAAGGGGGTGATTACGACACCGAATCCACCTTAAGGTAGGAATGGATTGATTGGGTCGAAGATGATAACTTATGCCACCGAATTCGCCTCAAGATGGAGACAAATTGATTGGGGTCAAAGTTAAAGACCAATAATCAAGTTCAAGCGCTATGGTCAATTTGGGTAACCGCTTTGTAATACAAGGTTAGGACGGTTTGGTTATGGGTGATGTTTGGAGATGCGAACGGTGAAGTTGTGATGTTCGTTAGGTGAGGGTATGGACTTTTGAAAGGAATATTAAAATGAAAATGGTGGATTAAAGATGATTTGTGGGGAATAAATGAGGATTTATAATGGTTAACGAAGATTTGGAGCGATAGAATGGAGGTTTAAATGGATCAAATGGAGGTTTCGGGATGCTTAGAATGGAAAAATGGAGGCTTAGGATGATGAGGTAATGGTTGGGAATGATTAAATGGTGATTTAGAGGCTAAATGAATCCAAATGGGGCAATTTCGGGTGTTCAAGAGGGAAAATTCGTCCTTCTGCAGCAAAGATCAAGGCGTTGACAGCAAAATCAGGAGCGTTGACAGCTTTCTGTAGTAAATCAGGGGCGCTACCGCCTTTCTGCAGGGGCATAGACAGCTTTCTGCAGTAAATCAGGGGTGCTACCACCTTTCTGCAGGGGCGCTGCTACCTTTCTGCAGTAAATCAGGGGCGCTACCGCCTTTCTACGATGAAACAAAGTTTGACTTTGATGGCAAAGGCTATGGCAAGGACACAAAATGATAAAACAAGTCCAAAGTATCAAAATTTTGATAGATTTTTCACAAGAAAACACCTCAAGTAAGCACAATCCTATGATTAATATTATGGGTATGGCAAGGCAAAGTCTTAATCTAGGATGCACAAGGCTTCTAGGGAGTCCTCGATATACTCTTAGTACATGAGGCACAACCGTGAACACCAGTCCGTCACAAGCGTGAGTCGGGAACCCCAGCAAGATACTGAAAGGCTCGGACCAACTCTTCACGTCTATCTAGGTATCACCTTAGCTTCAACGCTCTGCCAATTACGATACAACTGGATTGGGGTACAACTTTCGTTCTCCCCCCTTTATATACAACGCTGGTACGTGTGGTTGGAATCGTCCCTTGGGGTGATGAAATCCCCAAGCAGGTCCCACTAAAAATAAGATACTAACCGTTTCCAACTACTCCCCAGGCTCACACGAAGTGCAAGGGGAAAGTGAAAACGAATTAATATCCCCTTGGGTAACACAAGAACAAACAATAACAGCAAGCAATGAGGTTTAATCCCCTAATTAGACTATGTTCGAAAACAGCGAAGATAATTTTTGAAAATCTGATTATGTAGATGACCCTGCAAACAAATGTTAGTTGTCCTCTTTTTCGTCTTTGGTCAAATTTCGCCACAATATGCTGCAAAATGTTAGTGAAAAGCAAAAATATTCTTGCCAAAATAATGTTAGAGAGTTATCACGTGAAAACAACAAAAAACTAGAGCAAAAACGAAGACAAAATGCCTATTTTACCTTCCAAACTGTGTTGTTTTGGGGCACTGCCACCTTTCTGCGGGGGCGCTACCGCCTTTCTGCGGGGGCACTGCCGCCTTTCTGCGGGGGCACTGCCGCCTTTCTGCGAGGGTGCTGCCGCCTTTCTGTGGCAAACTTTGTCAGATTTAAAAAAAAAAAATAGAAAGTTGTGCCCCTCCCACTGCAAGAAAAGTGTTAGTAAAACCTTCTAAATATATCCCTAATTGCAGCAAACGTGTTAGAAAGAATAAAACTTTTAGGTGGCCAAGAGGGCACTGCCGCCTTTCTGCGAGGGCGTTGCCGCCTTTCTGTGGGGGCGCTACTGCCTTTCTGCGAGGGCGCTACCGCCTTTCTGCGGGGGCGCTACTGCCTTTTTGTGAGGACGCTACCACCTTTCTGCATGGGCATTGCCGCCTTTCTGCGGTAAAGCAGAGGGCGCTGCCGCCTTTCTGCGAGCTTTTCCTACAAAATTCTTAACCAAAAGAGATGTTAAATGCAAGACCCGTGTGTGGGTCCCACCGGGTGTGCCAGAAATGTATACCTTGAAACTTATCCTATTCTAAATGTGCAAAATAACTAAGAAATGTGAATAACAAAATACCAAGGACACCTCAGGATTAGCCAAAAGAGTGATATAACGAAAAGGAAAACGAGTCAAATGAAATACAAACAGTTTCACCTTCCTTGCTGTTGATATCCCTTTGATTGGCCCTTGCTTGGAATGGTTTGTGTGCTCCTTAGATGATTGCTTGAGTGACTAAATGCAAGATTCAATGTGCAAGATGATTAAAAGAGATGGCTAAATGATAGCAAAGGATTGAGGATGCAAATTGGCAGCATGTAGTTATGGAAATACAAAGTGTTGAAAATGCCCTTGAGGAGGGGGTATTTATAGAAGAATTTGAATTCTCTAAAGAATTCAATGGTCAAGATTGATCCAACAAGGCCAAGATGAAGGGCTATGGTGGACTGAGAACCCACAAGCCCTCACATCTTGACATGTGGAGGGTGAAGTGAAGAAGAGGATATGAGGTGTAAGCGAGGTGTCAAGAAGGTACATGAGGTGGAAAAAGGACATGCACCTTGGGGAGTGAGGAGATTTCCTCAAAAAGGGATTCCTTGTCCCCAAGTGGGAGTGAAAGGGACATTTGAGGAATTTTGAAAGTCCTCAAAAATCTACATGGGAAAAGGAAAGGTGGTTGGGGATATAAATGTGAATTAACATTCCTAGGATGATCTAGAGGGTAAAAGGTGGGCTCCAAAAAGGAGGGACTTGGTCACATGTGGAGATTGTGACAAGTCCAAGGTTCTAGAAGCCTTGGAAGAATGGAATGTGAATTAAAAATTCACATATAAAGGAGATGAACCTAGGACAAATAAATGTGAATTAAAAATTCACATGGGAAAAGGGGTCAATATCCAAAAAGGAAAAATGGAAGAATTGACCAAAAAGTGGTGCTAACTTTAGCTAATGACCTTGGTTAAGGTTGTGCAAACATTGGATTAGGGTAATTAATGGGAGATTAGAGGCAAGTCGCAAATGTAGGAGGATGTGGCATTAATCTCTGATTAAGAGAATGCACATCATAATCATGAATTAATTAAATTAATTCAGATTATAGCAAGGGTATGGAGGATGTGACAAGGAGAGAGAAAGTAAAGAATTTTAAATTAATTTTTGAAAAAGGGGAAAATGACTAAATTAAATAAATTAGCGTATTTATTTAATTTAGAGAGGAATAAGGTGAGTATTAATTATTAAATTAAATACTTTACCGTTATGAGACAAAAGGTATAATATTAATTTAATAAATTAATATTAACATGATAGACAGGAAGGCAGTAAATTTAATCATATGGAAGTGACTAAATTTAGATGTCTACAATACCCATGGCGGGCCGCGCACCTGAGACATCATCGACATTTATGCATGGTAAATCTCAGGTGCATGATCACGAGGTCATATCATTCGAGGTTGTAAACTTTACTTTAAATCTCCTATACAATTTTTATGAACCTTATATATATATATATATTCAAGGTTTTCACATATTGTTTGCTTTATATGAATATGCAGGATATAGTAGATCAGGCATTTGTGTCTTCTCAACTGACAGTTATGCTACCCATTGAAGAAAATGTGCCAGTTGATTCACATGACCATATGGTAATTTATGCATACTAGAAATCATTTTTACTATATTTACTGGATATTTAATTAGTTTTTTTTTTAATCTAAAAGTTTATATTTTCAATTTTAAATATGTTTAATTATATCAAAAAATTTAAATAAATTTAAATCTAATTTCAAGTTTCTTGTACTCTTTTACAGCATGATGTGGGTACATCTAGTCGACATGGAACAAAGAGGAGACTTGATTTGATTGATCAACCTGAAAGTTAGATGGTTTTATATTTTATGGACTACAAATCTCTAGTTTTATTTCAATATATGTGTTGGACTTGACATATAAATTTTATGGACTATCTAGATCTCTAGTTTTATTTTGAACATGTTATTATCATGTGTGTTTATTTATATCAGTTGACTTTAATATGATGATTATATATGCAGTCAATTATGAGATCGTGTTATGTTCATTTTTATGATTATATGCATTTATACATATCTATATTTATATCTTATCTAATTTTCAAGTAATACATGCACTAGATATAAATTCTTATCTAGAATCAAATTTCATATATATAATTTATCACATGGTTAGGTGACAAATTAAAACATTCCTTAAATAGTTTCTTAAATCATATTCATAATAAATTAAGGGCAAGTAATTTTAACTATTTTCCAATTACATAGCAAATATTTGAATCAATAAAGAAAAAACTATCTCCTTGTATGTATAAAATGTATAATCTATACAATTGAATAATTATATAAAATGTGGTGTGGGTGGATGGGTGGGCTCCCCCTCACCCCTCACATAGGCGTTTGGACGTCCAGGGTGGACGTGAGGTGGCGGACGGGACAAATAGGTAGAAGTGGGTTTTGGTTTGTTTCAGTCACATCAACCTATCTAAGTTAGCCGAATACGGCGCTCCTTGCTTGGTTTATCGGCCGCCCATTAATTTGTAAATTCTAGAGCTGGCACAGTGGCATATTGGGCTTAGTTCCCATGGTGTCGTTTGGGTGACACGTGGGGCACGGCTATCCTGGTTCTAACTGCGGTCGTGCCGAGTGGAAGTGGCCATTAATTGCATTGATCATGACCCCTAGTTGGGTGGACAGAGGCAGCTTTCTTCTCATGCCAAGGACAAATTTGTTTCTTCATAATCTACTTTCGTATTCGAGATATGTCGGATCATTATTCAGGGCTTTTATTATATTTATGTTGTCCGTTTCTAAGCATGGGCACGGCATTTGGTTGTTGTTTTTGGTCTTTGTTGTTGCAGGGTGCGTTTGGAAAATTCCTGGCAATGGAGAAATAGTCGAGGTCGAAGTTTACTATCCTCATTTTGTCGGAAGGGCTGGAATCCTTCGGTGTTGATAGTCTCGTATCATTAATCGCAACGGAGAGGAAATTTGCCTTTCGCAAGATAACGGACCAACGTCTAAAATGAATCTTGCTTGAGGATGACCCGACGTCGCTTGCGGCTGTGAAGATGGTCCTAGGTAAAGGTCACCTAGACAGGAAAGAATTTGCCTGCGACAATGCTCAAATTTCATCTCAGTTCCTCGCAGTACTCCTGGATCTTGGTACTCCGAAGCCAGTGGCCAAGGAATTGGTGGTCTGAATGTTTCGGGAGGACTTGCTTGGCGGTCTCGAAATTACTCTGAAGGCAGATTTTAATGGTAAAGGCATCCCGCGCCCTGCAGACATCTCCTCCCTTTGGGATTCCGACAAAGCTGTCAAGGTTTATCCTTTTCTTCTGGATCTTAAAGCACCCGCTTTATCACGTCACCGAAAACTAGCCGATGTGGCCGTGGAGTTTCTGAAAAGAAAATTGAAAATTGTGTCGGTGGAAGGGACAGATTGGGTCGAAGGTTTCATTTGCTTTGTAGAGGTAAACGGATTCTGGTGATTTAGTCAGGTATTGCAGTAGCTATCTGGTTTTGCTAGCTCTTGTCTTAGTTTTCTCTGTTTTCTCAAAATTGAGACTAGCCTTTTGGCTTTTGTGGTGGTTTGGCCTACGTTTGTTTCTCCTTCGTATCGCCACTATTATGTTTTAAACTGCATGGATCTTATCCTTGTTAGCTCCCTTTTGGATGTCTGATGGTTTTCATTGAAAATCTCCTGCTTAGCAGATGTTTGTAAAGCTCTTTTACTATCTATGAAAATATCACCTTACGTATCAAAAAAAAATTATATAAAATGTGGTAAATAGAAGACATGAAACATGTATAATCTATAAAATTGGAACAAGATATTTAAAAAGTGACATCGAACAAACATATATAATGTACATCAAGATGTTTAATACAACTATATAACATGATGAAACATATATATGCATGTAGATACAATTAAAGCTTATCAACTTTTAGGTGAATACCAAAAATTAATATTTACATAGTCTTTTGATAAAATAGTTTTTTTGTTCAACAATCACATCGTAGACTGACTTGATGAGAACTTGCAAAAATAATTAAGGGGAGTTGATAGAATGATTTGAAGGGATGTAAGAGGGTGGATTAAGGGGAGTTGATAAAATGACTTAAAGTGATGTAAGAGAGTGGATTAAGGGGATGCAAGAGGGTGGATTAAGGAGAGTTGATAGAATGAATTGAAGGGATGTAAAAGGGTGGATTAAGGGGAGTTGATAGAATGAATTAAAGGGATGTAAGAGAGTGGATTAAGGGGATGCAAGAGGGTGGATTAAGGGGAGTTGATAGAATGACTTGAAGGGATGTAAGAGGGTGGATTAAGGGGAGTTGATAGAATGAGTTGAAGGGATGTAAGAGGGTGAATTAAGGGGAGTTGATAAAATGACTTAAAATGATGTAAGAGAGTGGATTAAGGGGATCCAAGAGGGTGGATTAAGGGGAGTTGATAGAATGACTTGAAGGGATGTAAGAGGGTGGATTAAGGGGAGTTGATAAAATGACTTCAAGTGATGTAAGAGAGTGGATTAAGGGGATGCAAGAGGGTGGATTAAGGGGAGTTGATAGAATGACTTGAAGGGATGTAAGAGGGTGGATTAAGGGGAGTTGATAGAATGCGTTGAAGGGATGTAAGAGAGTGGATTAAGGGGATGGAAGAGGGTGGATTAAGGGGATGCATGTCATGAACCTTATGATATGGCTTAATAGGCCCTAAGAGGATGGCTTAAGGGGAATTATGAGAGTGACTTAAGGGATGCAAGATTGTGGATTAAGGAGATGTAAGAGGATATGACTTAAAGGTCCTTTAAGAGGATGGCTTAAGGGGATGGAAGAGGGTGGATTAAGGGGAGTTGATAGAATGACTTGAAGGGATGCAAGAGGGTGGATTAAGGGGAGTTGAGAGAATGAATTTAAACCCCAAGGGGTGTTGAGAGAGTGACTTAAGGGGATGCAAGTGGATGGATTAAGGGTAGATATATGAGGATATTGATTGAGGGGTCCTAAGAGGATGAATTAAGGGGTGTTGAGAGAGTGACTTAAGTGGATGCAAGTGGACAAATTAAGGGTAGATATATGAGGGTATGGATTACAGGGTCCTAAGAGGATGGATTAATGGTAGTTGGTAGAATGACTTAAGGGGCTGCAAAAGGATGGATTAATGGTACATAAGAGGATGACTTAAGGGGTTTTAAGAGAATGGCTTAAGGGGATATGAAATCAATTATAAAGTATCAATTAAATGTATCTAGAACTATATATAGTTACCTATCTCTAGATTCAAATTCCATCGTAATATATGTGCATCTCCTCTCTTTTTTGTAAAGCATCTAATTTTGGGAGACCTGAAACAAAAAATGATATAAAACTTTAATTAGGAAATGATTAAAAACAAATATATATATATATATATATCAATTAAATATAAAACTTTAATTAGGAAATGATTAAAAACAAATATATATATCAATTAAATATATATATTTACCAATATTTATTAACTCTAGTGTACCATCTGCATCCTCTCTTTTTTGTAATGCATCTATGATTGTCTCATGATCATCCATTGAAAGTGTCCATAAAAATTTATTAGCAGGCCTCCCTTGATATCTAACTAGTTTTATATTGGTTGCCAAAATCAAATGTGAACAATGTATAATCTTCTTGTGTCTTTCATAATCTTCAAATGCAGGCAAGCCATTCTTTCTCATCAAATATTTTCGAAGCCAGGTGCCAACAACAACCACTGAACCGGTTGGATACTCAAAGTTGTCATCATCCACTCTAGTATGTACCAGCTTATGTTTTCTCTCAACACATCTAGCCAACCAGTACTTTTTCTGCTCTTCATTCCCTTGAGGTGCAACAATAGCATACACATGTCCTACAAAAATAAATACAAAATTCAATAAAGAGTGACTTATATTTAACTCACATATAAACGTGCATACATACAAAATTCAACTCAATAAATAATGTACCTTCTTGTACAAGATTTGAAACACGATCATAATCATCTGATGTGAACACTTGATTATCTTCAATTGTTGTTCCATGTTGAACATGTGTCGATGTAGGCATTAAAGCTCTTTGTTGCCATTGTTCGACCCATTCCATATTTTCACATGCCTGCCAATCACCTACAATACAAATTTGACAAAAGCATGCCAACTCCCTTGTCCATATTGTCCATGTGTTTGCATCAAACTCTTAAATGAATGCCATTTTGCAGTTCCATTAATTGTTTCACAATCTTGTCGAGAAAAAATATCATTTTCTTCAACTAACCAAAAGAAGCATCAAATTATTGAGCTCTCACTTGTTCTTGTAGATAGTTTGGTATTGCACCAATCTACAATCGCACATGCATCTCTAAATTTCGCAGCATCCTCAAATTTTAGTTGCTCTCTAGCAAGAGCTCTTTTCACGCATGCACCTGCTCCATCATGTCCTCCCTTACCATGCCCAGCTTCAAAAAAAGTCTATATGTGTTGGATATCATTTTCCTTATGAACTCTACATAACCAATAAAACATTCTAGCATTTTTGAATTGACCTGTGCAATTATCTGACCATATGAGATGTTCTAGCATTTGAATTCTTCTCTCTTTTAAATTTTTATAAAATATATCAAAACATTATTGTACAAACTTAGATGAATGTAATCAATTATCACTTACATAAAAATGGTACTCTCTCAAAAAAATTCTATTATCTTCTATACTATCTTCAGCATGTCTATAAACAATGTGAATAAATATAGCTACTTGCACTGAATTATAATATTGTGATTGAATTTTTTCTTGTGGAGCAAGAGTATAATTTTCAACAAAATCAACTACTGACAATATAGTTCCAATTGGGAATGTGTTTTTACATAAACAAAATTGATTATCAAGCCAATGAGCATTCTAAGAGTGTTGAACATATTTAGGTACAAACTTATCTTTAAATTAAGTAATAAAAGCATGCACACTAACTTTTTCCACAATTAGCTCAACACGTTTTCCAGTTTTTCCATCTTTTAAAGAATACTTAATATTTTAAATTTTGTTGCATCCACTAATTGTTTTCCAAATTCATCTAAACTACTTTCATGCATACATTCTCCTAATAATGAAAAGATGCCACATTTATCACATTCTCCAAAAATGCATGCTTTTAAAAAAATGAATTTCCATTTAAAGAGGGATTACAAAACAAACCTGCTATAAAATATTTGATTCTTTCAGGTGGCATATTAATACCACAAATGCCTTGCATAATTTGGTTAGCATGCAAAGTGCATCGTATATATCGAAATATATCATAATAATAATGAAATTGTACATGAGTCTTACAACAACAAGAGATTTGTTGCTTATTAATTCTAACATAAAAAGGTTTACACTTTTCGAATGATTTTTGACTTATGCTAATATTCAATGGTAAGATTGAAACATCTAAAAAAAATTTATATAATTCAGTTTGAGTCATATCTAAGAGATGCTTTGGATGAGGTTCACGAATTTTGGAACCCACCCTTAATTTTAAAACATCTCTAATCTTAGGTGATACTCTTGTATTATCATGCCAAAAAAAATCGATTAAAGATTTAATTTTATTAATTAATTTTATGTCTGAGATCAAAGTTCTAGGATTTAAGTTTATACATTTACTAATCATACTTAACATTCTTTTATTTGAAGCTACTTTATCAACTAAAGCAGTTGTTATTGCACGACGAGCCACATTCTTATCTTTTGATCAACTTTTCTTACAAATAACATCAATAGCATTAGCAAAACTAGATATGACTTGTTCTACTGAATCATTTTTTTTTTTTGGTTTTACAAAAACACCTAATTTTTTCATCACTTTTCTCATTTTCAACATTTTCATCAATTGTACCATGAGTTGACATTGGAATCCTAATTTCTTTCTATAAAAGAACATTTTATATATTTTATTTCCATAATTTTGAATTTGTCTTGAAGAAACTTTACCACGAAGGTTATCTAGCACATTTGTTTCAATTGTAAAAAAAATATTTTCACCTTCATCCATAGATGGAGTTTTATTTTCATTCACATATGGGGTTTCATTTTCATTTTCAAATGTAAAAGGGATTTCATTCTCATTTTCGTCAATATTAGGGATTTCATTCTCATTTACATTCTCATAAGACATAATTTCATCATTTTCTTTTTTTTGCATTGTTTCAACCCTAATATTATTGATCTCATCAATGGTGTATCCAACTTCATCTAAACAAGCAATATCAATATTATAAACACTTGGGTTTGAACACATACCTAGATAGATTGTTTGAATAGGTGCATTTTCCATATCATTGGGAGGTGGATTTGAAGACACACCTAAGTTGTTTTCATATCATTCAAAGTTGAAGGCACATTTGGGTTTATCTCCGTAATTGTATTTTCTTCCATATTCACCATCTCCACATTTGCATCATCTACATTCATTTCATCATTCATGGCTTCCTCTTCAACATTATTGGAACTATATACTTCCAAATTTTTCATTTGACGAATCCTTTCCTTCCTTTCCCTTTGTCTTTTTGCCTCCTTATCTTTATTTGCTTGAATTTTTTCAAGTGTCACTAACTTTCTACATCTTTTTTTTTTGTCTTTTTTTATCACCCATGGTTACCAAACCCTCTTTGATGACAAAAACAATAATTCAATAAACCTATTTTCAAATTGCCACCTCCTTCAAATATTCAAATTAAACTATGTACTATGAAGATCATTTTTTCTATAGACTCTGAAGTACAAAAACATCATGAGTACATCCAAAAATTTACTTTTTCCAAATCTTCTTGTAAAAAGTTCTTGCACTTGATTCCACTTCAGAAAATTCAACCCGCACTTTGTCTCTTCCAACAATTTGAATAAAATATGCCCTGCACAAGACAAATTTGCAATAAAAAACACAGAAAATGACACTTTCGAACCGAACTACAGAAAATGAATGTTGCAGGAAAATTGTGTTTTACCAGTATTTTCCAAATTAGGGGAAAACGGCTATATAAGAAACGCGTACGCGTTATGTTCAAGAAATGCATACGCGTTGGTCAATGAGTAATGCGTACGTGTTTCATTTGAATAATGCATACGCGATATTTAAAATTTGGATTTTCACACCACATTCAGCCTTGGTTTTAGGCCTGGGAAAGGCTTGGCAATCCGAGCCTTAGCCTTTGACCTGCAACTAAAAAACTAAGGCTGATTGAAGAAGAATGTCCAACTTTGACAACATAACTGATAGACTTTTGTTTTGAATGAATCTATAAAATTAAAACGCATTAGAGAACACAATGTCTAATTTATAAATATATAACTTTTGTTAATATTAGATTATGTTTTTTATTTTTTAATTAATTTATAAGCAAACTAGTCCTTAAACTTGAAATATCAGGTTGTTTTGGTTTTTTAATAACTTTTTATTGGTTAAGTTTCTTGTAAAAAAAAAATTATATGGCATCAAACTTCAAACAATTCTCTACACAATGAAAAAAAAGAGTCAAAAAATGTTTTGTTTAGGTCCAATTATGTTGTCTGTACACATTGATTTTAAAAAACATCAATTAAGGCCAATAAAAATTTAATAAAAAAACAAATATTCAACCAAAAATTACAAAAAAAAAAAATCCACATCAAACTTCATGTTGTTAGCTCTCTTTTCCCAAAATGAATTAGCAGAATAATTTTATTTGGGTCAAAAAGTGTTGTTCGTACACCTGCTTGGTATGGTAAAAAAAATGGACTTTTAAAATTTGGTTTTTATAGATCCCTATCAAAATTTAATTTATATAATCTAGGTATTTTAATAATTTACACATTTGAAAACTAGATTCAAAATGCTAGATTTCATATTACTAAATTTTTTTAAGATTCATTGTATAAGTGCCTCAAATTTTCAGTCTAAGTGTGACAAATTCTGAAAAACTGCAAAAATATTTTCATTTTTTGAGTTTTTTGTATACCCAACTTCTTGCATCAGCCCAGTGAAAGAAGGATGAGAAAAATACAATGTAATTTATTTTTGAAAATTTGTTTTTCTAAATCACGACATACATATCAATGACAAACACTATAGAAAACTACAAAAATCATCTAAATAAATTGAATACACAAAATAGTTGCATGGAGGTTAAGTTTCTTATTTGTTTATAGGAATTGCATGATAAATATAGATCAATCACAAAAACTACAAAATAACTCAGATATCATCTTTAAAAAATTACAAACTTTCTTGGTGGAAATGAACCTCACCAAAAACGTTTGTGAACATAGAAATGCATATACAAATCAAATTATTCTTGAATGTTGGAAAGCAAAGTTGTAAGACCATGAAGTAGGCATATGTATGGTTAGTGTGTCCCTATTGCTTCCATGATGTTTGATATATAGTTGAAAAAAAACAAAATTGGAGTAGAATTGTGGCTTTAAAATGAATTTATTCAATTAAAATAGAATGTTGATTTAAAAGTCATTTACAATAATGTTTTGGATAAGCATATATTTGTCAACTAAATAACAATTGTCAACTATTAATTTTTTTTTTTTTTCTTTCACGAATTGTGCTGACCTCTATAGGCACATGTGTTGTCATTTTAGGGTTATACCTCTTGACATAATGATTTTCTTTTACAAATTATGTTGACCTCCTATACACCTGTGCTGCTATTGTCGGATTATGTCTCTCGACATAATAAAATTTTTTACGGATTGTTTTGCAATGCAAATGTAAAAAGAAAGTTGTTCAAATTGAAAAATACATTGCAAATGGAAATAGAATGTTCCCATCCAATTGTCAAATAAATATTTATCTATCTTTTATGTGATAAGTGAGATTTTGGAGGCTTTTACCTGATATTTTTGAGGCTTTTACCACTAAACAATAATTGAAACTTATTTTTTGACTCAACAGTGGCTTGGAGGAGTGAGACTTGTTTCAAGCTCAAATCTCACACTATATGTATCCTATCAATAATAAATTATAACAAATCCAAAAAGTTCCCTATCACTTGTGTGCATAAGTGCTCCACATACTAATGACCTAGTATCTACACCTATAATTACATTAATTAGGGGAAAGGACCCAATTACCACCCCCATTGAATTACCACCACCTCCATGCTCACTTAATCCCCCAAAAGAAAATTCACTTTGATCCATTAAAAAACTTTATTTTATTGAATAACTAATTACAAAAACACCAATAGCTGCTCATCAAGTGCTAAAGTGAATGATTTGAGTGGATTTTAAGTGCTAAAACAATTATAATTGATGAAATTATAGTGGGTGGATATTGGGACATTAGGTGGCGACAAACGGACGACACCTCTAAAAGGTGACTTTTTGACCTCCATGAGCATATCCGACACTCCTGCACTCTGTCGAATTGCCCAAAAGCCAAAACCTTAGTTATAAGCACTTAACTCATGAACCAAAAAACCCATACAGTTTGAATTCTACAATTGCGCGAAGTTAGCCCTAGTGAATACTGGGTCTTCTCCCCTATGACAATTCCAAGAAGTTCCCAATTTTATTCTATTAAGTCACATAAACCAAGCATCTTCCATAGAAAAATCATCCACCATTGACTTAGTATCAAGTACTTTAATTAATTATAACAAATCCAAAAGTTCCCACTAGCACACGTTTGTGCACTAAGTGGTCTACATACTAAAGACTTATAGTATCTACTATTATAATTACATAAACTAGCACTTGCTCCTAAAGGAGGTTCAAAGATTATGTCGATAGAAAACCATATGTATATTAATGTGTTAAAAATATGTGTTTGTGCATGGATGCTTTTCAAATTCTAGCTACATGTGGTTGGATTAACAATTAATATAATAAATGTTAAATAATGGAATGAAATAAACTTAGACAAATCTAGATTTTTTCTTTGAAGAAATTAAGTATTGTATTATTATGAAATATTTGCATACAAAATTAAAACATAAAGCAATGCAAATGAAAAAGAAAGTTGTCATCAAATTGACAAAAAACACTGTAAATGGAAATAGAATGTTCCTATCCAAATTTCAAGTCATTATTTGGCTTTTATGTGATAAATGAGATTTTAAGAGTTTTTACCTAATATTTTTAAGGCTTTTACTATTAAATGACAGTTGAAACTTGTTTTCCAATGACTCAATAGTGGCTTGGAGTGACTCTTTCAAGCTCAAATTTCAAGCTATATGTTGCCTTTCATAATTATAACAAATCCAAAAAGTTCCCACTAGCACTTGTGTGCACTAAGTGCTCCACATACTTATGATGCTATAATTACATAAATAATAACAAATCCAAAAAGTTTTCACTAACACTTGTGCGCACTTAGTGCTCCACATACTAATGATGCTATAATTACATAAATAATAACAAATCCAAAAGGTTTTCACTAACACTTGTGCGCACTTAGTGCTCCACATACCAATGGCCACATAACACTCATGTGCACCAAGTGGTGACCCACATGTACTAATGGCCACATAACACTTGTGTGCACTAAGTGATCCACATACTAATGACCTAGTATCACATAACCCAAACATCTTCCATACAAAAGCCATCCATCAATGACTTTAGTATCTAGTACTATAAATACTAAGTGCTCCACATGTACTAATGGCCACTTGTACTTGTGCGTACTAGGTGCTCCACAAAACTAATGGCCACTTGCACTTGTACGCACTAAGTGCTCCATGTACTAATGGCCACTTGCACTTATGTGCACCAAGTCCTCCACATACTAATGACCACTTGCACTTATGTGCACTAAGTCCTCCACATACTAATGACCTATATCACATAACCCAAACATCTTCCACATAACCCAAACATCTTCCATACAAAAACCGTCCACCAATGACTTATAGTATCTAGTATAATAAATACACAAATTATAACAAATCTAAAAAAGCTCCATGTACTAATGGCCACTTGCACTTGTGCACACCAAGTCCTCCACATACTAATGGCCACATAACACTAGTGTACACTAAGTGCTCCACATACTAATGACCTAGTATCACATAACCCAAACATCTTCCATACAAAAACCATCCACCAATGACTTATAGTATCTAGTATAATAAATACACATCATAACAAATCTGAAAAAGCTCCCAATTTTATTCAAACTAAACAAGTCACATAAACCAAGCATCTTCCATACAATAATCATTCACCAATGACTTTTAATATCTAGTACTATAATTACATAAATTATAACAAATCCAACAAGATCCCACTAGCACTTGTATGCACTATAATATCTAGTGCTATAATTACATAAATTATAACAAATTTTAAAAGTTCCCACTAGCACTTGTATGCACTATAATTTCTAATGCTATAATTTCATAAATTAACAAATCCAAAAAGTTCCCACTAGCACTTATATGCATTATAATATCTAATGCTATAATTACATAAATTATAGCAAAACCAAAAGGTCCCACTAGCACTTGTGCGCACTAAGTGGTCCACATACTAAAGACATGTAATATCTAGTACTATAATTACATAAATTATAACAAATCAAAAAAATACTCACTAGTACTTGTGTGCACTAAGTGCTCCACATACTATGACCTAGTATCTAGTGATATAATTACATAAATTATAACAGGTCCAAAAAGTTCCCACTAGCACTTGTGTGCACTAAGTGCTCCACATACTAATGAGTATCTAGTGCTATAATAATATTAATTATAACAATTCCAAAAAGTTCCCAATAGCACTAAGTGCTCCACATGCTTTTTTAGAGAGCACATTATATAATTTAAATGTTAATATATATACATGTATGGATTTAATCTGTCATCTCTATTTTTATATAAAGCACATTACAACATTATATACATTTGTTTAGCAAATTAACAAAATGATCGAATCTATTAACATCTCTATTTTCATATAGTGTAACATTATACATGTGTAACAAATTACCAAAACGATCGGATCTATCAACATCTCTATTTTTATATAGTGTAACATTAAGAAGCGTACATCTAAACTAATAAACATCCCCAAATTAAACTACCACAAACAGGAGTAAACAGTCCGTCAAAGTCACTCAGAAGTCATCTTTGACTCGAACATACCTTGAGAAGATTATCTTAATGAGTAGTGTAATCAAAATATTAACCAAACTAAAACAACACATGTTTCTTAACGAACCAAAGTATGTACATTTTCACCTCTTAACGATCAAATTGCATTCTTGGTTCCTTTCATCATAAAATACATAATGCATCGGGTAATAAAAATACATTACATAGAACACAACTGGAAATGAAAAACTAATGTTCATCAAAAGTACAGATATCTTAATTAACTTGCTAGCAATCCAATCTACGAAACTAATATAATTTTGGTACGTATGTCTAAACGACCAAAGGAATTTGCACCCCCGTCCAAGCTTATGTAAACGTTCTTCTGCACCCACAACCAACGAAAAAAAACTATATAATCACGAAGGTTATTAATACTTCACGGAGCACTTCAATGAAAATTTAATCACCCCGGACTAACACTATGTTGTATAGAGAGCCTTATTGGGCCTAGTGAATAAAAAATTAAGAAAGTATTTCAATATTTTACCAGGTTGTCGAGTCGTCAAATCAATCTTCAAGCCAATCCAAATTGAACTGTACTTCGACAATTTCAACTCTAAGCTCTGGGATAGCAATTTTCTTGGCCAGCATCCATTGTTTCCCGATCTTCTCATCACAGATAACATGTTTCAGGGAAGTCAGTTCACAAACACTTCTAGGTAGCTTCTTCAAACGAGAACACTCTCTCATATCTAACTCATTTAAATTTTTTAGCTGTCCTATTTCATCTGGAAGTTCTTTCAAACCCACACATACTGAAATGTCTAGATATTCCAAACCCCCCAGGTTTCCGATCGATGATGGAAGCTCTTTTAGGCCAGGCAGAGCTGACAACCTTAACACTTTTAGAGAGCTTAGATTTCCAAGGTCATTTGGTAACTTCTGAACCTGATGACAGTTGGTAATAGACCACATCTGAGCGTAAGGCATATAGCAGATACTTGGGGGCAACTCCTCTAAATCACTGCAGTGATCCATGTTAAAACCTTGCAGCTTGGTATTGTTGAATGTGGATGTGTTTTTAAACCCTTCGCATAAGCTCAAAGATAGCTTCTCTAAGTTCTGTAGCACTTTGCTCTGTTTTAGTACAGATGGAGCAATCACCCTCTCCAATCGTACACTTTTGAGTTGAGTGAGTGAAGATAAAGTCTCCAGACCTTTCACTGTTGCTCTCTTTGTGCCATAATTGAATACCATGAGAAATTTCAGCTTCTTCATCGATTTCAAAAATGGAGGAAGATAATATTCGCTTGCAGTAAAGAGTAATATCAAAGCCTCTGCCTCTGGGAAATTCATCTCGCACCACTGGTTTTCCTCCATAGGGCCTGCATATACAAATCGGAAATGAAATTCAATTAGAGAATACAACCAATCCGGAAATGATATCTGTATGCTTGATATGCATAAAAGAAATTGTGCATGAGACAACTTAAGTTTCATTGTCCTACTCTTATTAGCTAGAGAAATTTTGTGACTTAATAAAATATATGGCCAGTATTCCAGAAACAAGTTGTTAATTGGTGAAATCCCATCTGTCAGAAATCTTTAACCCACCTGTGTGAATAGAGACAATTTGAGCATCGAACTGCCTATCACCAACCGACGCCCATGTCCCTGGCAAATTAGGCTCTTTCCTGGGCATCAGTAACCTCTTCCTGCGGACTATATCACCTTGGCATCCCAAATGCAAGGCCAAATCTCTCATCACATCGTGTTGAGAAATATACATCTCGGAGACACTTCCGTGAGAAATTGCTGCTTCGCTCCTGATAAGTGCAACCACCATGTCAGCATAATTTTTGAACTGATAGCAAAAAACCTGTAAATGAAAAGACATGTAATTACCCTGGATTGCTGGTTAAATTCAACAGGTTTCTTCTTGCAAGTTCCAATAAAATGGCAAGGGCTTCCTGCCATTCTTTTTTCCGGAAATAAACCCAAATATCTAAGAGTGCATCCGCACAGATCTTTGTGTCCTCTGGAAATGACCCCAAGTCTAAGAAACATTCCCTCACATCATCATCTAACAAGTCAACACTAGTCTCCAAGCATTTAAAAAGCTCTTCTTTGTGATAATCTGATATCGTTTCTCCTTTGGAAAGCTTAGTCTTTGCTCTCTCCCAGACCACACGAGGTTCCCCATGCAACAAGCTTCCAATCACTTTAAGAGCTAGTGGCAGACCTTTACATTCTGCTTGCACCTGTAGCTCAGAGAATGAAAACAAAAATCAGGAGGCCTTGTAGGACAACAAAAATTCAATGGTAACAGATTAAATGTAAGTCCTGGGTCTATAAATCTTTAATTTAATTGCTTGATACTAGTTGCGTGGCCGATTGTATTATTTGCTAATCTGCTAATGCTTAATTGAATGTTGCACTCTTGCTTGCCCGGTCCCTACTTCCTCACGCCTAATTCAGCTAAACTGATGCAGACAAACCTCTGTTCCTCCATACTAACAGTCACATATGTATGCTCTGACTCTGCAACTAATATTCAAATTGGAAACTAGAACAAACAGAACAGATTATTAAGGGGGAAAACAGTGTAACTGTAAACACATGCAGCAGATAATAAAAATTTAAATCCAAACAGAAAACACAGAAAATCTCCTTTATTTCTCCTTTTTCGCAGTTCAGATATAGACTGTCTGCACATAAACATCAGAGGCATAATTTTATTGTAGCAAAGATTCCAAGCACAGAAACAGAAATCTATATAAAAATATTATGAAATTTATTCAACTCTCCAAAAACAGCAAAGAGGTCAGAAAAGGATAAACACCTCCTTCACTAGATTTGCATCAGCAGTGGATGGAATAGACGTCTGTCCGAAAGCCCAGAAGCAGAAAAGGGACAAAGCATCGTCGTGTCCCAGCAATGGTAATTGATACAGCTGAGTAGAGAAGTTCTTGGGTATAGTGGAACTGTCTCTAGTTGTGATAAGAGTCTTGTATCCTGACCCTTCAAATAGCAATTTTTCTAGACTTGCTCTGCCCCAGACATCATCCAGAATCACTAGAATTGGCTTCGTTTCCTTCAGAAGCTGCTGTTGCAGATGTCTGTGTGCATCTTCTACATTCTGAAAGTCAGGTTTCTTCTTTCCAACAATCTTCTCCCACATGTTCTCTATAATGCCCTTCAGATTTGGCGACTGTGACACGGTGAAGAAAAATACATTGTTTTCAAAACGACCTGATATCCACAATAAATTGAATCCGTTTAGTTGCTATAGTAGCCTGCCTACTTAAGACTGAAACCAGCATTTAGTGCCACATGAAGACACCTTACAAACTGAATTAAATAGAGAATGACAGCTAGACTTGGAGCTACAAAACCTACTTCACAAAATCCTTAAATAGACAAATATCCATATGAAATCCAAATGACGAATCAGGCAACCAAATTAAGGTAAAGAACTTCTTTCAGAAGTATTGCCCTTAATCCCCTCCATGCTGTTGTTCAAGTCTATTTTCTGTTTAAAATTAAGCAGTTGAAAGTGTTTTTTTGGAAAATTTTGTTTATAAGAATTTTGAATAATTTGAAATCTTTTGTATTTTTGTGGGGCAGCACTTGCTTATAATTTGAAAATAGGTTGTAGAAAATGGAAGCTGAAAATAAGCAACTGCAAAAATGTTGTATGGCTTCACAAATCTCTTTGCTTTCTTTTTTACATTTGTCTAGGATTTTCTCTTTATAACATTTTACTTGCACAAAATATTATTTATGCTTCATTTCATTATACAGTTGAAAAAAATAAATTTAAATTGATTACTTAAAAATAAGCAAGAAAAATAAATAGTCATTGAGTCACAAAATTCTTCCTTAAAATACTGAGTAATGACTGCTAATAAAATTCTTCCTTAAAATACTGAGTAATGACTGCTAATAAAATAAGTTAAACAGCGGCATGAAGACCTGCGTAGATACTATTTGATGTAAGAGGGTGTCAAAATTCCAATCGTCTCATCTCATCCTATAGGGGTAAACAAAAAATACCCAAAAAACCTTGGCAGCGTTAAAGGTAGAGACGTCAGAAATTTAAAATAAAGAACCTATCAATTAAAGCTTAAAACAAGAGAGAAACATGACCCAAAGCGCGGGGAAGCCCGTTTTACCTTTAACTTGAGAATCATTGCAGAGAGCCAAAGCTAATGTCGTTTTACCACCACCCCCCATACACTGGACACCAACGACCAACACCTCAGTGTTGAACAAAAGCTCCTTCAGATCCCCAATGGGTTTCTCCAAACCCACGAAAATTTGAGATTTTCCAGAACCATTATTATGATAATAGCTTGCGGAGTCTTCTACAATTTCAGTAAAGTCCATTAAATCATCTAAACCCTGTTGCTGAAGCATCTTGGCATTTTGGCAAGGGTCATTTGTAAGCAGAGATGCTTGTTTGAGTATGGAGCTTTCCATTCCACTACTTATATCTGCAGCCTCCGATGGGTATTTTTTTTTCAGATCTGCTAAAAGCCCTCTGGTTTCGAGCAGTATGTGTGCAGGAATTAACCCCATGAAGCCATCAATCTCCTTCTCAAGCTTGAGAATCTGCGAAGCATACAAATAATTGCGAAGCAGATTAAGGGAGCTAGTATCCTCACATTTTTTAACAAGCTCAGCACCTCTTATTAGAGTAGTGTAGAACTGGTAAAAGATAGGGTGTTGCTGATCCTTAGGCAAGTTCAGATCCGATATATAAATTTCCTGAATGGCTGGAATTAAGAACTTCAGCTGGGCACCGACTCTATCGCTCAGACTTTTGCAATTGAACATCTGCATCATGTGTATATCAGTGAAAACAATAAAACGCGGGATTCTTTACAGATCACTAGCCTTCTTCTATTCTGCAGTTTGAACCATGCTGCATAATAACCATCAGAAAGTACTCTACTTCAGTTCAAATATGAATGGCATACAAAAAACGTTCACTCCAGTTCATGAAATCAGCATCCACAGTACAATTTATCCGTTGTAATAGCTGTTGGAAGTTTCTACAAACAATTTTTTTCTGTTGGAAGTCTCTACAAACGGCTCTCTCTACGGCTCCTTTTTTCTGTTGGCTCAGGAGTAAAGATGGGTATTGAAATCAACGGAGGTCTCGTCTTATATTAGTGAAGGGTCCTCTGTTAGAGATCTGGTCTTAAATCAATTGTGATGGGAATAGGCTGGGGTCCTTCTGTTGGAGGTCTGGTCTTAAATCAATTGTGATGGGAATAGGCTGGGGTCCTCTTTGTGCTGTTTGTGCTGTTTGAGATTTTTATAAGGAATATTTTTAAGTCGGTGGTTTAAGTTTTTATTATTTTTTTAATTTGTATTAATAAATTTTTAAAAGGGTGAAATTGATAAATCAGTCTGTATTCCGTAGTAGTAATTGTTCGCTATTAACCAAAACTATGCGTTTCAATTATATTGTACGGTGAAACTGACAAGACAACTCATATATTGCAGTGAAAGCGAGTTTCTCGTGGATAATTAAGTATCTCAACTGATTCTCAAGTACAAGACTGCATTTAAATTTCGTGTAAACAGATTTATAGGGGACAGTGTAAATGCATTCCAGCATCTGCGCACGAATTTGCACTATTTGCATGGTTTCGAACACCACCAACAGTTAAAAATATGTTGTTAAATTTGTTTATTTTGGCGCGCTAGTGTATTTAATAACTCGTTTCCCACACGCTGATATTTTTTACAATTCCATCACAACTTTCAGCAGTGAGCCCGGACTTGTGTAATGGATGAGTTTTTGTTTTTTGTTTTTTGTTTTTTTTTTTTTTAAAGGTAGAATTTAGAAAATTTACATAAGAACTTCTTCATAGTAGTAACTATCCTGAAGTTTCGAAGAGGTTTCCTACATTCTCACCATAAAAATTTACACTCACTATAAAAATTCACAGAGGTTTTTACTGTTTCATCATAAAAATTCAAAGAGGTTTTCTACAATTTCACTATTTTTTAAGAATTTAAATAAGTCACAAAATCCTAAAGTTGCATACACTTATACTATAAAGAAGAATCATAAGTGCAAATCATTTTGAAAGAGCTTTAGAAATTGCGAAGAATGTCCAAAGACAAGGATTCCCACTCTAGAACATTTTAATTATGATCAACATCAACAGCTCATTTATCCAAGCAATGAACAACATTTCACTCTATGGAAATATTAGTAAAAAAGATGGAATCAAAATTATGTGAAGTGAAAAATTTGATGTAAAATGGATGAGCTAATACGAAAACTAAAGATACATACTTATGATTTGGATTTGTTTTTTATTAATTTTATTTTCAGTGGAAATGTATCTTTAAGTAGTGTTTTTATGTGAAAATGTAATTATTTTAGTTTTTATTATTTTTATTTTTTATTTTTATTTTTGGATTATGTATGAGTTGTTATTTTATAAATTGGATTAGGTATGAGTTGGTTATTTTATAAATTGGATGTGAAAATGTAATTATTTTAGTTTTATTGTTTGTATTTTTATTTTTATTTTTGTATGATGTATGAGTTGGTTATTTTATAAATTGAATTAGGTATGAGTTGGTTATTTTATAAATTGGATGTGAAAATATAATTATTTTAGTTTTATTGTTTATATTTTTAATTTTATTTTTGGATTATGTATGAGTTGGTTATTTTATAAATTGGATGTGAAAATATAATTATTTTAGTTTTATTGTTTATATTTTTAATTTTATTTTTGGATTAGGTATGAGTTGGTTATTTTATAAATTGGATGTACATAAAAGTTATAGAAGATAAAAAAGTGAAAAATGTAAGGTGTAGATTCATTTATGATAGCTTAAGTGCATGTATATTGTCATGTATAAGAGTTATTTTAGGTAATTATCAGCTATAAAAGGAATAGTATTATGGAAAAGGGGCACCCATCACCCTCGAGACTCCAAGTCATGAAAGAGTCCTAACGAATAGGCTACCCTAAACTACCTCGGGTTTGTTAAGCAGATTGAAAAGGACAAGGTGCTTCAACGAAAAATGAAGGGCAGATAGCTTGTCGCTTTCCTTCTGCTAAAACCAAACACTCACAGGCTTAGAAGAGCCAATTTCCAAGGTTTGACTTGCTACCCAAACAACTCATTGTCTGAGGATGACAACGCGGATCTCGGACTCCAACGCAGCGTGCAGGCGTCTCAGGGATGCGTTAGCATCCGTACAGAAAAGGGTACATAAAACAAGCAAAAACCACAAGAAAATCTACTAACTACCTGACTATGCAATGCTTATACTTTGACAAAGAGTAAAAAGGATAGAAACATCAAATATGACAAAATAAGGCTAAGGAATAAACTATTGCGAAAATGACAAGGAGGGTGAGAAAATGTGTCTTTTCACCCACGAGTTGAATCTTCAATTAGCTCCACTCAAAAAACACCACCTACACACATAGAGACAGAAAAATGTTGGGATTGTTTAAGAGGACTGCCTTAGTCAATCCTCTGCTTTGGTGTTCCCACCTCCACTAACAACTAGATAGCCACAAAGTGTAGAAAGTGATAGAGAAATGGAAATGAAATAGAGCAAAGACAACAATATGCTATTTAGTAAACAAAATGATGCAAAGAGTGAGCAAT
>VDFB02281492.1:391401213-391522775 GCA_007258455.2 Sequoia sempervirens
CTCGATTCTAGGATTTCAAGGGGAAGTTTCACACTCATTGGCTTAGTCCTTACGAAGTCCAGAATGTCCATGATAATGGTGTTGTCAAACTATGCATTGTGGATACAAAGCGAAGAACTCTTCTCGTTAATGGGCATCGCTTGAAACTTTACAAACAACCTCTTTCAAAGGAGACTTTCTTCTGTGATATGGCAAAGGAACTTACTCTTGTTCCTTTTGGCCCACTCAAAAATTAATTTGTACTACTAAAAAATAAAAAATAAAAATTAAATTAAAAAAATTGTAATAAAAGATCCAACAATGAAAACCTTTAGGCATTGTTGGTCAGGTAGTGCTTGAAAACCAGACTCCAGTGGGCACTAATTGTTGAATAATCCTAGGGGGTGAAAACTGGACCTCTAGCATCCCTAGGTGATAACAGGGTGAAAACCAGTATCCCGACAGTTTGTTATTGAAACTGAAGAAAATTAAAAATATATATAAAAAAATAAACAAATTAAAAATTAAAAAAAAAAGTAAACAAAACCCAAAATCAAAAACAAAAGGAGCCAACAGGGTTACCTTCCTATCACTCTAGTGGCAAGTTGCTTTCTACTATCCTGTCACCGCCACTTATTCCTATGCAATGATGGTTGCTTGCCACCATGTTTCCTTTGCCTTATTTTTTTGGCATCCACCCTTGTTCTCCTCTTCCACATGGTCTCTTCTTCCACACCCATACTTTGGTCATATTTTCTCTATCAACGTCCTTTCTCATTTCATTTCTTGCCGCTTTCTTAGCAGGCCCTATATCTCTTGACAATCTTCCCATTTTCGATCATCCTTCCCCTCAATTTTTCTTTTTTCCAACATTTTTCCCCAGTCACCTCCACATTTCCCCTTCCTCTTGCCGATACTTTTTTTTTGCACGAGTGATTTCATGACCCTTTGCCAGTCGCTACCTTAGCTTCTAATTGCTCGCATCCAACGACCATCCTGACCACCACTTTCTTTTCGTGGGTCGATCATGATCATGTGTCTTGTCACCATCTTCGTCCGCTGTCTTTTCTACTCGCTCATGTATCTTCGCAAGATTTCTTCTTTGTCCGCACATGTTCTCTTTTCATCTGCCTACTTCTGCTAGTTTTTCCAACTCTGCTTACCTCTTCACCATTGCCAGTTGCTGATTGGGCCACCTCAGCCTTGATGGCACCCTCGTCATCCATCGTTGTTCTTCTTTTACTCCCACCGGTGTGCTCTAACGGTAAATTCCTCGTAGGTATGTATATCGTTTGTTCAATATTAATTTTCTTTATTTTCTTGCATTTATTATGGTAGCCTGAGGATGGTGTCGTGAGCTTAGCTGGGGGGTGGTCATGTCATGTCATTATTTCCTTCCAAGTCAAGAATAACCACTCACCATATTGATTATCCTGGAAGAACCCATATCATGTGAAGTTTGTTTGAGAAATTTGTTTCAGTCTTAACTCCATTTTAAGTCTTAACTCTTGCCAAATTTTCCTGCTAGTTTCTTTGCCATGGAGGTATTCACAAATGCCATGAACCCATAGACATGAAATGTGTTAGAGCCAATGCGACAATTTATGGAGTCTTCAAAAATGTAGGATGGCATGTTTTCTTCGGGAGGCTTTGTGGGTATAATGATGCTATCACTCTCAAATTTTCCATGGTGTTTAATAATGCTAATAGCTCCACAGAGGTTTGAGGGATTACTTTGCCAGTTATCCCTCATATTGTAGCCGAGGTAACAAGGTTACCTAAAATAGGAGAGGAATATTTTCCCGTAGTAGTAAACAAGGCCACCGAGCTTTAATTCCAAACCCAGTGGTTCCTACGACAAGGCAAGAAGTTACAGAAAACTCCTAAATAGAGCACTCTATGGACTTCACTTCCTGCACATTAGGCTGACATAGCTAAGATCATAACTCAGTATGTCATTGGAGAAGGAAGGTATGTTTATGTTTTCGCCCACCATTTTAGATTGTTATGTCATTTATGCCACATTGAGTTGGTTAATCTTCCATATTACCTTTTCAATTCCATTAAGAAGATGAGTTTAGAGGTTCAAAAAGGCCACCATAATTCTCTGGTACATCATGGAATGATCAAGCTAATTTTTATGAGGGGTATAAAAAACTCTGTACCTCCAGGTATTTGGGCTGAATTTACAAAAGAAACATGGTCATGTCATTCTTTAGCCCCACAAATTGAGTCACTGACTCATGAAACACCACATAATAAGGGTAACTCTGAAAATCACCCCAAAAAGCCAGCTATTAATGATTTGGGACTACATGTTATGGATACAGAAGTCCTCGACAATGAAACCCCCAGTCAAGAACTTGAGCATTCATAAGAAAAAGAACAGAGAAATGGTAGCCTATTGCCTCATAATAGGGAGAATAAAGCTTCTAGTGGTGTTAGTACCCCTCCAATTATAACCCCTTACAACACCAAGTTTAAACGAAAATATGTGGAAGTGGCCTCTCGCTTGCAATAATTAGTTACCGTTGCCTATACGATGACCCAAGACTCCCATGAAACAAATGTTGAGGGTCTGGAAACTAGAAAGATAGGTAAAGACAAGTTAACTTGGGAGCAACGACACCAAAACCTACAAAAGAAAAAGGAAAGAAATGCATAATCCCAAACCTATGAAGAACAAGATGAGGAATATATGTTTGAACCATCCATTAGCCCTGATGATCAAAGTAAAGAGGAGGATACAGATGATCAAGAACTTACACCTTCTACAAATTAGCAGCTTGTTTTAGGGACACAAGACACAAAGGAAAAATCCCATGACCACTCCCAAGATGAGGAATGCTCTATAGAAGAATTTAGGGATTTGCAAATAAGGGTACGCTTATTGGAAGCCCAAATGTTAAACCTTCAGCCATAATTGCAACAAGCTCTCGATGCAAATCAGCAGTAGGCTGATGAGATTAAGGAGTTGGGGGCAGTTAAAATAGTTAACTCAAAAACATCCATCAGCTCCAGTAGGGTATATAGCTTTAACAGAACACAAGGAGATAATTGACAAGTTGAAAGCTTCATGGGAGATACAAATTGTTGAGGAATGTATGACTATGGAGTACCACAAACACAAGATTGATGAGTTAAAGGCTAAAATGGAACAAAGGATTTCGACCAATTACATCTCTAAGATTAAGCACCAACATATTATCCAGAGCCTAAAGGACCAATGGGGGAAATATATCTTAGCAACAGTGCAACAATTAACAACTGATTCAACATGAGTCTATAAGTTTTGCATGAGGACAAGCAATGTCTTTCACTGGGGGGAAATGCTGGGGTCAATATTTGTCTTAATTTTACCATGGTTTGTCTAGCTTTGTGTCCACCATAGTCTACCCTTTGGTCTATTTCTTCCTCAACTGCCATGATATTCGTTAGAAATTAAAGTTAATTGATATGAATTAAATGATGTGCAAATACTTAGGCAATTGACCGATTATGAGCATTAATCTCAGTGGTTATGTGAGACGGGTTAAAGGAACAAGGCATGAAGGCTATCAAGAGGGTTCATGTGATCCATTAGTTTCTATTCGGTTGCTATCTTTTAGTATAGCTTTAGCCAATAGTCAGTAATTAGGTTTATAATCGGTTAGAGGATTTTGAAATGTAGTAGGTCGCATGCCATATTACTATTTTCCTAAGCCAATCGAGAAATTATGGTTGTACACTTGTAATCAGTGGACATGTTTATTTTAGTATTTTATTTTGTATTAAGACATATATATATATGCTCTTCTGCAAGCATGGAAACATCTTAACTCCATTATGAAACTGGAATTAATCTAAAAGCTATTGAAGTACTAAATTTATGGGTGTTATAAGCATTTACTCTATTCAATCGGTTGGGAGAAAGGGCCCGCTCCCCACCAGCGTTTGGATTTCCTCTTTCTGTCACTGTGTGTGTGAGGTATTATTTACATTTGCTAAGTGATTTTATATGTTGCAATTTAATTGAGATTGAGAGTACTGTGTATGTGTCATTGAGTTGATTTTGATTGATGTGATTATATTTGTTAAAGTGTGAAGCAATTTTGATATTATTAATGCTTGGTATGAGCACAAACCATAGGGGCGATGCATATCAATGAATTGATGAAGTGTATTCTACTTTAAGAACATTGAAAGTAATCTATCAGACTTTATTATATCCTGTCACCAGGACACACAAGTCTTGTCGCCCGAGTTGTACAGCTCCTGTCACTTGCACTATTTCAATACAACTTTAGCAATTACATTCTTTCTTTTACTGTTATTAATGTTTATTGATAATATTTATATTGATGAGTGTATACTTCAAGATATTAAGTGCACATTTCCAAATTTTAATCAAGAATTCTAAAATAGATATGTTGGGATAAAATAAGAAGGTAGAGATTTAGGATAGGTCTTTTGTTCAATTGCAATTTGAAGGAGTGTGTTTTGAATTCCAAATTAGGAGGTGTGATTTACTTAGACTGTTAGATGCATTCATCCTCACTTGGTTCATTAGTTTCAGTCCTTAGGTAAACTGTCACAACACTGTTCGCAAGCCTACATTCCCGGATTGACATTTGAAGGATAAACTAAGGAAACTATTGTGAAATTCCCGAAGGTTAGTCCAAACCTGTTTGTCAATAAAATATAGAATTACAAGGATAAATTCATCACACAGTTTAATCCAATCAATGTGTATATTAGTTTTATTGTATGCATGCAATGTTTGGAAGATGAGATTGTGTTTGAGTTTAAACACCATGAAAAAATGTGTCCTTCAAGTTCAATCTCAAAACTAATCTTTTTGCAATAATTAGACAAAGCCTCCACCCAATCATGTTCGTCATTGATTTCAAGTTAGAAGGGTATCAATGAGATATCTTGCTAAGTATATAGGAAGGAATCAATTACTCCAAATAGTGATTTTTATGCATAAACATAATACATTTGTTCCATTAAACCTTATACTATGCAAGGCCTACACTCATTACAACCTTCCAACTTGTCGCGTCAAGGAGACCATGCTCGATTATAGCAAGTCAACTCTCTCCTCTTAGTCGACTCTAGGCTTTCTTAAAATGATAGAATAGAGGCTATGTCTGATCGTGCCATGATCCTTGCTATCGATGTAAACCTAAAATGAGCCATGTAATATGGTATTTAGAGTCGAAACATTCTAATTTCAAAGGATTTCCATTGTTGAATTCGACATCTTCTACTTTTGGGATATTGATTAAGTATTTTCTTTTGATCAAACTGCACAAAACGTAACTTGTATAAGATTTTGTTTATCTGAACGATGGTGTTCATGTCATTCTAAAGAAATGCATGTTCCCTTGGAACATATGCTCTGAAATCCGAGCAATTGCAATAATTTTTCTCATAACTTTTATTCTCTAATTACTATCCATGTTGTTAAAAGATAGAATGATTCCTTCATTCCATTATTAGGTGTAGACATTGAAAATATACTGATTGACATTGTACATCCGATCCTGACTTACTAACATCGTTTCTTCCTAAATCATCCCTCGGTCTAACTGTTTAATCAAATTACCCTATCTGATTAAATTCATCAATATCCTCTCTTGGTTAAATAAATCACTTTATCTGAATCAAGTCATTTCTCTTATTAATTAAATCAATCCATCTGATCTAATTATCCCTATTTAATTAAATAATTAATTTATTTGAGTAAATCTCTAAAGTATGTCCATTAAATTAAATAAATTAAAACCTTATTTGATTTAATCTAACACCATCCCTTTTAATTAAATAAATCAAAATCTTTATTTAATTAGTCTTTTACCATATTCCTCTCTTATCTGATTTAAATAAATCCATAAATCTAAGTCAAATAAGTCACATCATCTAATCTCGTATTAAATTAATTAACTTTTGATTAATTTAATCTAATCTCATGTCACATCCTCTAGATAATGCAAGTTGCACATGAAAATAGATTTAATTCATTTATTAAATCTCTATTTTCCTCACAAGGCATCTTTTTGAATATTCTCTCAATTTGAATTCAAAAATTCCAAGTCAACATGTACATCCAACAAGGCATTTAAAACCTCTTACATGTCCTTTGCCTTGAGCCAAGTGGCATTTATTGCATTTTCCCTTCCCTCTTACATGTCATTTCAACAAATTTGAATTTCAAATATTGGCATTTATTAACACAAACCCCAAATCTTGCACAACCATCATCCATTCATAGTTTGACAAGTGGCACCATATCATTGGATGAATGTTAGTCCCACATTGCTCAAATTTGGACATTTATCCATCTTGAAATCCTATAAATGAAGAGTTCCTCTCCTCATTTTATCATCCACAATCCAAGCAAAGTTACCATGCTAAAATACTTAGCCATTTCCATCCATCATTCAAATTCTTAGCTAGGCTTTTTGCAAATTTGGCTTGGAGTTCTCATCTTTTGTCAAAGTGGATCAACCATATCTTCAACATTCAAATCTTGCATCATAGGAATTGGAAAAGGGCCAATTTTCACATCAAATTGGCACCACTTCCCCCATGGGATCAAGTGTTTGCTATTTAAATTAGGATTTAATCTAGTTTTTATCATTTCATTGTGTTCTTGCTTATTTTCTTTCCTATTTTGAATTTGCAAATGGATTTCATGGGGAATCCTTGTTTTAGCTTGCAAATCCTTGTCTAACTCATTTATTCATATTGTTTTGTAGGTACTAGGAAAAGGGTTCACACATTTGGCGCTAGAAGGAGGGATTGACATCAATATTTCTAACATTTTCTCAAAATTTCCGCATTTTCTTGACACACGGGAAATTCCAATGCAGGTTCATCAACGTCGTTGTTTTAGCACCGCGAGCTCATCAGCGTCGTTGTTTTAGCACCGCGGGCTCGTCAGCGTCCCTGTTTTAGCGCCACTGGACTCATCTCGCCAAAATTTCAAATTCTAAACTCTGCCGCTGGACTCGTCGATCTACAAAATTTTTAGAAAATTCTTAAACTCTGACGCTTTTGAAAATTGCGATGCTAGACAAAAAGTGCGATGCAATTGTGCTCTCTATCCCGACACAGAGTGCCATTGACTGGTAAGCGGCACTGTAAGAGTGATGCTGGGAGAAAAAAATAGCGACGCCTACACAAGTTGCGACGCTGGAAGACAGTAAAAGGGAGAAATTTAATTTTTTAGCACATGCTTTAATTTATGATTGCTTCTTCCTCTATTTTCTGCTTTTTAATTTCTGTGTTTTTCTAGAAACTGACTGTTTTTTTCTCCTTTGTAGGTTGGAAATCGAAAACTAAGGGAAGAGGAGCATGGTGATAATATTTGGTCCAATCAAAGTGTTTTTAAACACTTAAGTGTTTGTTTAACACTTCCTTAGGAACTTGTCATCTTTTCATCTTTAGAACACTAGCTTTCATTTGGGCTTAAAAAGAACCTTTCAATTCCATTTCTTGCAAAGGTTAAAATGAACAATAGGACCAACAACTTACTAGATTTCATTTATGGGATTAACAAATTGAACAAATTTTTATCACTTGTCTTTTTGGTACTATAAAATGAACTCACATATTGCTTTGAGGACTTTGAGGATCTAAAAAGAACAAGTGTAGTTGTGTTTTTTGTGAGGGCTTACTTAGACTAAAGCCATTGGAAAAGGACGTATGTGCTTCTCTCGCGCTTCATAGCGATCTTGAGAATCAAAAGGTCTTTTCCATGACTTTGGCTTAAGACAAAGAAATCACCTCCACACTTCGATTTGGGCTTAAAATTGAACAAACTATTGTGTGAGTGTGAGTGGGGACTTTGTTGTGTACATTCTCTCTCCTTGTTGTCAACAAGGATTGATCGAGTTACGAATATTGTTCTTCATTCACTTTTGTTTATCCTAGAGGGCCTGCCTTGGGGAAAAAGTAATCACCCAAGGGAACGACTCAACTGGTAACACTCTAAAGCCAAGAGTATTTCTAGCCAGGATATAAATGTGGATATTGGAAGAAACACCAATATCACGTGGTTGACTCTGACAAGATGGATCTGAAAGGGGACTCTTGCCACGTTGGGTCAACTCCTACGAACAGAAAGTCCTTACTAAAACCCATCTGCTAGAATTTGCCAAAATCCTTTATCTATTTGTTGGTGCAAGAACGGTCGTTCTGAAGCCACCCCACACTTTTACGGTCTTCTAGTACAGATGGAAAGCATGCCATGGGAGTTTCATGGGTGTTGATGCTTGGCTTCCCCGTATAAGTGAGTGCCATGGAGGGGAGCCAGTGGGGTCAAACATCTAACCATCCACTAGAGATAAGTGTAGCTGGACTTGTCCAAGTGGGAATCCAACAAATATTGTCTTACACATCCATAGGATTGTACTTATTCTTGGGTTACAAAATGCATTGCTTGATTGAAAACATCATGAAAACAAACACTTAACATCATCCAAATTTCAAACCTTTTTGAAGACAAATACCATTGACACAATCCATATGTTATTGCTTTCCCTTGGGATTCACATCCTTAGAGGTTTCTAAGCATTGGATTAGATCTCAATTTGTCTCCTTAAGTAAACAATAGGGAAACCCTTTGCCTTAAGTTCATTAAATTTCCACATAACATATCTTGTGGGGTTTGAAGAAATTAAGACATAGGACATCTTAGTTTGAAAAACCTAATTGAAGAAAGTGTTTTTGGTAAAATAAAGACATTAAGCAAAGCTAAGAAAAAATAACTTTCATATGTGTTGAAAACTCCAAATCCCAATGCACAAATCATTGATTGAAAATTCAAAAATGAATGTTCAAATAAAATCATTTCTTGGTTACAAAGGTCATTAGGAAGCATTTGCATGCTCTTCAATACCTAGATCTAGGCAAACAAAGTGTCCTTTTTAGGTTCATCGTAGGATCAAAACATTATCAAAATCTTTTTCATCCATCCATCCAAAACATCAAAACCGAAATCCATCTCATCATCTCCTTTTTGGAAAAACTTGAAATCATCCTTGATACTAGGCTTTATGGAAAAATCAAAATCATCCAAATCATTGAGACAAAATCCTTGAAAATATTTTATCAAAACACCTTTGGCTAGGTATGTGTAAATGCATCCTTTTGCATATGCTTAGTCAAAGTTATAAAAATCATCTTGTCTAGCTTAGTGTATGTAGATGAATCCTTCTCCATATGCTTAGTAAAACAATCTTGTTTGAATAGGTGTGGGTAGATGCATCCTTCTCCTCACACATATTCAAATTATCATCCTTTGGACAAAGCTATCCCTTAGATCATCATCCAACATCTTAGGGTCCTTTTGTTCAAAATCAAAATCCAAATCAAAATCAAAATCAAGGACAAAATCTCAAAGTCTCAAAATCCAAAATCCAAAATCAAAATCCAAAGTCCTAAAAAGCCTAGTGTCTCATTCAAGATTGATCAAAAGTCAAAAGCATCCATATCATTCATCCATAACATCATCATCATATCATCACCTTTGATCCTCAAAAGCATCCTAAAACTTTCACTTTGGGACATAAAATAGAGATCAATCCAAAGAATCAAGAGATTCATCTCCCATATTCTTGATCCTTGTTTTATGGTCCAAACAAGATCTCAATACAAGAAGAGTATGGAAGCCAACAAAGAAACACCCGCTTCAAGCGATCTTAGCCAAACCAGCGTAGAAATGAATCCAATAGAATCAAGCAACCCATTGACCCTCTCATCATCGCAACATCCCTAAGAAGAAAATCAAGGAGAGGACCTCACTTTCAGAATGTCTCACAAGGAAATGACAGAAATGCTCCAAAATCCGAACAACCATAGAATCATCAACATTATGATGAGACTTAACCCTTCATTATACATGCTGGAACTAGCAAAACAAGGGGCCAAGTTGCCTTTGGATTTTGATGTGAGTACTATTGTGGACACATCATTTCCCCCAATTTCATCCACCATCCCCATTTCATCTACACCCCCATCTCAAAACATCACACAAAACATTCCACAAATCACAACATCGTTTGCTCCAACCCAACCAAATGTCAACAAGGGAAACACATTCCTCAATGCTCTTCAATCACATCCCCTTGTTAATAATCAAAACGTGGACACAAACACCACCTTGGAACAAAACATACCCAAAAACCCCTTGCACAAAAATGTTCCTCTCACATTCCATCACGATCCATCATCATCATTTTTTCATGCAACACCACAAACACCTCTTCTCACAAATTCACAAGAAGAAGGAGATATGTTCGGACTAGGGGGCTTATTCAACACCACGACATTCTCACAACAACTTACAGCCCTTACATTTCCACCTCTTCCACCATTGACATCATCATCCGCACCACTCCTTGGTTTAGGACTTCCTCCCCTACCAAGTATCAATCAAACATGCATCCCAACCATCAATCAAAGCATTGCACCAAACACTCAAAATTTATCATTGATATCACAACAACAAACGATAAATACACAAGCAATGGCAACATCATCAAACACACCCCTAGCATCACAAAGCATGGTCTCACAAGGACCAATCACATCAGTACCATTATCCAACACGCAAAACATCAACACCACCTTCATGAATACCATTCCAAATCCACCACCACCTCCACCACCACCAACGTTCACCACATCAAATCAATATGATGCAGCATTGCAAGCTACTTTCCAAAGAGGATACCAACAAGTCCAAAAACAAAAAATTGTACAACAAGCTGCTCAAGCTGCACAAGCTGCAATACAAGCGCAACAAGCCGCACAAGCTCAAACTTTATTGCAACAACAACAAGAAGAAGCCACCCAAGCCGCACAAGCATTGCAAGCACAAAGGGTCGCACAAGCAAAACTTTTATTATAGCAGCAAGCTGCACAAGCACAAGCAGTACAAGCTCAAGCCCAAGTGCAAGTGCAAGCTCAATATCAAACACAACAAGCACAAGCACAAGCACAACTTCTTGCACAAGCAGTGCAATTGCAGGCATATCAACAAGCACTAAAGCAATACCAAGAGCAACAAGAAGCAGCGGAATTGGAAGCCCAACAACAAGCGTTGTTGGAACAACAACAAGCACAACAACAAGCCCAACAACAAGCGTTGTTGGAGCAGCAACAAGCACAACAAGCACAAATCCTAGTGCAACAACAACAAGATCAACAACAGGCATCGTTCATAAAAAAATAAGTAGAAGCCTACTTCACTCGACAGAACATGCATATACCATCAAACAACGCACCAACCAACCCATCCATCCAAATCATGACTCAAACACCTCAAAACACTTGCATCCCACCCCCTAATCCCTAGAATGATATAACGACACAACTCAGGTTGCTCTCGCAACAAGTGCTCGACCTTCAATCAGGGCGGACAACCAAAACGCCAAGCAACTTTTGTCCCTATCCATTTGATAGGAGCCTAGACATGAAACCATTCCCAAATGGATTTGAAATCCCAAAATTTGACAAATATCGAGGGATGGGAAACCCTGGAGATCACATCAGGGAATTCCAGGTTCATTGTATGGAAGTTTCATATGACGATACTTATCTAATGCAGCTATTCCCTAGGAGCTTGGCAGGTCCCACTATAGAATGGTTCTCTCGCTTATCTTCAGGCATTAGAACATTCAAATAAATTAGAGACGCATTCATTAGGAATTACACATGTAACATTGCAATGGATGTCAATCTCAAAGAATTATCGAATCTGAAACAAGGAAAGAATGAGTCTTTCGCCTCATTCCTTCAACGATGGTGATCCAAGGCCAATCGGAGCAAGTGGACCATGCCAGAAGAACAACAAGTCTGCACAATCATCACCAACCTTGAAAGTCACTTAGCATTTCATCTCAAGGTTTAGGGTATCACTACGTATGAACAATTGATCTCCAAGGCGCTTAGCATCGAAAGAGCCCTTGTGACTCAACCTGCTGAATCAACGTCATATCATGAATAGCAAAACAATCGCCCACCATCAAATTACAATGATAAACCTAAAACATGGGCAAGAAAAAAAAAGTTACTAATGATGGCATCGCCAATGCCAAGGTGGTCATTAGTGTTCCACGCCAAAATACACCCGCACCGCAAATCCAATCACAATGCCAAAACACTCATCACACAACATACCAAACCAATAATCCCACCATCAATAACCTCACTGACCAAAGAGGACCTCCCCAATGCAAAACTTATCCAAAACGCAAATACGCCATTTTAGGGGAACCATTGGAAGACATAATGAAAAAGTTGATCGACAAAAAACTCATCAAACCCCCCACATTCGAAAAGTACCAAGAACCCGATGTCAAAACCCATTGGTACAACAAGAATCAACTTTGCGAATTTCACAAAATAAAAGGTCACACCACAAACAATTGCATGATACTCAAAAAAATCATCCAAGATCTCATCGACAAGAAAATCACAAACATGGAACAACCTACTGGAAATTAGGATCTTCAAATCTACACGAATCTGATGCCGAATCATGGCAATAAAGGGAATAAAAATGATAAAGGGAAGGGTAGTGTAAACCATGTGTACAAAATGGTCGTTGCCTCCCTAAATGAAGACTGCATGGTCATCACCATCAAGGGCGCCCATGCCGAAGATTGTGGAGTCACCACAAGAGGCGGCAAAGTCACCATTGCAGGATCATCCCAACCTAACAGAGTCCCTTCATCTAGATCCGTTCCACATACCTACAATGTTGTAGAACAACTCAAGAGAACGCCAGCACACATCTCCATCATGGAGTTGTTAAAAATCTCATCATCACATAAAAAATCCTTGAGGAAGCATTAGCCTCATCCACTGTCCCCACATATCTCGATGTGGAGCAATTCCAGGCTATGGTCGGTGTAGACATCTAAATTTAATCACTCCCATATGATTAAATTTACTCCCTTTTCATCTATCATATTAAATATTAATTTATTAAATTAATATTACATTTTTTGTCTCATATTTGTAAAGTATTTATTTTAATAACTAAATACTTTATCTTTCACCTTCTTCCTCTCTAAATTAAATAAATACATCAATTTATTTTATTTAGTCATTTTTGACCCTTTTGATTTAAAATCAATTTAAAATTCTTCATTCTTTCTCTCCTTGTCACATCCTCCTACATTTGCCACTTTCCTCTAATCTTCCATTAATTATTCTAATCAAATATTTTCACAACCTTAACCAAGGTTATTAACCATATTTAGCACCACCATTTTAGTCAACCTTTGCATTTATCTCTTTTTAGCATTGACCCTCTTTCCCATGTGAATTTTTAATTCACATTTATTTATCCTAGATTCTCCCCTTCCCTATGTGAATTTTTAATTCACATTCTATCTTCTAAGGCTTCTAGAACCTTGGACTTGTCACATCATCCACATGTGACCAAGTCCCACCTTTTTGGAGCTCACCTTTTATCCTTTAGACTCTCCTAAGAATGTGAATTTTTAATTCACATTTATTTCTCCAACCACCTCTCTTTTTCCCATGGAGATTTTTGAGGAATTCTAAAATTCCTCAAATGTCCCTTTCATTCTCACTTGGGGACAAGGAATCCCATTTTGAGGAAATCTTCTCACTCCCCAAGGGTACTTGGAAGGTACTTGTCCTTCCTCCACCTCATGTACCTTTTCCACCTCACTTACACCTCATCTCCCTTAGCCACTTCACCATCCACATGTCAAGATGCGAGGGCTTGTGAGTTCTCAACCCACCATAGCCCTTCATCTTGACCTTGTTGGATCAATCTCAACCGTTGAATTCTCTAAAGAATTCAAATTCTCCTATAAATACCCCCTCCTCAAGGGCATTTTCAACACTTTTTCATTTGAGTAACCTTATGCTGCCAATTTGCATTCTCAAGCATTCACCATCATTTATCCACTCACTTTGATCATCTTGCATATTCAATCTTTCATCTAGCTACACCAAAAATCCATCCAAGGAGCACACAAATTCATCTAAATCAAGGGCCAACCAAGGAGTCTTCAACAACAAGGAAGGTATAATCGATTTGCATTTTATTTTATCTATTTTCCTTGTTTTATCACTCTTTAGGCTAATCATTGAAGTGTTCTTAGTGTTTTATCATTTGCATTTTTAGTTATTTTTACACATTAGAATAGGGTAAAATTTTAAGATACACATTTATGGCATGCCCGGTGGGACCCACAAACGGGTTCTTGCATTTAACCTTCATTTTTGCTAAGTATTTTGCAGAAAAAGGTCGTAGAAAGGAAGAAGCACCCCTGTTTTTACTGCAGAAAGGTGGAAGCGCCCTCTGTTTTATTGCAGAAAGGCAGAAGCACCCTCTGTTTTACTGTAGAAACATGGAAGCGCCCTCTGTTTTACCGCAGAAAGGCCGCAGAAAGGCAGAAATGCCCTCTATTTTACCGCAGAAAAGTGGAAGCACCCTCTTGTCTGTTGTAGAAAGGCGATCACGCCCTATATCTAAAAATTTGTTTTTTTGGTAATAGTTTGTTGCACTTAGGCGTATACGTCATTTTGTTTAGAAGATCTTTTCTAACACTTTCTTGCAGTAGGGCATACAACTTTTCTTTTTCAAAAATCTGATAAAGTTTCCTGCAGAGGGGCGGATACGCCCTTTTATTTTTGAAAGGCTCTTTTCCTCTAACATTTTGCTGCAGAAAGGCAGAAGCGCCCCCTATTTTGCTGCAGAAAGGCAGAAGCGCTCTTTGTTTTGCTGAAAAAGGCGGAAGCGCCTCTGTTTTTATTGTAGAAAGGCGGAAGCGCCCCCTGTTTTACCGCAAAAAGGTAAAAGTGCCCCTGTTTTGCTACAGAAAGGCAGAAGTGCCCCTGTTTTGCTGTAGAAAGGTGGAAGCGCCCCCTGTTTTACCACAGAAAGGTGGCTACACCCCAAAATAGCACAGTTTGGAAGCATATTATGGCGTAATTGACCAAGAATGAAGGATAAGATAGCTAATGTTTGCTTGTAGGGCCATCTATTTGATCAAATTTTTGAAAAAGTATTCTTGTTGTTTGAACATAGTCTAATTAGGGGGACGTAACCTTTATTGCTTGTTGTGTTTGTCTATTATTATGTCACCCAAGGGGGCATTAATTTGTTTTCACATTCCCCTTGCACTTTGTGTGAGCCTGGGGAGTAATTGGAAACGGTTAGTGTCTTCTTTCTAGTGGAACCTACTTGGGGATTTCATCACCCCAAGGGACGATTCCAACCATGCATACCGGCAGGGTATATAAAGGGGGGAGAATGAAAGTTGTACCCCAATCCATTCACATCGTAATTGGCGGAGCGTCGAAGCTAGGGTGATACCTAGATAGACGTGAAGAGTTGGTCCGAGCCTTTCAGTATCTCACTGGGGTTCCTGACTCATGTTTATGACGGGCTGGTGTTCACGGTTGTGCCTCACGTACCAAGAGTATATCGAGGACTCCTTAGAAGCCTTGTGCATCCTAGATTAAGACATTTCCTGGCCATACCCTTAACATTAATCATAAGATTGTGCTTGCTTGAAGTGTTCTCTTATGAAAAACCTATGAAATCTTTGATACATTAGCCTTATTTTATCATTTTGAGTCCTTTCCATAGCCATTTCCATCAAAACCAAGCTCTTTCTAACTGCAGAAAGGTAGAAGCGCCCTCTGTCTTACTGCAGAAAGGCAGAAGCGCCCTCTGTTTTGTTGCAGAAAGGCAGAAGCGCCCCTATTTTGCTGTAGAAAGGTAGAAGCACCCCTGATTTACTGCAGAAAGGCAGAAGCGCCCTGATTTACTGCAGAGGGGCAGATTTTCCCTCCTGAACACCCGAAATCACCCCATTTAGATCCGTTTAGCCTCTAAACCATCATTTAATCATTCCCAACCATTATCTCATCACCCCAAGCCTCCGTTTCGTCACTCTAAGTCTCCCAAAACCTCCATTTGATCAGTTTAAACCTCCATCTTATCATTCCAAATCTTTGTTTAACCATTCTAAATACCCACTCATTCTCCACAATCATCTTCAATCCACCTGTTCATTCTAATTTCCTCATATTCCATTTAAAAGTCCATACCATCACCTAGCGAACATCATAATTTTACCATTTATATCACCAAGCACCACTCATAACCGAACCGCCTTAACCTTGTATTACAAAGTGGTTACCTAAATGGACCATAGCGCTTGAATTTGATTACTAGTCTTTAACTTTGACCCCAATCAATTTGCTTCCATCTTGAGGTGAATTCGGTGTTGTAAGTTATCATCCTCAGCCCAATCAATCCATTCCTATCTTAAGGTGGATTCGGTGCCGTAATCATCCTCTTATTCAATCAAAGCTCTAGGTCACTAAGGGTAACTTCCTTTGATTAAACTTAAGGTCTCTCTCACATCTTTCATCATCCAATCATACCCATCCAATCATCCAAATCTATCAAAACCAATCATTCGATCAAATTACCCAATCAACCAAATCACATTTGTTCAACCAATGCTATCCTATTGATCTTAATAATCTAATCCAATTCAATCAAAATCCAATCTTGCCAATCCAAATTCGATCCCATCAAAATCTGATCCAATCTGATATATCTAAACAAAATCTGATCAAAATTCAAATCCTATCCAAATCACATCTCATCCAACTACAATCAATTCATTCGTCAAAAACATCTTTGTAATCCACCCATAGCACATTTGCATGCTCGTTCAAACTAGGTCACAAGCTAAGAGACAAATGGAACAACAACAAGGTCAAAATTCCCAAGCAAACATGTCTCAAGACCTTAATAACAATACAAATCCCACCAATGGTGCAAATATTGCTCAAAATGTCCCCCAAGATCCTCATAATGGTACTTCATCACACTCCAACATCAAGAATTAGAACAACTCACCACATGGTGAAGAGAGTATGGCTAATCAACCAGAACTCACACTGGAGGAACATTTTAGTAATCCTACCAATGTGCAAATGACTGACCGTTTGCTTGAAAAACATGGGGAAGAAATTTTGGCCCACCTAATTGAGAAGGGTGTCAAACCCCCCTCAGGTGTTGACTTGTCCAAATGTGGGAATTCCCCATCTAACATACTCCAAGGTTCACAAAATGCACCAAAAGGTTCGTACTTCCCCAATGTTCCTCCAGTTGAGGGTTGGCATCAACCTGAATTTGGCAATGTTGTTCTCTATCATGTTAACTATCCCCCACACGCTTCAACTTCAATTATGGGAGGTCCTCAAGTGCTTGATCCCAATAATCCTTTTGCCTATGGTATGCCACAAAATGTTCCACAAACTGGGCCATTAACGTTAACAACACCCACTCTTTCGAATCAACCTACAGTCAACACTAGGGGCACCCCCTTTACCACATCGCTTCCACCTCCTGGGACCACAAATCTACCATCATCTTCATATACATCTCAATAGCTTCACCAATCCAACATTCTGCCTCAATTACCTCCACAAGGCACACCCCAGCTGAATGTTCCGGGTGGTACCCAACAACCCCCTTTACAAAACGCTTCTACGCTAACTCAGCCATCTCATCAGCAACCACCTATACATAATGCTTTGGTCTCTTCACAACAACCACCATACCGACCACAAGGCAATCCATCTTGACCTATCGCTCAGACCATGTCCCCCTTTCTTGCATCCATTTTGCGTCCACAAGCTCAACCACAACACAACATCCCATCTCGGCCCATACAACAATTGACATCACAACAACAACCCCCTCAACACTACTACTATCACAATCAGCAGCAACTTCACCAACAATCGCTTTATGTGACCTCTCAACTATCACAACAATACCTTCAACACCAACAAGCCAATATGCAACATCCCATCCAAGCTCCTCCATAGCTCACCCCACACGTCTATCAAACAAATCCGTACCATACCCCACAACAACAGCCCCCATATCAATAAAATCCCCTATCTTACCAGTAAGGCATATCATCATCCAACCATCCAAATTCCTATTTCAACAATCCGACGTCCTCTCAGCAGGATCCTTTACCATCCTATCATCAATATCCCCCCAACCTGCCACCGACCAACTCAGATCTATTGGAAATCAAAGCCGCTCTGAAAGACCTTCAAGCCAAGGCTACCAAACAATCATTCAAATTTGAAGACATATGCCCATATCCATTTGATCCCTCCATCTCATTAATCTCGTTTCCTAAACATTTTGAAATACCAAAGTTTGACAAATACAAGGGAAACAAAGACCCTAAGGCTCACTTGCAGGAGTTTTACTCCCAGTGCCAAGAAGTTATGTACAATGACAACTACCTCTTGCGCCTATTCCCACGAAGCCTGACAAGCCATGCCTTGGATTGGTTCATGACCCTCAAAAAAGGGTCCATAAAAAATTTTGCAGACCTGTTAGAAAAATTTGTATCCTACTTCTCTTTCAATTTGGAGAAGGACACGGACACCTTAGATCTCCTCAAAGAGAAATGATGTAAGGGGGAAACCTTTACTAGCTACCTACAATGGTGGCGTGCATTAGCAAGCTGAATGAAGACCCCTCTGAAAGAAAAAGACATGGTCACTCTTTTCGTGGAAAACACTCATCCTGACATGGCCCATAATTTTAGGTTACATTGTGTCACCACCTTCGTGGAGATAGTAGAAAAGGGACCCATCCTTGAACGTGCCCTTATTGCCAAAGGACACATCAAAATACATAGTCATGATAAAGAGAGGTCATTTGGCGATAAACCATGATTCTGGAACAAGAACAAGAATGCGGTGAATGACGGCGTGACAGACACTAAACACGTCCAAGTGGCTAATGCATCCCAAAAACAACAACCATCTGTACCTAACACCATCTCTGTGCCACAGGGGACACCTCTCCCTCCTCAACAGTTGAACTAGAACAATCAAGGGAACACCAAACGTCAGTATGCTCAATTAGGAGAACCTCTGAGTGTTGTCTTTAATAAGTTGTTACAAATCAACTATCCCATCACGTACCCTATCACTAAGCCATTTGACGAGTCCAAACCCAAGCCCGCGTGGTTTAAGGAAAATGAGTATTGTGAGTTCCATAAAATCAAAGGACACGCTTTAAACAAGTGTTAGGGTCTGAAAAACTACATCCAAGATCTCATTGATCGAGGTGATATCAAGGTTGACCCTAGTCAACCTTCATCATCCAATGCTCAATTACAGATATATCAAAATGCCTTTTCGAATCATAATCAAGGCCCAGGAACATCTAACAGTAATCCCCAAGGAAACAACACAAATAATGTGAGCTACAAGAATGTGCCCTTCAATTACGAGGGTGTTATTCATTACATTGAGCAGGTGGAACCTCATGTATCCATGATACATGTTAAAGCCAAAGACCCTCAATGTGTTGTTACTACACGACGAGCCCGCATCACTGTCCCTGCAGCCTCTACACCCGCCCAATCAACTCATGTAAGCTCTCAGTACAACATCCTTGATCACTTAAGAAAGACCCCTGCTCATATATCCATTTTGGATTTGCTTAAGTCTTCCCCGGTACACTAAGAAATCCTCAATAAAGCCCTGCAAGAAACCCGTGTGCCAAATGACATCGACCCCATGCAATTCCAAGCTTTGGTAGGTCACCTGGATTTATCCTATAAACTACACTTCAACCAAAACGATATGCCAAATATCGATGTCAATCATAATCGCCCCTTACATATTGAAGTCGTGGTTGCTCGCCATAAAATAAAAAGGGTCTTGGTAGATAATGGCTCTGACCTCAATTTGTGTACTTTGAAATTCATAAAACAGGTGGGGTATACTCAAGCGGATTTAAGTAATCAGATCATCACAATCAAAGCCTATGATAATGCAGAAAGAAATTCAGAGGGAATCATCAGTCTTCCTATCCAAGTGGGACCTGTGCTTCAATACACTACCTGTCATGTCCTTGATCTGGACTTACCATATAATCTCCTCCTTGGCCGCCCGTGGCTCTATGCTATGCAAGTCGTCCCCTCCACGTACCATTAATGCCTAAAATTCCCTGTCAACGGATAGGAAGTCACCATCTACGCTAATCCCCAACCATTTGAATATTTCCATGCTCTAGAAGCGTCATTTCCCCATTTACATTATTGTCCCGAGGTTGAAATGGGGGCATCCCAGTCATCATCCACTAATCCACCCTCCATCACGATAACCACTCCATCCTCCACCATTGATCCTATGGTCACCAAAGTCCAAATCATTGACAAAGGGTGTGGTGAATACGAAATGCATACGGCTCTCAATGTAGCAACCATGCCACTGTCACCACACGAGTATGGTCGACCTTCACATGCTACACAAAAGGAAGACAAGACTATCACCTTCAGTGGTAAAAACATCCCTACCACCACTTTCAGATCCCCATGTGTCAAGATAGATGCACCAGAAGAGGACATAAGCCAATGGGTCTACCAAGAAGAACCCTAGCCGGATCCTCCTCTAAAGGAATATTTTCAGGAAGCATATCTGTGGTCAGTTAAGTTTGTAGAAAAATATAACTACCAAGGCAGGGGCCTAGGTAAAGAAGAACAAGGGCGGTTGCAACCTATTGATACACCAAAGTTACCAAAGAACATAGGCATTAGATACGATAAAAAATAGAAAAGCCCTGCAACATCGTCTAATACCTCCAATAGTGTCACCGTGGACAACGGCTCATTGGAAGATATACCCGAGGAGAAATCCATCATACATGCATACGATGACGTCGATCACACCGACTTATCATCCATTTTCAAATGCCTATCTGTCTGCACCATCAGCCTATCCCTTTGTCACCTTGAGCTTATTGATTGGGACCTACGTAATACCACACCTGTCAATATGTCTGCAGATACATATGTAAACCTTATGGGATTGGGGGAGGATGAACACTCCAGTCGTAAAAATAAGAATAAGAAAAGTAAAAATCAGTCATCTAGTGAAAACCTCCTTGAGGCGCTTCCTGACCTTGAAAAAGTAAAAATAAAGGACGCATCCGACAGTGAAAACCTCGAAGAGGTGTTGGACGATGGAGATGTTCATCTTCCCCTTGTAGGAACTCAGTTATCCGCCCGATCATCCATTCTAATTGAAGAGACTCAAGAAGTTAATCTGGGTACAGCTGAAAATCCTAAAATAACCTATGCCTAAGTCACTCTTAGAGCAAGAGTATCCAGTCATCATGCAGCTACTCCGAGAAGGAATCATCAACTTTGCTTGGTTGTACTCAGACATGCCAGGCTTAGACCCTGCCTTAGTGGTTCATCATCTAGACGTTCGCCCAGATGCCAAGCCTATCAAACAAAAGTTCCACAAAATGCACCTGTAGGTAGCATTACTAGTCAAGAAGGAATTGGAGAAGTTACTAGAGGCAGGTTTTATCAGGCCGATTGACTACTCTGAGTGGATCTCCAATATAGTACCAGTTGCCAAACCAAATGGAGATATTCGGGTCTACACAAACTTTAGAGATCTTAACAAAGCCTGCCCAAAAGACGACTTCCCTCTGCCTAACATTGACATGTTGGTCGACCTCACAGCAGGACATGAGATGCTCTCCCTTATGGATGGCTTCTCTGGTTATAATCAGATTCGAATCGCACCTGAGGACCAACATAAGATCGCCTTCACAACACCTTGGGGTACTTTCTGTTACAATGTTATGCCCTTTGGTCTCAAGAATGTAGGGGCAACATATCAGAGGGCAATGATGGTCATCTTCCATGACCTCATTCATATCATCATGGAGGATTATGTTGATGACTTGCTAGGAAAATCTAAAACACGAGCAGAACATCCTACTGTCCTAAAGAAGATCTTTGAACGATTAGAACATTACAAGTTGCGGCTAAATCCAAAAAAGTGCGTCTTTAGGGTCACATCAAGAAAATTGTTGGGTTTTATAGTCTCTCGAAGGGGTATTGAAGTTGATCTTGCCAAGGTAAAAGCTATTCTGGACATGCCACCTCCATGCAATCTGAAGCAGTTAAGAAGCCTCCAGGGGAAGATGCAGTCCATCCGTCGGTTCATAGCCGAGCTAGCAAATAAATGTTAGCCATTCACCCATCTTTTGAAGAAAGATTCGACCTTCCGATGGACCCGGCAGTGTCAAATGGGTTTCGATAGAATTATGGAATATTTAGCTCATCCACTGATCCTGGTGCCACCTATTCCAGGAAAACCCCTCCTACTTTACATCTCTGCTACGTCAGTCGCCCTGGGGGCATTGTTGGCACAACATGATGAGTCGTTCAAAGAGAGGGCAATCTACTACATCAGTCGAACATTGGTTGGCTATGAGTTGAATTACTCCCCCATGGAAAAAGCTTGCCTTGCGCTAGTCTTCAGCACACAAAAACTCTGTCATTACATGCTCAGCCATCCAGTCAAATTAATCGCTAAAATTGATCCCCTAAAGTATTTGTTATCTAGAACCACTCTGACTGGCCGCATGGCCAAATGGGTCATGCTCCCAAGTGAATTTGACATAGAATATGTAGAGCGAAAATCCATAAAATTACAGGTCATAGCTGATCAATTGGCTGAGGCACCATTAGTAGATGCCTACCTGCTAGACACTGAATTCCCAGATGAAGAAGTCTACACAATTACAGAAGCACCAGCTTGGACGCTATATTTTGATGGCTCATACACTCATAATGGATTTGAGGTAGGAATTTTATTAGTTACCCCTCAAGGTGACTACATCCCAAAATCATTTAGGATAGCATTCCCATGTACCAACAACATCGCAGAGTATGAAGTCCTCCTCACCAGCCTCTAAATTGCAAAACAATGGCATATAACTCACCTAAAATTCTTTGGTGATTCTTTGCTAGTCATTAGATAGGTTAATGATGAATTCCTCACGAAAGATGATAAATTGTTACCCTATAAGCGTATGGTGGATGATTTCAAGAAATTTTTCACTTTCATACAGTTTGACCAAATCCCTCGGGTACAGAATAAAGTGGCAGACGCAATGGCCACTATTGGTTCCTTGATTGACATGCCTAAAGACCAGAAAAAATGTGAGTTTCTTGTTGAACAACTTTTAATCCCTGCATATGATGTTCCTAAGACTGATATGGTGTGCGATATTGTAGGTCCCGCCTCCCCTTGGTATCAGGACATATACACCTACCTACATGATAATATCATACCCCCATAACTTACACGCAACCAACGCAAATCCTTTATTCATCACTCTTCCCGATACATCATTGTCGGTGATACGCTCTATCGTTGTAGGTATGATGGAATCCTCCTTAGATGTCTGAATGAGACTGAGGCCCACGCGGCACTAATGGAAGTACATGGTGGTGTTTGTGGAGCTCACTCAAATGGTATGGCTTTGGCCAAAAGGATCCTACGAGCTGGATATTATTGGCCTACATTGGAACATGATGCTTGTGAATTTGTGAAGAAGTGCCTTCCATGCCAAGAACATGTAGATTTGATTCACGCCCCAGCACAAGATCTCCAGCCCCTCCTAGCATCGTGGCCCTTTTCTCAATGGGGTTTCGACTTGATTGGTAAGATTTACCCCCCATCATCTGACGACCATACATTCATAATTACCGCCACTGAATACTTCACTAACAGGGTGGAAGCAATGCCACTCTCACAAATCACCGATGTCCAAATCTCAAAATTTATCCTTTACCATATTCTCTGCAAATATGGTATCCCATCCACCATCCTCTCTGATAACGGAAAACCCTTCAAAAACCAAGCCATGAAACACCTCTGTGACACCTTTCATATCCAGCATTGTTGGTCAACGCCTTATTACCCTCAAGGCAATGGTCAAGTAGAAGCAACCAACAAGACCCTTATCCGCATCCTCAAGAAGGTTGTCAATAACACTGGACGAGATTGGCACCTCCATATTCATCCTACCCTCTGGGCATACCGTGCATCCATCTGTACCCCGATAGGCACCACCCCCTATTCTTTAATATATGGTGCTGAAGTCATCTTGCCAATTGAAGTTGAGCTCCCATCACTAAGGATTTCTCTAAAGAATCTTATCAACGAAGAAGATGCTCATGTCGCACGACTTGCATAGCTAGAATTACTGGATGAATGAAGAATAAAAGCCTATGATCACCTGCAAGCATACCAAAATCACCTCAAATGTAATTACAATAAAAAGGTCTATCCTAGACAATTCCAGGTTGGTGAGCTTGTTCTCAAAGAAAACCTATGCGCTCAACTGAACCATGATAAAAAAAGGAAAATTTGAGGCCAACTGGTTAGGGCCTTATATCATAGCTGCCAAATATGGATCTGGGGCCTACAGATTGACTACTCTTGAAGGAGATCCCCTTGCCGAACCCATCAATATCATCCATCTGAAGAATTTCTATGCCTAAGTCCGCTTGGTAACCCCACCTAAATCAGAAAATAAAAACAAATCAAAAAAGTAATAAAAAATCAAAAAAATAGTAAAGAAAAATAAATCTGTCCTATGGTGAAAACCACCTCTTGGTGGCGCCTTGGATAAGTATGAATGGTGAAAACCTGGTAACAAGCGTCATCTGTAGAGGGCTTAATCATTATCTACCTAACATCCTAGTTATTTTATGCTTTCATCTGCACTATCGTCCTTACCCACCTCAGCCTAGGCCGCTTGGTATTTATTGATTGAGCATTGGATGACTCATCTAGCCTATCCCTCATCCTAAGCATTTTAATATCCCACTTTGAGCTTATGTCATTCATTCCCTTTGTTGGTCGGTTCGTGTCACCATGTAGGATCATCCATCATGTCGATCTCCATCTAGATCTCATCCTTCCGCATCACCTTCATCCTCTGTCGAACTATGTTGCCCCTGCGCTTTCACGTAGGCAAGGTTGGTCATTTGATCCTCCCCCAGGCCTAATCTCCTTACATTCTCTGACCAAGATTTCCTGGCCCAACCATCTCACAACCGTGCACTTCACTTGGAAGCCATTGTCAACAAGAGAAAAATCAAAAGGGTCTTGGTGGATGGAGGTGCAGGTTTGAATATCTGTTCTCTTAGCCTCATCAAGCAATTGAAAATATTAGAAGATTCCATCGACAAAGCAAAGGGCATAATAATAAGAGCATATGATGACCAAGAAAGAGTGTCTCAAGGCACAATTAAGCTCCCTATCTAAGTAGGGCCAACACTCATGGAAACCACATGTCAGGTCTTGGACCTCGAATTGCCATACAATATCCTCCTGGGATGCCCATGGATTCATGCGATGAAAGCAGTAACATCAACCTTTCACCAATGTGTGAAATTTACACATAATGGACAAGAGGTTACCGTCCATGGGGATCCTGAGCCATTTTCATATTGCAAGAATCTTGAAGCCAAGTATTACAAAATACCCCAAGTGCCAAAGAATGATGAAGGCCCATCCACACCATACATCGACCCCGCCACTCTCGCGTCCACTTCTGCGACAGAGACACCCGCCATCCCCACCATCTCTGATATCAAGCTCATCATCCAGGTGGATGGTTGTGGAAGCTACAAACTCCCTAACAATGCTTTTGTGATAGGAGAGTTACCACAATCTCCTAGATCACGGGGACGCCCACAAGAAAATCAAGCTTCCAGATCACAAACCTATCCTAAAAATTATTCTGAATTCACAAGATGGGGAGATCTTGGCCATGAGGTTATTGAAGTAGATCCATCCCACATGTTGTATCAAGATGAAAGACCAGCAGCTAATTTACCAATGGACAAAAGAAGCAAGGGCCTACACATGATGCTTGCAATGGGTTACGACTGAAATCAAAGACTAGGACAAAATTACAATGGGATCATAATACCTATCATGCCAGAGACGCGACCCATAACAAATCTTGGTCTTGGATGTGCCACTCTGAGAATAACCATATGTGGCCAAAGTCCTCTAGTTAGAATGGCTAATATTTCTCCTCAGCCAGTACTAGTACAAGTACACTCACCAATAGTCACAAGTAGGGACACACATAACTTTATAACTGAGCCCTATATTAGTAGCGATGACGAAGATACCTTATCCAATCTACCTAGGCTATTCGAAGATACCACCTTGTGTATGATTAGTACCATATCCTTTGAACCAGATAGTCAAAATCATGAGATTCGTTTAGTCTACCCCCAACTGATCGACTATGACCAACGAGGACCACCAGTTCTCGATACATTCAAAAATGATGAAGTGCTCTCAGAATTCATGGGATTGAGGGATAATATTCTAGATGGAGATCACAAGGCAGGCTTTATAATGGAGTTGGACACACAGGCCTATTACGGGGAAATGATTGAGTCCTTCAGTCGCAAAAGTGAGAAACTAAGAATCATATCCAAGTCCTTGAGTGAAAACCACACTGTGGCACTCTCGACAAGAAAATAGTAAAAATAAAGGGACGTATCCAATGGTGAAAACCTCTTTGAGGCACTCGAGGATGAAGGATTCAATCTTCCTCTAAGAGCTATTCACCAAGAGAAGTCAGCAGTCTTGGCCGAAAAATGCAATCCGGTCAACATAGGAACATAGGAGACCCCGCATATCACATTTTATGTGGAATCAATATTATCAGAAGAGCAAGAACTCCTAGCAGCATTCCTAAAGGAAAGACAAATAAAATTTGCATGGAGTTGTGCTGATATGCCAGGGCTAGATCCAGAGACAGTGGTTCATCACTTAGCAGTGTATCCAGAAGAAAAAGCAGTCAAACAAAAGCTTCGAAAGATGCATCCTCAAATTGCTTTGTTAGTCAAAATGGAGCTCAAAAATTTGTTAGATGCAGGATTCATCCAACCAATCGATTATCCAGAATGGGTGTCAAATTTGGTACCTGTTTCAAAACCTGATGGAGCTATCAGAATCTACACGGACTTCAAAGATTTGAACAAAGCATGTCCAAAGGATGATTTCCCATTTCCCAACATCGACATGATAATAGACATGATAGCAGGACATGAGATGCTATCACTAATGGATGGATTCTCAGGATACAACCAGATCATGATCGCAAAAAAAGATCAACATAAGACTGCCTTCACTTGTCCATGGGGGACCTACTATTGGAACATGATGCCATTCGGCCTAAAGAACGCAGGAGCAACCTATCAAAGGGCCATGACACTAATATTCCATGACATGATCCACAAAACAGTCGAAGACTATGTCGATGACATTCTAGCTAAGTCAAGAAAGAGACAAGATCATATAGCAACCCTAAGTGTTATCTTTGACAGACTGGAGGAATACAAAGTCTAAATCCCAAGAAGTGCGTCTTTGGCGTACAATCAGGTAAATTGCTAGGATACATAGTATCCATGAGGGGTATCGAGGTGGATCCAACAAAAGTGAAGGCAATCTTTGAGATGGAAGCACCAAAGACATTAAAACAATTGAGAGGCCTCTAGGGCCGACTTCAATCCATCCGACGATTCATAGTACAACTGGCCGACAAGCAGAACCCATATTCTCACCTACTCCACAAAGGGGTGGCGTATAAATGGGATACAAAATGTGAAGAGGCATTTAACAAAATCAAGGAATATCTATTGACACCACCAATTTTAATGCCACCCATCCCAAGAAAGCCATTGATCTTATATGTGTCAGCAACAACAATATCCCTTGGAGCTCTCCTAGCTTAGCATGATGAAAATGGAACAGAGAGGGCCATCTACTATATCAGCGGGACAATGGTCAGTCACGAGCTAAATTACTCATTCATCGAGAAAGCTTGTCTCGTAGTAGTGTTTGCATCCCAAAAATTCAAACATTACATGTTGGCACACAAGATAAAGCTCATTGCCAAAATTGATCCCCTCAAATATCTCCTATCAAAGGCAATGCTCACAGGAAGAATGGAAAAATGGGTAATGATATTATCAGAGTAGGACGTTGAGTATGTGGAGTGGAAATCCATTAAGGGACAAGTTATTGCAGATCAACTAGCAGAAGCACCCATTTATGCTGAGAACCCTCTTGTCTCAGAATTCCCAGATGAGTCCATTTTTAACCTCAACGTAGCAAATCATTGGAAACTATACTTCGATGGTTCATACACACAACATGGATTAGGAGCTAGTGTCTTCTTCATCACCCCACAGGGGGACTGCATACTGAAGTCATACAAACTAGCATTTCCTTGTACTAACAACATCGTAGAATACGAGGCTTTGACTATAGGCTTCAAGATAGTAGTACAATGGAATATCATAGCTCTCAAGGTGTATGGAGACTCTCAGTTGATCATAAATCAGGTCAACAATGAATATCAAACTAAGGATGACAAGCTAACTCCATACAAGAAATTGGTGGAGACTCTAAAGGAATTCTTCATTGACATAACATTTGAGCAGATTCCAAGAACCAACAACAGAGCAGCAGATGCCATGGCTACAATTGGGTCTCTATTAGACATCCCTCATAATGTGCCAAAATATGAATTTCTGATTGAGCAGCTTCTCGTTCCCACATTCGAGGTACCGGAATTGAATTTCGTGTGTGAAATCGTTGGTCCTGGTGATCCTTGGTACCATGACATCTACACATATCTTCGCATAGGAGTCATACCCGCTAACCTACCATCGAGCCTAAAATGGACCTTTATCAAAAAAACATCTAGATTTGTGATCCTAGGTGATACCTTATAACGTAGAAGCATAGAAGGTACCTTGCTATGTTGTTTAAACATTAAGGAGGCATTGACCGCTCTAACTGAGGTTCATAACAGTATCTGTGGCTCACACTCGAGCGGAATGACCATTGCCAAGAAACTGCTGAGGATGGGGTATTACTGGCCCACAATGGAAAGAGAAGCACATGATCATGCTAAAAGGTGTTTACAATGTTAGCAGCATGGGGATCTCATCCATGCTCCAGCTCAAGAGCTTCACCCGATCATCACACCATGGCCCTTCTCGCAGTGGGGACTCGATCTTATTGGAAAAATCACACCCACCTCATCCAATGGCCATAAGTTCATCATAACTACAACTGAGTACTTCACAAAATGGGTGGAAGCCATACCCATGACATATATCACTGGGAAGCAGATCTCAAAAGTTATCCTAAACTATCTCATCTATCGTTACGGTGTCCCACAAGCCATTATCTCCGATAATGGGACACCCTTCAAGAATCGGGGAGGTTCACAACTTGTGCACTGAAATTCAAAATCCGACATCGCTTCTCCACCCCGTACTATCCCCAAGGCAATGGCCAAGCAGAGGCCACGAACAAAACCATCCTCAAAATCCTTAAGAAAAGCAGTCAATGCGCAAGTCGTGGCTGGCACCAACTTAATAAGCCCTTTGGGCTTATCGAACTAGCATCCGCACCCCCTGGCGCCCCCCCTTCTCCTTGGTCTACAGGATCATAAGTAGGTACTCCCCATTGAGATTGAGCTCCCATCCCTCAGAATATCATTGCAAAACCTCATCACGGATGAGGAATATCGGGTATCAAGACTAAATGAGTTGGAGTTACTAGATGAGAGAAGGATCAATGCTTTAAATCACTTGCAAGTCTATCAAAATAGACTCAAACGAAGCTACAACAAGAAAATCAGAAGCGGGACTTTCCAAATTGGAGAATTGGTCTTGAAAGAAAATTAGAAGAATGTCCCAAATCCTAGCAGCAAAGGCAAGTTCGAACCTAATTGGTTAGGACCGTTTGTCATAACAGCAAGTTATAAATCAGGGGCATATCAGCTATCAACACCCGAAGGGGAACCTCTGCAAGAGCCCATGAATAGCTCCATCTCAAAAAGTTTATGCCTAAATCTTCTAGGGTATAAAACCAAAAATCCAAAAAATCAGAAAAATTCCAGAAAAAATGGTTACTTCGGCAAAAACCTGGCAAACAGGCATCTTGGTGACAAGCCAAAAAATAAAAAAAAGCAAATAATCCAAAAAAAATAGAAAAAGGATAAAAAAAATATCCTCTAGTGAAAACCACTTTGGTGGCACTTTGGGCAAGTACCTTGGTGAAAACCTGGCAAACAGGCGCCTTGCGTAAATAAGCACTTTCCATCCACCAGGATCTTTATGGCTTGATCTACATCATCCATCCATTTTGCTTCCACCATCTATCGCAATCAGGTCTCCATCCATCACTCATCCACTCACATCCGCACCATAGCTTGGTCATGTGTTTGTATCATGATCCCTCCTAGTACTACTCGGCTCATCCTCAAGGTTAGTTTGTCTTGCCTTTATCGGGGTAGTCTATTGCATCACGCTGGGGGCATGTTTTTATCGGATCAGATTTGTGTATGGTCTTAAAGTCCTCAAATCAGAAAAGATAAAAACATCAGAAAATCAGAAAAATCCAAAAACATTCAAAATATATCATAATCCAAAAATAGGTAAAAAAGATCATGCAAAAAGTCAAAAACAAGGCCGTCTAGTCAAACTACGTCATCTCTGAGCTTGAACGTAGGCAAGGTTGATCTTTGATCATCCCCCAAGACATTTAGGTCAGTCCTATAGGAGTCCGTCATAATAAACTGACATTTCATTATGTATATCTTCATTTGTAAATCGGTCGAGTTGTCAGTCGAAATACGTGGTCTCTGTGTATATAACGTAGGCAAGGCTCATTTGTTGATCAGCCCTCGAGACCCCTAAGATAGGTCTTTAGGTAGTCTCTTGGTCAAAATCTCAGAAAATCTCAAAAACATCAAAAAATCAAAAATCAAAACATTCACAAAATCTCAAAAATACCAAAAAATAGCTTCAAAACATTCCAAAAAATGTCAAAAACATCCAAATATTTGAAAAAAACCCATCCATCTCATCTCGCTTGCACCCGCAATAAAAACAACTCACAATAAACTGATCTTCATCCTCAACCTTTGGTGAAACATTTAGAAACAAGTCTAGCAGGTTAAACGTGAAAACTCAAAAACGTCAAGTCAAAAGTCTAAGTCAGTGCGCAAGCAAGCTGGTTATCTCTTCGTATTAGTAACACATCATCTGAAATGGTCTCATATCAATCATCCCTTATAAACGAAATGACGTGCCGCCATCCACTAACATGTCCTAGGATGAATCCTTCCTACAATGGGCATTATCTTTTGGCAATAAGTTTCGTTCATCATCCTTAGAAAACACATCCTCTTTCCGTTAGCGGTATTGAAGAGCATCAGTCTGTTTGTTTACTTGGTCTTTATCTTTTAACTTATCTTATTTGTGCTCATCAAGGATTTCTTGATGATATCCCAAAACAAAGGATTTAGAGAGATAGGAATGGGGCAACGAACATTATCTTTTATTTGTTGTGCTTGTTGGACACTCTTGTAATATAACCTCGGCGAATACTTGCTTTGTTAGGTATGTATGGAAGAGGTCTAGGGAAACTTGTTGACTATTACAGGGATAGGTTTACCTTTCCATGTTTTGGTCTGAGATGTCTGAAACTTTTGAAATGCATCTTAGCAAGGTTTTTGTATGTCAGGTGTGAACAAGAATACTCCTATCTGATTGTCGAGTCAAAGTCCATCACACTAAGTACCACGCCATCTTGGTTTTCTATACCTTGATGCCTCGTACTACGTGTGTTATCAAACATAAGAAAATTTGGCGCTTTGAAAATCCCAATTCCTCAGCAAGTAATCATCATAATCATCATCATCATCTGCATTTGTGTCATCATGCGTCTTGTTGAAATGACTTCTTCTTTTCTTACTACCCACGCTAACAAGGTACTATGACAGTTGATCACCATCACCATCACCGTCATTGATCCTGCATCCACAAATCATTAGCATATTGCATAACATATCATATAGGAAACATACACATTGCATATTAAATAAGTGCATTCATGACATCGCATTCCACCCATTACGTAGCATCTCATGGCATTACATTGATCATTGCATAAAGCATTCATTTGCATTTCATAAATCATCGCATAATATAAACGGAAACATCTCATAATCATCATAATCATAAACAATAGGAATATAAGAATTTCATTCATTACGCATCAGCATATAACATCGCATTAATATACTATTGCATCACATACATCATCATTTAGGATAATAACATTTGTTATTCTAAGAATCTCATAACACTATTTCATTAGCATCATATCACAAACATTGCATCATATCACATTCATCCATAAGTCATTTCATATAGAAATATTTTCCCACATATCATTGCATATACTATAAATCAAATCAATATCACATATTGCATCAACATAAAATAAATCATCATATAGATACCATTATTGCACATCATATCATAGGTTAGCATAATATAGATTTGTTAGTCATAATCATCGCATACATCATTAGAAATAAATGCATCCATGGGAACATCATTGCAAAGCATATAGAAATAAACCATCCATGCATAAATAAAAGTACACGGCACATCACATCAAAATCATCATCGGCTCATGTATATCATCAATCATATCACTGTCATAGTACAAAGAATAATAATAGAATCACTGTACATATATGTCAATCAGTACAAAATGCCCATCAGGCTAGCAAAAAATGAGCCCATAAAGCACAAAAGATACATCATAAAATCTGGATCAAGCCTAATCTCCACGGATGCTGTCCTCGCCTCTGTCACCATGACCCTCTGGTGGTCTTTGGCTGGCTCGCTCTAAGTACTTTGGGACCCAATCTACTCTAGGTACATGGTCATGGTAGGCCCGAAGGTAATACTCTATCTCTTGGATAACATCTCTATAAGATCGTACCGGCACGGTACCCTGAGACGAGGAGGTTGTCATTCTCTCAATCTGCCGCCTGTGACCTAGCTCTGTCGCTGCCTATAGCTCTGCAACCTGTCTCTACTACATAGTTTGATCCCTCTCTGCTATAAGCTGCTCCCTCTTAGCCCATGCCTAGTCCCTCTCAGTTGTCACTACATATACCTGTGCCTGTAACTGCAAAATCAAGGCATCCCGTGCATTGACCTGCCCTGCTGGTTGTGCTCATGGTTGCGCGTGAACTTGCTCCTCACCCTCAGCTCCTGGTGGTGGGACTGGCAGGTCCTGCTGCTGGTCCTGCATGGGGACATCTCCCTGACCTAGTGGAACTGGGGGCACCCCTAGTGGATCCTGTCGGATCTCGACCCTCGGTCCTCGCCCTCATCCTCATCCTCTACCCTTGCCTCTGACCCTATATGCCTCTGGATCCTCACCTGGAACAATCAACCGTAGGGGAGGGCTAAACCAGTCTTTGTAGGCCTGTGTGGTGCCCGGATCTGCCAAACCCTAATCGTAAGCCCAAGGTCGGACCACCAACTATCAGAAACTGTCAGCCACCTCCGCGGTAGGAATACCAGGCCCCCATGACACCTATGTCATGCTGCGTGCAAAAACGGCCACATAGCCATCATCTGGCCGATCTTGCAGCTCTCCAAACTAATGATGTACACACCCGGGCAGGTATCTCTTATCATAGTGTGCTCTCGCCCCTGCATGTATCGATCCTGGCAACAATAGAAGAGTTGGTCTACATCATCAGCCCATCCAGGCTGACCGAGGTATGGTCTCCAAGTGAACACAAGCATCTCATCTATGACTTGCCTGTAGTAGAGGATCTCGTGCTCTCCAGTGTGTGTGAAGGACACACTACCTCTGTATCGTGTCACCAGGGCATCCTCTGCCCCCATTGGAATCGAAACGACCCGTGGACGTAGCACAGAAATGTGCTCCCACACCCAAACATGCAGAAGTGTCACCTCAGCTCCCAACGCTCTACCATCCATGTACGCGTACTCATGCAAATCCCTGTAAAGTGAAGCCAGAAGGACGGGCCCCCATGCAAACCGAACTGGCCTATCTCGGACCATCCTCTCCTACCAGTATCCCCATCTAGGACTGAAATACCACCCTCATCGGTCTAGGGCAACCAAACCCGAAATGATCACTGCAACGGCCCAGTGAAAGGGAGGTGCTATGACTCGGTACCGCTCTAGCTCGATCTGACCCTCACAATAGATAATGTCCCAAGTGATGAGGACTTGGGTGCAGCACTCGCGTCCCTCATCCATGTTGTAGATCACCCGGCGGCCATGAATGGGAAATTGTAGTATGCGCCAGACCTCCTCCAATGTGACGGTCGCCTCACCAGTGGGAAGATGAAACGACGACGTCTCGTTGTGCCACCACTCTGCCAGTGCTGACAACACCCTGAGGTGTGTGCACATGGGCATCGCGTACGCAATGTGCCATAGTCTTGCAGCTCCCAACTGATCCTGATCTCTGTCGCTAAAGTCCTATAGGATACTCGCCAAATCCCGCAATTGGTGCTCCCAAGAATAAAGCTCCCTAGGCCCGTCCTGCATCAACAAAGTCGGCATGTTAATTTTTTTGGAAAATTCCTAACCTAACACTCCAAACTCGTTCCCAGCGGCATAGTTTGTGAAGGCATTGTAGTTTGAGTTTTCTCAAACTTCGACATTGGACCCATAATTTAGCCAAATAGCGCCGCCACGGCGCACTTTAACCCCCAGCGTCACAGTTTTCATGAAAAGGGCGCCGCCACAGCACACTTTTCCAAATTAGCTCGCCAAGTCTGAGTCGAGCTCAAGCCCAGCGATGGAGTTTTTAAACTCCAAATTGCACCACTGCGATGCTAAACAATGTCACTTCAACACAAAGAGGCAATTAGCGGTGCACTTTAAACACCGAATGGTGCTATAATAGCGCCACTGGAGGTGAGCTCATCCTTAAACATGTAATAAATGCGTTAAAACAAAAAAATGAAGAGTCAGTTAGGGCCACATACTGGGGCATCGATGTCCACAATCCAAGCAAAGTTACCATGCTAAAATACTTAGCCATTTCCATCCATCATTCAAATTCTTAGCTAGGCTTTTTGCAAATTTGGCTTGGAGTTCTCATCTTTTGTCAAAGTGGATCAACCATATCTTCAACATTCAAATCTTGCATCATAGGAATTGGAAAAGGGCCAATTTTCACATCAAATTGGCACCAATTCCCCCATGGGATCAAGTGTTTGCTATTTAAATTAGGAGTTAATCTAGTTTTTATCATTTCATTTTGTTCTTACTTATTTTCTTTCCTATTTTGAATTTGCAAATGGATTTCATGGGGAATCCTTGTTTTAGCTTGCAAATCCTTGTCTAACTCATTTATTCATGTTGTTTTGCAGGTACTAGGAAAAGGGTTCACACATTAGGTAACTTTTATTAAAAAATGTTACCCTTTGTTTTTGTAATAGCTTTAACAAACTGAATGATGTATCTTCCAACGTTCTAAATAATAAAGTTTTAAAATGAAACTAAACGATGCACAAAAAATTGTTCTAAATATTAAGTTGTTATTTTTAAACAGTGTTGAACGTTACATGTTCAACTGTTTTCCACATCTTAGGTTGCTATTTACTATAATTTGAATGATAGTAATAATATCATTCTATATGATATTAAATGTTTTAAAAATGATTAAAACATAACGATATTATTCATATTGTTCTAAACGATATTTAATGTTTTAAAATGATGTTCAAATCTGCACAATATAAAAACCTATCTTTCTTTGATATCAATGGTTTAAGTGTGAGATAAAATTGAACGACTTGTATCATTCTGAGTAAGTTTATATTTCTAGTGAACTCTGATTTAAGTCAGAATGATACATATATCGCTCTCAAGTGCAAATGATACCTTATCATTATACTATGTTTTGCAATGGAAATACAAATTTTGCACAAAACTTATTACACCTTGAAAAGTTTATTTTGCTAAAACTAATGATGACTTGATTATAAATGAAACATAACGTTCATATAGAATAGAACGTATTAAGAATAATCTTGGTGATTTCTCCATGCAAGTAAGACATAATGAAGATAGTAATGTTTAGATTCTGTCTTAAATCAAATTAATTCTAGTGTCGATTACTTTTTGTGTCAATGCAAAATGACTTTGTGACATTTTGGATGGAATTTAGACTCAAACATTAGTCTAGTGAATGTTTTGTTAGTTATACTCTTTATATTTTCACTTGAATCTACTTGTTGATATAGATCAAATTGTGCATGAATGGGAAATCTAATGGAAGTTGATGTCTTTTTGAAACATAGTGATCTACATGTAGAATGGATCTTTTTGTTTATCTGAAAGAATGTATACACATACATTTATATAGTTAGAAGGTCATATATGTGTACATGCATAAATACCCCATTTATGCATATACACATACATGCAATATACCTTTCTTTTATCAACTTACTCCTTTTCTTGAATAATGATTGATTGATTTCATTGTAAACAAGAAAGGAATAAGGTTATGGAATGATACCTTATATGTATTGGATGTGTATTTATGATTCCACTTGAATAATGATTAGAGATCAAGTTAAATGGTAGGTTTCATGTTGAATAATAATTGTGCATCAAGAACCGCCATACATGTAGATAGTGTTGGATACATGACTTGATGAAGAAATGACTATACAAATTAATTCTAAACTAGGATCCCGTGCTCATGAATTATTGATTATTCTTTCCCATGTAAGATAGGTAGTGGTTGTGCCTTTAATCATCAAACATGTCATCTCATGACAGTTAGATATGAGATAATGTGGTAATGAAATCTCTTTGCTTAAGAATGTATACTCATATATATTTATCCATATATATGTATATACATACATACATGATCTATAACTTCTTTATTTAATAATGCATTTTAATTACTTTCATGCTAATACTTGCATGTTCTTACATTGGATCCATGATAATTCTTGATATGCACTTATGAATAGAATATTGAAAATCTTGTATGCATATAGACAAGTTATCATGATAGCATATGTATACTAGTAAAGATTTGCCTTGTTGCTTTTAATGGTGAACCAAGCAACGTTGATGATGGATTGGTTTGTAGCACTCATGACTAACTATGTATGTGCATGATTGTCAACTATGATGATGTTTTTGGTGTAATCCTTGTTTTTGATAAATAATGATGTGATTAGATGTTAATATGACTTGCTTCACACATTCCATTACTCCTTTTCAAAGTTGCATTCCAAGTGCCATGATTTCTGAGTAATCACTCATCAAATATTGTTGCCCTTTTGCACTTTGGTCTCTTAAGAGACTTCCTCGGTAGAAAGTGGCTCAGACTATTTTGGCATGTTTGGGTGTGAAAGAGGACCTTTCCTAACATAAACCCACCCATACAAACATGTTGGAACAGTTGGTTCAGTATTATGACAAATAGAGAAGAATCTACACACGCACCTTCCTCAACTTCTTGAGAGAAAGAAGAATCTCTTCATTGAATACATTATGTATCTCATTCAATTTGATCTGCTTCTTTTTCAAGTTTTTTTAGAGCAGACTAACCTCCTTTTCGTTGATGATAAAATCTTCTTCTTGTCTTTTAATTCCTTTTCTAAGTGGTTAATTTTAGTCTTCAGTTGTTTTGCTTCAATTTCAACACTTCCATTTATTGCCTTTGCATCTGCAACTATTGTTATCATCTTTGGAAGTATCTTTTTTATTACAAAATGCAAATGATTATTTTAACAAGTTCTTTACAGAATTTCTCTACCTTTATAGATAAGACTTTCAGGTGTCCACTGCATCGATTCTCCTTTTTTTCACTTACATTTCATATTGCTTCTTCCTTATGATCTATTTCCAGTTGTATTTTCTCCATGAAAGTCTTAAGTTCAAGAATCTTTGACTTCATTTGTTCATTTTTCAATTTTTCCATAAAGATTGGAATGATTGCAAGATATTCCCAAAATCGAAAATGTATGGAAAATGTGGTAGCACAGACAAGGCAATGAGTTGTTTGAAAACATTCCTCAAAGAAATGTGGTCTCATGGTGATGGAAATCACCATGAGACCACATTTCTTTGAGGCATTTTTTCAAACAGCTCAATACCCTGTCTATGCTTTTGCTTACTATAATTCTTTGATAGATTTTTTCCATGCATCTATAGTTTGGTCAAAAGCACATGTTTTAGGCTTTTAGCCATAGTAGTAGGAACCTTGGAATGGGGTATGACATCTATCAATACATAAAAGGGGGATTTTTATGAGTGTTATGGTTGCAATTGCCTTAGTAGACACATGCAAAATGTAGATGCATAGTCAAGTCACATGAACTATTTGAAAAAATGCCTCAATGAGAGATGTCCTCATGGTTAATGTGGATGCATTGACAAGGTATTGAGCTCACTACCTTATCAATGCTACCACATTAAAAAGGTAGTGAGCTGTTTGAAAAAATACCTCAAATAAATGGGCTCTCATATTGATATACATCACCATGATACCCCATTTCTTTGACACATTTTTTCTTACAATTCTCACTACCTTGTCAATGCATCCACGTTGACAAGGTATTAAGATCACTACCTTGCCAATGATACCACATCGAAAAGGTAGTGAGGTGTTTGAAAAAAATCCTCAAAGAAATGGGGTCTCATGGTGATATACATCACCATGACACCCCATTTCTTTGAGACATTTTTTCTTACAATGCTCACTGTCTTGTCAATGCATCCATATTGACAAGGTATTGAGCTCACTACCTTGTTAATGCATCCACATTGACAAGGTATTGAGCTCACTACCTTGTCAATGCTACTGCATTAACAAGGTATTGAGTTGTTTGAAAAAATGCCTCAAAGAAATGGGGTGTCATGGTGATATACATCACCATGACACCCCATTTCTTTGAGGCATTTTTTCAAACATCTCGCCACCTTTTCATTGCTACCTTGTAGGAAAGCTAATAAAAGGACAATATAACAACAATATAGTCAAAGTTAGAGTTTAGATTTTTATTGAAAAACAATGCATTTACACTATGCATTACTAAATTTAGGACGTTAATTAAAATGGTATAAAATGTAAGAGGAAAGGGCACAAACATACATTTTTTAAGAGATCAATCAAACTGATTTTTTAAAGGATGTATTGCCAGTGGTTAATCATTGAGTAAAAATATTCATTCTCATAAAGGTATGGCCAAAATCAATAGGATGAATGATAGAATGAGGTGATGAATAAAAAAACAATTATTGAAAATTGACTAGTAAATCAAGTGGACCAACTTCTATTGAGTCAAATAATGAACTCACAACTAATGAATTAATAGAAAATTCACCTATCTATAAGTGGGGTTAGAAGGAATATTGTTTGAACTATTGAATAGAAAAATGCCTCTAAGAAATGGGGTTAGAAGGAATATTGTTTAAAATATTGAATAGAAGGTAGTGAGTTGTTTGAAAAAATGCCTCTAAGAAATGGGGTCTCATGGTGATGTATTTTTCTTACAATGCTCACTACCTTGTCAATGTGGTAGCAATGAAAAGGTAGTGACCCTGTCTTGATGCGGTATGTGGTAGCATAGACAAGGTAGTGACCTTATCAATGCAGTAGCATAGACAAAGTAGTGAGTTGTTTGAAAAAATGCCTCAAAGAAATGGGGTCTCTTGGTGATACAAGGTAGTGAGCTATTTAAAAAACCCCATTTCTTTGAGGCATTTTTTCAAACAACTCACTACCTTGTCTACACTACCACATTGACAATGTAATGAGCTTGTCAATGCTCACTACCTTGTATATGCTACACATTGAACCAAAACATATAATCTACCCAATATTCATATGTAAACTTCAAACCAAAACATAAGTACAAATTTGGAACCAAAACATATGTAAACTTGAAATATAGAAATGAAAGGACTAACTATCAACTAATATTGATGTGCATACTTAGAAATTTTAATACAAGTTAATGTGCATAATTACAAATTAATAAGAACCAATGTGCATACTTAAAAATCAATCCAATGAACCACTCGGGTTTTCTCTACTCTTTATTGTGTCAAGTATTGTCTCATGGTTAGTCTTACACACCTTCCAAAAGGTCTTCTTCAAAGGTCTACCCCCATATTTGGTCAAATGAACATTGGATGCCACAACAAAGTTCAAGTAATGAAGAATCTTCTGATGCATGTCAAAGTCCTGAAACAACCAAACATTAACACTCTTATGTGGGTACCTTCTAAGCCATGTTCTAGTAACAACCACTAAGCCTATAGGGTATTCGATGTTTTCTCCATCTATAACTGGGGCCTCCAATTTCTTTTTGGCCTCAACACGACACAAGTAATACTATGTTCCATCTTCATTGTCTTCATCTGCAATAACTACATAAACATGCCCTACATTGATATGTGTAGCAAATTAGATGAAATTAGTCAACATTACAAATACACTACAAAGTAAGATAACAATAGGAATTTCAAAAACTATGCACAAGTAGATATATTACCTGGTTGAACTAGATCTAATATGTGGTCAAAGTCAATTGATGATTCCATCTATGTTATTTCCAATGTTGTCAAGGGCTGATACATGTGAAGTGGGCTAAGATAACTTAATTGTCATTCATCAACCCACTCCTTTGACTCACACTTGTTCCAAGCTTGAATTATACATGAATAACAAAAGCATGCCATCTTTTGCATATGGATACTCCATGAACCTAAATTTGAGCTAAGGAAAGAGTGTAGATCACTTGATCTTGTTAGTGTAGAACAATCCTCAAATGGTGCAATATTAGTATCATCTGTCAGCCAAAAAAATCTATGAACTAAAGACTTACTTTCATTACCTGGACCCATCAAAGCATTACACCACTCGATGATTGATTTTGTGTCTATCAACTTTACATTGTCTTTATACTTTAACTCTTCTTATGCTAATACTTTTTTGATACATGCTCCTACACCATCATGCTCCCCCTTTCCATGCCTAACCTCACAAAAGTTCCATATATGTTGAACACCTGTAATAACATGCATCCTGCTCAACCAATAGAACATCTGAGAGTTCTTGAATTATGGTGCACAGTTATCTGAGAATATTATATGCTGACTATATGCTATGCCCCTCCTAGCCAAATCATTGTAGAACTTAAAGCAACCTTGCATGAATTCTGTAGAATGTGTGTGATCTTCACTAATGTAAAAGTGGTACTCCCTCAATACCTTCCTGTTATCATCTATACTATCAGTTGCATGAATGAATGTTATGTGCAAAAATATAGAAACTTGTGTGGAGTTGTAATATTATGATTGTACCTCACGCTGTGGCTGTAGAGTGTAGTTCTTTGCAAAGTTGATGACTGAAATAATTCTACCAAGTGGAAAGGTTTCCTTGCATAACTTGAATTGTAAGTCCAACCATCGAACTCTATGGGTATTCCTTCCATACTCATACACTACACTTTCACAAAATATAGACATAAACTAATACATTGGAATCTTTTGAATAACAAAATCACACCTTTTCTCTTCTTTACTGTCTTTTGTATTGCAGGCCACTATTTTATACTTGCCAAACTCTAATAGTTCTTTTCCAATCACATGCGTGCTTTCCATATGTTCACATATTGGCATACGTTGCAAGCCACCACAATGCTAACATGCATCATCCAAGCATAATATAGAATATTTAACCTTCCTCTCTTTCACATAAATTTTTGATAAGAAGTCTCTTGAAGATGTTGGTGGGGCATGTATGCCACAATCTTGAAAAATATTGTTAGTATGCAAATCTAAATATATAGAACGATAAACATCAAAATGGTTAGAAAATTCAATATGTAATCTACAAAAACAAGTAGTGTGTGCGTGATTTATCTTGACATAAAAAGGTTTAATCATTTCAAAATATCTTTGATAAATTTTAATTTGAGGATACTCCTCTAGAAATTTACGAAAAAACTATGTTTGAGTCGTATCCAAAAATGCTTTGGATGTGGCTCATAGTTTCGACTACTGATTCTCCTTCTTACCACATCCCTTTGATTCAGAGACACCCTTGTGTTATTCTTCCAAAAGTATTCAATTAGTGATCTCAATGCTTCAAGAACTAATTTATCTTTTCATGGTAGTCTCTCTAAGAACTCCCATAGACCAGTGGAATCGATGTCCTCAATTCTTTGGTGCCTTTCAACAACTCTTGATAAAAAATTTCTATTAATTCTCAATTCTTGATTCGTCTTTCTAATGAGACGAGATTTCCTTGTTTGATTACTTACTATTGTTGATATAATGACACGTAGTGTGACATTACTATCTTTTGAGATGAGGTCTTACCCACACTCTCATATTCATCCATTAGATTCTTCACAATAATTTTTTCACTTGAAGCATCCGATATTCTCAACCCAATAATCTTCATGATGGACCTATACTTTATACTTCACATCATTTCAACAAATAATTGACATCTTGTGATCTCATTTAACTTTTCAAAAAACACTCTCCAAATCTTATGAGCACATATTACAAGTGTGTTTTGGAATAATACCTTCCATTGGCTGCAAAATATTCTCATCAATATTAAAATGAGATGGGCTAGATGGCGTACCTTCAATTGAGGATGGAATAGATGACATACCTTGAGGTTGAGATGGGAATGATAGTGTACCTCCTTCCTCACATGTGAGTGATGATGTACTTTCAACTTGAGATGCAGTAGATTGTGTCCCTCCATCTTCACTTATTGTAGAGGGTGTGTTTCCAACTATGGTATTCAAATCTCTCCTAGCACAAAGGTTTCACATTTGTTCCCTTTTTGCCACCAATTCTATATCTCTTCTTGATGGTTGAGGTTCCTCTTCAATTGGCATGTCTTCTTCAATTCTTTCCAATTTCTTCTTGTCACAATTTTCCCTCATATATGTTGCTTTCTTTGCATTCTTAGCTTCTATCTCTTCCTGTTTTTGTTTAATTCTTGATCATTTCCTCAGCATGACAAATAATTTTATTTGTAGCATGATAAAGAGACAAATATTAGTTCTTAAAAAATGAATCCATACAAATAAATGAAATATATGTCATTCAACCCTTCACACAAAATACTTACAATCATCCTGTAGAAGAGTAAATTTCACTCAACCATGATGAATACACAAGTGCAATAAGAACACAAGGAAAATGGAAAGCTAATTTTTTTTTTAAAGTATTTCTAGCATAGACAAAGCTCACATGAATTTTTTGATGGAATGCCTTAAAGAAACATGGTCTCGTGGAATGCCATGATTGCAAGATAGAAACAAAATGGATTTTTTTAAATACATTAAAAACTTTGAAGAAAATACAATTGGCTTGACTATAAATCCAAATTTCGTAACTTTTTTCAACATCCTAACTTTGAAACAAGGTATGGGCATCAATCAAAACATTGAAAGAAAGGGGGATTTTTGTCAAATGTTAATTGCAACTCCCTTGGCAGCAATATATGCAAAATGTTGTAGAATAGACAAGGTAGTGAGTGAGCTCATTAGTTGGCAAGGTAGTGAGCTCACTAGCTTGTATATGCTACCACATTTACAAGGTAGTGAGTTGTTTGAAGAAATGCCTCATAGAAATGGGGTATCATGATGATGTACATAGAAATGCATCATAGAAATGTGGAAGCATGGACAAGGCATGCAAATTATTTGACAAAATGTTTTGGTAGACATGTATGAAAAATGTGGTAGCATAGACAAGGTAGTGACTTGTTTGAAAAAATGCCTCATAGAAGTACATCACCATGAGACCCCATTTATATGAGGCATTTTTCCAAACATCTCACTATCTTGTCAATGTGGTAGCATATGCAAGGTAGTGAGCTCACTACCTTGCATATGCTACCACACTGACAAGGTAGTGAGATTTTTGAAAAAATTCCTCATAGAAATGGGGTCTCGTGATGATGTACATCATTGTGAGACCCCATCTCTATGAGGCACATCACTGTGAGACCCCATTTCTATGAGGCATTTTTTCAAATAGCTCACTACCTTGTAATGGGGACCTTGGAATGGGGTATGACATCTATCAAAACATAAAAGGGGGATTTTCATGAGTGTTATGGTTGAAATTTCCTTAGTAGACACATGCAAAATGTGGATGCATAGACAAGGCACACAAACTATTTGAAAAAATGCCTCAACCAAGATGAATAAACAAGTGCAATAAGAACACAAGGAAAATGGAAAGCTATTTTTTTTAAGTATTTCTACCTTGCAAAATGTGGTAGCATAGACAAATCTCACATGATTTTTTTGATGGAATGCCTTAAAGAAATGTGGTCCCATGGAATGCCAAGATTGCAAGATAGGCACAAAATGTATTTTTTAAAAGAAATTACAAAATTTTAAGAAAATACAATTGGCTTGACTATAAATCCAAATTCCACAACTTTTTCCAACATCATAACTTTGGAACAAGGTATGAGAGTCAATCAATACATTGAAAGAAAGGGGGATTTTTGTCAAATGTTATAATTGCAACTCCTTTGGAAAAAATTTATGAGAAATGTGGAAGCATGGACAAGGCATGTGAATTGTTTGACAAAATGTTTTGGTAGACATGTATGCAAAATGTGGTAGCATAGACAAGGTAGTGAGTTGTTTGAAAAAATGCCTTAAATAAATGTGGTATCACTATGAGACCACATTTCTTTGAGGAATTTTTCAAATAGCTCACTACCTTTTCAATGCCTTAGCATTGATAAGGTAGTGAGCGAGCTCCTCGACTTGTCAATGTGGTAGTGAGTTGTTTGAAAAAATGCCTCATAGAAATGGGGTATCATGATGTACATAGACAAGGTAGTGAGTTGTTTGAAAAAATACCTCAAATAAATGTGGTCTCATGGTGATGGAATGTCATTCCATCACAATGAGACCACATTTCTTTGAGGAATTTTTTCAAATGGCTCATTGCCTTTTCTAACATGTTTGATAAAATGGTTTGGTAGACATGTATAGACAAGGCACATGAATTGTTTGAAAAAATGCCTAAATGAGATATGTCCTCGTGGACTACAATGATTGCAAGATATGCACAAAATGGTTTTGTTGAAAAGGCTTTAGAAAAATTCAAGAAAATGCAATTTCTAGGTGTAAAACCAAATTCCAAAGCATTTTCCAACATCCTCCATGCTTATACCAAAATGGAAGCTTTGGAAAGGGGTATGCACATTGATAAAAAAAAGGAATGAGAAATGATGTATTATATTACATAGTTATAACTAATCTCGTAAATGTGTATACAAAATGTGGAAGCATACATAAGGTAGGTCAATTGTTTAACAAAATGCCTCAAAGAGATGTGGTTTAAAATGTAATTGGCAAGTTTAAAGAATTGTGTAGTTTAAAATGTGCCAAGATGGCTAAGGGTATAATGAGAAACAAACAATTTGATGAACATGGAATATGCATAATAACAAAATCAAAGCATTATATTAAGCATGTATGATAAGGGAGGATAAAGAAACATAATAGAATTAAGGAAAATGTAAAGAAAATGTGTAAAGACTTGACATAACTAAAAAATGGAGATTCGAATGATGGAACTACCCAATTATGTAGTCTTTTTTCTTCTTGAATCAAACTCAACAATTTAAGTTTTTCACAAGCTTGCTTCCTTTTCAACGTTCAATTGTATATCACTCAAATAGAATTACTAACAACAATACAAATAACCAATGTATAATGTTAAATTCCTACAATTCAATCATAATTAACATTACAACACTATAAAAATTGAGACTTGAATTGATATATCAAATTCAATGTGAAAAGTCTATTATTTCCTCCTTCCTAAGTTAGCAAACCATAAAAAGGTGGTGGAAAGTTCATGCAAAGGTGGTAGAATGTGAAAACTTTGCATGTGTACTTCCTAACAACATCAAAAAACTCTTTTTTGTTGGAACACATGCATAACCAGAAGAATAATAGAGCATGTGGGCCTGGATCACATGTGTGATGAATTTTTTACCATTTTTAGAGTAAGCCAAAACTTTCTTGTGTTATAATGCGAGTGTGTTTTGTCTTGCTATACAAAACGGCTATATCTCAAATTTTTCAAAATGTGCTCATGTTATGAAAATGTTGATCTTCTAAAGATTTCCTCTCTATCTCTCTCCTTAGCCATCTATCCCTCCTTAGCCATCTAGGTCTCTCACTTAACCCTAAACCCTCAATCTTAGACACTATGCCTTAAACCCTAATACCTCAATCTTATACCCTTAATACCTCAACCCTTAAACCCTAAACCCTAATCTATCTCTCACTCCCTCTCTCTCTCTCTCCCTCTCCATCACTCCCACCCTACCTAGATAAGTCCCTCTCACTCCAACCCCCTCTCTCCCACTCTTTCTCTCTCAGGTCTCTCCCTCCCACACCCTCACCCTCTTTTAGGTCTCTCTCTCCAACCCCCTATTTCCCACTCCCTCTCTCTCTCTCTCCCTCTCTCTCTCAGGTCTCTCCCTACCTCCCCCTCTCCCTCTCTCGGGTCTCTCTCTCCCACTCCTTCTATCTCTCTTCCATCCCTCTATCTCCCATCCCTCTCTCTCCCACTCCCTCTCTCTCTCTCCTCTCTCTCAAGTCTCTCCCTCCCACCCCTCTCTCTCTCTCTCAAGTCTCTCCCTAAGGCACCCATACATAACTAGATAACTCTCTCTCTCTCTCTCTCTCTCTCTCTCTCTCTCTCTCTCTCTCTCTCTCTCTCTCTCTCTCTCTCTCTCTCTCTCTCTCTCTCCTTACCCATTCATCCCTCCTTAGCCATATAGGTCTCTCACTTAACCCTAATCCTTCAACCCTATACCCTTAAACCCTTAATACCTCAACCCTTAAACCCTAAAACCTAATCTCTCTCACTCCCTCTATCCCTCTCCCACTCCATCTCTCCCACTCCCTCTCTCCCCCACTCCTCTCTCCCACTCCCTATCTCTCAAGTCTCTCCCTCCCACCCCTCTCGTCTCTCCCTCTATCACCCTACCTAGATAACTCTCTCTCTCTCTCTCAACCATCCCTCCTTAGCCATCTAGGTCTCTCACTTAACGCTAAACCATATCCCTAAACCCTCAACCCTAGAAACTATGCCTTAAACCCTAATCCCTCAACCCTATACCCTTAAACCCTTAATCCCTCAACCTTTAAACCCTAAACCCTAATCTCTCTCTCACTCCCTTTATCTCTCTCCCACTCCCTCTCTCCCACTCTCTCTCTCCTTCTCCTTCTCCCTCTCTCTCCCTCTCTCTCAAGCCTCTCCATCCTACCCCCTCTCCCTCTCTCAGGTCTCTCTCTCACTCCCTCTATCTCCCTCCCTCTCTCCCAGTCCCTCTCTCTCCTTCTCTCTCAAGACTCTCCCTCCCACCCCTCTCTCTCTTAGGTCTCTCCCTAAGGCACCCTACCTACATAACTCTCTTTCTTTGTCTTTGTCTCTCTCTCTCTCTCCCACTCCCCCTCTCTCTCTCTCTCTCTCTCCCTCCCCTCACTCTCTCTCTCTATATATATATCTCTCCCACTCCTCTCTCACTCCCTCTCTCTCCCACTTTCCTTCTCTCCCTATCTCCCAGGTCTCTCCCTCCCACCCCTCTCTCTCTTGGGTCTCTCCCTCTGTCACACTACCCTAGGTAACTCTCTCTCTCTCTCATCCTCCACCCTACCTAGATAATTCCCTCTCACTCCAACCCCATCTCTCTCAAGTCTCTTCCTCCCACACCCTTTCCCTCTCTCATGTCTCTCTCTCTCACCCTTTATCTCTCTCTCACTCCCTCTCTCTCACTCCCTCTATCTCCCACTCCCTCTCTCTCACACTTCTTCTCTCTCCCTGTCTCTCAAGTGTCTCCATTTGGCACCCTACTTACATAACTCTCTCTCTCCCCCCATCTCTCTATCCCCCCTCTCTCTCTCCCACCTCCCTCTCTCTCTCTCCCTCTCTCCCTCCCACCCTACCTTGATAAGTCCCTCTCATTCCAACCCCTTTTCTCCCACTCCCTCTCTCTCAGGATTCTCCCTCCCACCCCCTCTCCCTCTCTCAAGTCTCTCTCTCTCTCACTACCTCTCTGTCTCTCAGGTCTCTCCCTCCCTCTCTCACTCCCACTCTACCTAGACAACTCCCTCTCTCTCTCTTAAAATTCTCCCTCCCTCTAAATACATACATACATACACACATATAGGCATACATACATATTTCCATACATACAATCTTACATACATACATACATACATACATACATACATACACATACATACATACATACATATACATACACTGATACATAAATACATACTTACATGCATACATACAAATATATATACATGCATTTAATAGACTACCATTTAACACAAAGCAAGACATAACACGAGCGCAAACACAAAAAATATGTCAAAACCATGAAATAACATGAGTGCATTATAATGCGCTCATGTTATTTCTCGCTTTGGGAATCCCTAACCCTTAGGCTTGCTATTTGCTTTGGATTGCCAACCCAAAGGCTTGTAGTGCCTTCCCAACATCCAAAGATGTGTTTTTACATATTCTACAAGATTTCACATAATTGCATTCGTGCTAACCATCAGGTTTGCACGTGTTTCAAGGTCGAACAAATCGAACACTTGGGTATTGTTAGGCTCTTTCTTAGCTATTTAACGATGTAATTTTTTTTCACATTTTGATAATGTCAAGACTTTCATCTTTAATTTCTTTTGTTTGTGTGTCATTTTTTGGCAAAAACTACGTTTGGTATTTTTTCGTTATAAATTAACCATTCATTAAAAATTTCAAATAATTTTTTAGAAACTAGACTCCATTCTACACATATTAAAAAAATGATTTTCAATTAGTTTTCAAAATTTATAGGGGTAGCACAACCAAAATTCTATTTTTCAGGATGTGTCCACTTTGAAAATTAGTAAAAAATCAAATATTCATTAAAAAATTATCAGAAAAATCAAGCATAAAGTACATGCTATTAGCTAATTTCTCACCAAAGTGATTTTAAAAATACCAAAAAATATTTAACCTTTTGCGGGAGCCACAAAAGTCACTATGTTATGTTTTTTTGACAAAAAAACCACCAATTTTTTTGGCTCCCTCTTTTGAACTCCTTAATCTCTACCATTTTCAAAAAATAATTAGTAGTTTAGAAAGTAGACTCGGAGCACTACCATCCTTATTTTTGTTGAATCTAAAATTTTTGAGTGTAAATATCCTCAATTTCACATCCAAGGTCAGTATTTCTTGATTTTAAAAAAAATAAGTGGCCACTTAAGACCCCTTTTTGGCCCCCCATATTTTTGCACTTACCCCAAGATGAACATGCAAATACCTTCCTTAATGACCACACATGCAAACTAAAACCTACCACATGCACACTGCATTTGCAAGGCATCCACTTAACATACAAGGTACCTACATGCATATAAACTGAACATTGCATGCAATGCACCTACATGCACAACTCCACCTATCATAGCAGTTTCCATCTCCAACTCTTACATTGTCATAATTAAACTTAACAAATGACATCAGTTAATTTCTACAAAATGGGAACGCCTATTTACCGTGTGGGGTCGACATGATATCTAGTCACCTTACATGAAGGATGACACCACTTTGAGTCAACTCCCACAAAATGACATCACTATATGTGCATAAAATAATTATAACATAAGCAATAATTAATAATTAAATAAATCATGCTAGGAATTATCAAAGGCTAATACACCTTATTCCTAACATTTCTTTAAAATTGTATTACAATTTTCTTAAGTTTACTTAATAGTACATTGGAGTACAATGAAGTGTGGGTTTTTCTTCCAAAAGAAATTTTCCCACATACACATGTGTTAGGGTATATTGTTTATTTTATGTTTATATGTGTGTCAAATTTTTATACTCATCAAAAGATTCAAAGTTTGCACAATAATCTCCTCTATAGATTAGTTTAGGAAGTGTGTCAACATACCTTCCTTTTAAAGGAATAATTTATAAATACTTGATAGTAACAAGCCACTTCAAGGGGGTAACCTTCACAGTTTTCAATATGAATATAATTAAAAATACGATGATAATAAACTAACCACTACCTCTTATATATATCATACTTATGTCATGGATTTCATCTAGGTTGACCTGGCTACATATATAAGACTATATAAATGATCATATAACTTGATTTGGGGAACTTATGTTAACCACAAGCCAACCACACATATCCTAATACAATCAATGAGTTAAGGGTGTGGCAATGATTCCTTGAGAACTATCAATATTGTTGTCATTGATCAAGAGCTTCTACTATTTGAAGAGGAAAATCCCTTGGGTTGTTCACTACTTCACCTTCTTTTGCCATTGAGTATGACTGGTCTATTAGCAACTCAATCAAAAATGTGCAACTCATGTGCATTCTCATTTGTTGCTTATGCTTGTAGTTATGTGTCACATTTTTTAGTGTACATGATCACATTTAAATTTAATTATCCATCAACTATTTGATGCTATACCAACCCAAATAAAGAGGGTGGTGAGAAGATCATCTAAAATTTTACAAACAGTTGGAAAATAAATGCTTATAATTTTTTTTTTGCATAGTTGTGGCCCTTAAGTGTTGACTATATACATTTACCTTGTTCACGACCCACACTTTAATGGAATATTTTGAATATCTTCACAACTTCAAACCTAAAATGATTATTATTATTTTTATAAAATTATGCATATTGCTCCTACTTTATATAGAAAAGAATTGCCTCAAAGGACTCGTGTACAGTACAATAGACATGCACGATAAGCCACAAGGATTGTAACTTCCTTAGGTGGTGAGAAGATCATCTAAAATTTTACAAATGGTTGGAAAATAAATGCTTATAGTTTTTTTTTTGCATGGTTGTGGCCCTTAAGTGTTGACTATCTACATTTACCTTGTTCATGACACACTCTTTAATTGAATATTTTGAATGTCTTCACAATTTCAAACCTAAAATGACTATTTATTTTCTTTATAAAATTATGCATATTGCTCATGCTTTTATAAAAAGTAATTGCCTCAAAGGACTCTTGTACACTACAATAGACATGCATTATAAGCCACAATGATTGCAACTTCCTTAGATCATTTAAAATTTTACAAATGGTTAAGATATAATTGTTATAAATTTTATTGGCTAGATAGATGTGGCCTCTTTAAGTGTTGACTACTCTACCTTGTCCAATTGAATTTTTAAAAATCTTCAAACCTTTAATCCTAAATGGATTATTTATTTTCTATATAAAATTGTGCATACTTGTAATGGAGTGAATTTGCACCCCTAGGAAAATTCCCCATTTAATTTCCCCCACCTTAGAAAATGTAAACCCGATGATGCAATTTCACTGTCGCCACCGCACTCATTCCACTTGGCTGCATCTTTTCATGTTTGTGGAGGAATATTTTTAGGGATACGCGTGTGCTGTGCAGATGTCCTCTCACCGTGCTGTCATCCTGATAGGATTCTTGCCTCTGGAATCCAAGGAGGTGTTACACTTCTCCATTGGTCGTGAAGCGTAACATCTCCTACTTCTTTGATTGACGAAAAATGGGTCTTTTGCCTCCCTTTTGCTAGTTCAAATCCATCAATTCACATTCTTTCACATCCCCTCACTCTCTCCACTCTCTCTTGCTCAACTCTCACTCATTCTCACTTTCTAAGGTCATTCTACAACCTTCACACTACTTCTTGGCTGCAAGTTGTTGGTTTCAATTCCTACATCATGTTATCATTGTAACAATGCCACCATTGGAGACTTTCAAGCTTCTTCCTTCCACTACTTTCCTTAAGTGCTCATAGCTGTGAAGGTGATACTATTCATTATTGCTCGCTCTTTGCATCATTTTGTTTACAGAATAACATATTGTTTTCTTTGCTTTATTTCCTTTCCATTTCTCTATCACTTTCTACACTTTGCAGCTATTTGTTTGTCCGTGGAGGTAGAAACACCAAAGCAAGGGACTGACTGAGGTAGTCCTCAAAAACAACCCCAAAATTTTGTCATCTTCTTGTGCATAGGTGGTGTTTTTCAAGTGGAGCTATTCAAAGATTCAACTCGTGGGTGAAAAGACACAATTTCTCACCCTCCTTGTCATTTTCCCAATTGTTTATTCCTTAGCCTTATTTTGTCATATTCATTGTTTCTATCCTTTTTATTCTTTGTCAAAATATAAACATCATATAATCAGGTAGTTAGTAGATTTCCCTATAGTTTTTTCTTGTTTTATCAACCCTTGTCCATATGGACACCAACATGTCCTATGACGCTAGTGCATTGTGTTGGAGTCCGAGATTCATGTTGTCATCCTCAGATAGTGAGCTATCTAGGTAGTAGGCCAAACCTTGGAAATCGACTCTTCTGACCCCATGAACGTTCAATTTTAGCAGAAGGAAAGAGGCAATCTATCTACCCTTCCCTTTCCACCTAAGCACCTTGTCCTTTTCGATCTAGTTAGTAAACTTGAGGTAGTTTAGGGAAGCTTGTTCCTTAGGACACTTTTGTGATTTGGAGTCTTGAGGGTGGCAGGTCCCCTTTCTCTACATTCTGGTGAACCTAATGTGAACTATTTTGATTTCATCCCTGAATATTGAATAACCTTCTCTCGTGTCTTAGGTGTGTTGTAGATTTGTGTTGCAGAGCATACATCCTTGCAACCCAATCTATGACCCCTAGCTACGTGGTTAGAAGGGCTCTTAGATATTTAGGAATAGAATTTAGATACCTCACTATCTAATCTCTCAATCTTTTATGTTCACAGAGTTTGTTCTATTGGAGTACATTAACATGGTCTCATTCACACATATTCCTCCCTCCCACCCTACGAGTGGATCACCAAAGATAACCTTTACCTTGTAGGACTTACCAATGAATAAAGAGCCTTCTCCCTTGTACATTTTTGGTTGTGTCAATGAGAACATTGTAACTGGTGTCCTAGTTGACCCCACGAGCCAAGTGAATGTTATAATGGAATAAATGCTCCTGATAAACTTTTTGCATAGGGAGAAATATGAAGAGTCGAAGGCCACTATACACACACATGATGGATTCTCAGTCCCTCCTCTTGGTTCTATTACTCTTTCGGTCTTGGTAGGACCTAGGGCCATAAATACCTCTTTTGTCATAATTCCATAGTTCTACCTATTTAGGGTGAAATTGGGTATTCCGTGGCTAGTTTCGATGAATGGCATTGCAATTCATAAATGTCTCAAGTTTTCTCATGAGGGCTATGTGCATGACATTGGTTACAAACCACTGGTGTCATGTGGGGGCTTCTTGTTAGACCACTTTTGTCCCACTCTTGTTGAACCGATCCCTCTGAGGGTAGACTTGCTATATCATGCCTATGTCAAGTATAAGATTGGGGGCACAATGCCAAAGGTGACCTATCTTGCATCTCCCTACATTATTTCAGTAAAAGGTTGCATGATTGTGTAGCAACACATTGCCTCCTCTAAGAAAAAGGGTAAGGGGAAGCTTGCTCACAACCATGGGCCTTCCTCTTCTACATCTCCTGCTCCATTCACTTCCTCTTCTCACCCCACTACGACATCCTAGGATCCTACTCCCATACGTCACATGGGGATCCTGATGGTGCCTGCTTGGCGAAAAGCTAAGTATTAGGTGTTTGAGTTTCCTGTCTTGTCCATGATTCCTAGACCCATTGTTTATGGAAAGGGGAAGGATCCTTATGGAGTTTCCCTCATGTCTCAGTGTTCGTGAACTCCTACCATTCCTCCTGCAGTGAATGGGAAGAGGCCCACTATTGAGGTACTCGTGTCTGCTTCTCCACTTGCTATTGTTCCCGCTCCTGCGCTTCTCACTCCTGCTCTTGTCTAGGAGACTTCCCTTCCACCGATGATGGTTGTGGAGGACACTCCTATGACAGAATAGGGGCCTCTCATCCATTCTCAGGTTGCAACTTCTAGTTCCCTGAGTTGATGTAACTGAAAGCTCCTATTTCGGTACCTCCTATTGTGCCTCCTCCTTCTGCTCCTTCTGCTTCAGTTCCACTTGCCTCAATTTTTCTTCTAGCTTGTCTAACGTGTGCTAATGATCCTCACCCCAAAAGGGTGTAGGTGTTCATCGCTCCTTCCGTGCAGCCTCTACTTCTAATGTCCCTTCTAGATATCCCTCCATTTTCTCAGCCCATAGACATGTCAAACACAATGGTGGTGTTTGTCATGACTCTGTCTTCTCCCTCCTCCACCTTCACTTCTTCTATGGGGATCCAACATCCTCCACTAAAGCATAAGCTAGAGGATGACCTCACTTTGATTAGTGGTCGGAAGAAGGGGTCACCTTCTTTTGGAGCTAGTTCTATTTTTTCTTACGCCTTCCTTATGGTCCAAAGGCAGCGTTGGTGTCCCTTGAATTTGTCATTGTCCCTCTCAATGAGGTTGACAGTGAATCTTAGGTGCCTCCTCCCACCTGGTTAACACATGACACTCTGGTTAAGTGCATGATTAACTAGGTGGATGATGTGCCAACTCTATCAACAATCTTTGTGAGATGATGACCTTCACCTCACAAGGGCCTTCTTCCTTTGCCCTTGTTGCGAGAGAGTCAAAGGGTGCTCCCCTCGCTATCTCATCCTTCCAGGCTTGTCCTCCCTCCCCATACGATGATATAGATTAGGAGTAGGACCACCTGTTGGTTGATGAGGAGTACCTCTTCTTTATCTTTAGATTAGATTTGTGTGTTTGTTATGCTCCCCTCGTGCTTGTATTTATGTGTTTGTGATCTTTCCTAGAGAACCATTGCTACCCTTGTAGGTGATTGGATACAAGCTTGGAAAATTTGTCGTGAACTTCCTCTATATGTTTCATCATTCTTCTATATGTTGTGACCTTGATTTTTGACAATTGGGGATGATGCAAAGTGTTGGGGGCATTTAGGCCTTCCTTCCATGTTGACTCAATTTTTTAATTTTTTTTGTCTTCATGTGCTCTTCTTCACAGACTGGGAACTTTGGGGATTGATGACCTTTCATTCATACATCACAGGTTACCTATTTATGTATATAAGAACTGATTTGACCCCGAACTCCCAGATCCCCCTGTCTCTTGCTTTCTTTGTCTCTGCTTGTTTCTCATTTTCTTTGTCTTTGTTTGTCTCTCTCTCTATCTATTTTGTGTTGTTGTGTTTCTTATGTGTTGTCCCTCGCATGTGTGAAAACATTTCCATATTTACATCTCATAATGTATCATGGGCCACAACATCACGACCTTTTCTCTCTCCTTGGGATGCCATGTGCTCCTTTGATTCACACACACCATCCTAAGGGGGGCTACTACCCTTCTCTGATTTTCAATAAGGTGAATTTGGTGGCCAATGAATCCCTTACTAATTTTTTTTCATTATTCAAAAACACATTCTTCAACAAGCCCCCTTTAGTGACATTTTTCTTTTGAAAATGAATTCATGGAAAAATAATCTAAAAATTTTTCTTTGAAAAATGAGTACTCTTTTTGGTGAAGAAGTCTGAAAAATTTCCTTTGAGAAGGAGCATTTTATTTATCAGATTCCTCAATGAAAGAGATCTTTCAAAAGGATTCCTTGATGACATAATCATTTGCAAAAAGCTCGCACTTTTCAAATCAGAGTGTCCCTTTGCGTTCTTGAAGGGTTCCTGAGGGGACCCCTTTGAAAACTTCTCCTTCAATTGCTTGCTCTATGATATGTTTGTCTGTTTGAGCTTTTCTACCTAACATATTTTTTCTACAACTTAACATGTTGCTTTGCAGGACCAAGCACTTGTAAAGCAACTTTTACTATCAAGCTTGCAGGATTGAGCACCTGTAAGGGCCTTTTGTAACAAACTCTTCAAGACTGAGCACTTGTAGAGTCCTTTCATGTTAAGCCCCATAGGATTGAGAACCTGTGGCACTCCCTTTACAGGACCAAGCACCTGTGAAGCTCCTTTTTATAAGATCAAGAACCTATAGAGCCTTTGTTCAACTTTCACAAGATCGAGAACCTGTGGAGTCTTTGCTCAATTTTTGTGGGACTGAGAACCCTTAGAGACAATTCCATAGGGCCGAGTACCTGTGGAGCCATCTCCCTCTTTTGTATCAAGGTTACCCTATAGGACTAAGAACCTGTAGAGCTACCTCCTGCACGTTCAAGTGTGCCAGCTCAAAGATTTGCATCCTCAACAATTAAGATATCGTCTCTTCAACCTCTCTCTACTTTACCTCACATTTGCACTAACACGCATGCTCGCTAAAGTGGGGGAAAAATGTAATGGAGTGAATTTGCACCCCTAAGAAAATTTCCCATTTAATTTCCCCACCTTAGAAAATGTGAACTTGATGCAATTTCACTGTTGCCACCTTGCTCATTCCACCTGGCTGCATCTTTTTGTGTTGGTGGAGGAATCTGTGTTGGGAATGCACACGTGCTATGCAAACATCTGTGCACCACACTACTATCCTGATATAATTCTTGCCTCTGGAATCTGTAGAGGCATTACACTTCTCCATTGGTCGCAAAGCGTAACGTCTCCTACTTCCCTGACTGACAAAAAATGAGTCTTTTATCTCCCTTTTGCTAGTTCAAATCTGTGAACTCACACTCTTTCACATCTCTTCACTCTCTCCACTCTCTCTTGCTCAATTCTCACTCATGCTCACTTTCTAAGCTCATTCTACAACCTTCACACTACTCCTTGGCTACAAGTTGTTGGTCTCAATTCCTACATCATTTTATCATTGTAACAATGCCACCATTGGAGACTTTCAAGCTTCTTCCTTCCACTACTTGCCTTGAGTGCTCGTAGTTGCGAAGGTGATACTGTTCATTATTGCTCACTCTTTGCATCATTTTGTTTACTAAATAGCATATTGTTGTCTTTGCTCTATTTCATTTCCATTTCTCTATCACTTTCTACACTTTGTGGCTATCTAGTTGTTAGTGGAGGTGGGAACACCAAAGCAGAGGATTGACTAAGGCAGTCCTCTTAAACAATCCCAACATTTTTCTGTCTCTATGTGTGTAGGTGGTGTTTTTTGAGTGGAGCTAATTGAAGATTCAACTCGTGGGTGAAAAGACACATTTTCTCACCCTCCTTGTCATTTTCGCAATAGTTTATTCCTTAGCCTTATTTTGTCATATTTGATGTTTCTATCCTTTTTACTCTTTGTCAAAGTATAAGCATTGCATAGTCAGGTAGTTAGTAGATTTTCTTGTGGTTTTTGCTTGTTTTATGTACCCTTTTCTGTACGGATGCTAACGCATCCCTGAGACGCCTGCACGCTGCGTTGGAGTCCGAGATCCGCGTTGTCATCCTCAGACAATGAGTTGTTTGGGTAGCAAGTCAAACCTTGGAAATTGGCTCTTCTAAGCCTGTGAGTGTTTGGTTTTAGCAGAAGGAAAGCGACAAGCTATCTGCCCTTCATTTTTCGTTGAAGCACCTTGTCCTTTTCAATCTGCTTAACAAACCCGAGGTAGTTTAGGGTAGCCTATTCGTTAGGACTCTTTCATGACTTGGAGTCTCGAGGGTGATGGGTGCCCCTTTTCCATAATACTATTCCTTTTATAGCTGATAATTACCTAAAATAACTCTTATACATGACAATATACATGCACTTAAGCTATCATAAATGAATCTACACCTTACATTTTTCACTTTTTTATCTTCTATAACTTTTATGTACATCCAATTTATAAAATAACCAACTCATACCTAATCCAAAAATAAAATTAAAAATATAAACAATAAAACTAAAATAATTATATTTTCACATCCAATTTATAAAATAACCAACTCATACATAATCCAAAAATAAAATTAAAAATATAAACAATAAAACTAAAATAATTATATTTTCACATCCAATTTATAAAATAACCAACTCATACCTAATTCAATTTATAAAATAACCAACTCATACATCATACAAAAATAAAAATAAAAATACAAACAATAAAACTAAAATAATTACATTTTCACATCCAATTTATAAAATAACCAACTCATACCTAATCCAATTTATAAAATAACAACTCATACATAATCCAAAAATAAAAATAAAAAATAAAAATAATAAAAACTAAAATAATTACATTTTCACATAAAAACACTACTTAAAGATACATTTCCACTGAAAATAAAATTAATAAAAAACAAATCCAAATCATAAGTATGTATCTTTAGTTTTCGTATTAGCTCATCCATTTTACATCAAATTTTTCACTTCACATAATTTTGATTCCATCTTTTTTACTAATATTTCCATAGAGTGAAATGTTGTTCATTGCTTGGATAAATGAGCTGTTGATGTTGATCATAATTAAAATGTTCTAGAGTGGGAATCCTTGTCTTTGGACATTCTTCGCAATTTCTAAAGCTCTTTCAAAATGATTTGCACTTATGATTCTTCTTTATAGTATAAGTGTATGCAACTTTAGGATTTTGTGACTTATTTAAATTCTTAAAAAATAGTGAAATTGTAGAAAACCTCTTTGAATTTTTATGATGAAACAGTAAAAACCTCTGTGAATTTTTATAGTGAGTGTAAATTTTTATGGTGAGAATGTAGGAAACCTCTTCGAAACTTCAGGATAGTTACTACTATGAAGAAGTTCTTATGTAAATTTTCTAAATTCTACCTTTAAAAAAAAAAAAAACAAAAAACAAAAAACAAAAACTCATCCATTACACAAGTCCGGGCTCACTGCTGAAAGTTGTGATGGAATTGTAAAAAATATCAGCGTGTGGGAAACGAGTTATTAAATACACTAGCGCGCCAAAATAAACAAATTTAACAACATATTTTTAACTGTTGGTGGTGTTCGAAACCATGCAAATAGTGCAAATTCGTGCGCAGATGCTGGAATGCATTTACACTGTCCCCTATAAATCTGTTTACACGAAATTTAAATGCAGTCTTGTACTTGAGAATCAGTTGAGATACTTAATTATCCACGAGAAACTCGCTTTCACTGCAATATATGAGTTGTCTTGTCAGTTTCACCGTACAATATAATTGAAACGCATAGTTTTGGTTAATAGCGAACAATTACTACTACGGAATACAGACTGATTTATCAATTTCACCCTTTTAAAAATTTATTAATACAAATTAAAAAAATAATAAAAACTTAAACCACCGACTTAAAAATATTCCTTATAAAAATCTCAAACAGCACAAACAGCACAAAGAGGACCCCAGCCTATTCCCATCACAATTGATTTAAGACCAGACCTCCAACAGAAGGACCCCAGCCTATTCCCATCACAATTGATTTAAGACCAGATCTCTAACAGAGGACCCTTCACTAATATAAGACGAGACCTCCGTTGATTTCAATACCCATCTTTACTCCTGAGCCAACAGAAAAAAGGAGCCGTAGAGAGAGCCGTTTGTAGAGACTTCCAACAGAAAAAAATTGTTTGTAGAAACTTCCAACAGCTATTACAACGGATAAATTGTACTGTGGATGCTGATTTCATGAACTGGAGTGAACGTTTTTTGTATGCCATTCATATTTGAACTGAAGTAGAGTACTTTCTGATGGTTATTATGCAGCATGGTTCAAACTGCAGAATAGAAGAAGGCTAGTGATCTGTAAAGAATCCCGCGTTTTATTGTTTTCACTGATATACACATGATGCAGATGTTCAATTGCAAAAGTCTGAGCGATAGAGTCGGTGCCCAGCTGAAGTTCTTAATTCCAGCCATTCAGGAAATTTATATATCGGATCTGAACTTGCCTAAGGATCAGCAACACCCTATCTTTTACCAGTTCTACACTACTCTAATAAGAGGTGCTGAGCTTGTTAAAAAATGTGAGGATACTAGCTCCCTTAATCTGCTTCGCAATTATTTGTATGCTTCGCAGATTCTCAAGCTTGAGAAGGAGATTGATGGCTTCATGGGGTTAATTCCTGCACACATACTGCTCGAAACCAGAGGGCTTTTAGCAGATCTGAAAAAAAAATACCCATCGGAGGCTGCAGATATAAGTAGTGGAATGGAAAGCTCCATACTCAAACAAGCATCTCTGCTTACAAATGACCCTTGCCAAAATGCCAAGATGCTTCAGCAACAGGGTTTAGATGATTTAATGGACTTTACTGAAATTGTAGAAGACTCCGCAAGCTATTATCATAATAATGGTTCTGGAAAATCTCAAATTTTCGTGGGTTTGGAGAAACCCATTGGGGATCTGAAGGAGCTTTTGTTCAACACTGAGGTGTTGGTCGTTGGTGTCCAGTGTATGGGGGGTGGTGGTAAAACGACATTAGCTTTGGCTCTCTGCAATGATTCTCAAGTTAAAGGTAAAACGGGCTTCCCCGCGCTTTGGGTCATGTTTCTCTCTTGTTTTAAGCTTTAATTGATAGGTTCTTTATTTTAAATTTCTGACGTCTCTACCTTTAACGCTGCCAAGGTTTTTTGGGTATTTTTTGTTTACCCCTATAGGATGAGATGAGACGATTGGAATTTTGACACCCTCTTACATCAAATAGTATCTACGCAGGTCTTCATGCCGCTGTTTAACTTATTTTATTAGCAGTCATTACTCAGTATTTTAAGGAAGAATTTTATTAGCAGTCATTACTCAGTATTTTAAGGAAGAATTTTGTGACTCAATGACTATTTATTTTTCTTGCTTATTTTTAAGTAATCAATTTAAATTTATTTTTTTCAACTGTATAATGAAATGAAGCATAAATAATATTTTGTGCAAGTAAAATGTTATAAAGAGAAAATCCTAGACAAATGTAAAAAAGAAAGCAAAGAGATTTGTGAAGCCATACAACATTTTTGCAGTTGCTTATTTTCAGCTTCCATTTTCTACAACCTATTTTCAAATTATAAGCAAGTGCTGCCCCACAAAAATACAAAAGATTTCAAATTATTCAAAATTCTTATAAACAAAATTTTCCAAAAAAACACTTTCAACTGCTTAATTTTAAACAGAAAATAGACTTGAACAACAGCATGGAGGGGATTAAGGGCAATACTTCTGAAAGAAGTTCTTTACCTTAATTTGGTTGCCTGATTCGTCATTTGGATTTCATATGGATATTTGTCTATTTAAGGATTTTGTGAAGTAGGTTTTGTAGCTCCAAGTCTAGCTGTCATTCTCTATTTAATTCAGTTTGTAAGGTGTCTTCATGTGGCACTAAATGCTGGTTTCAGTCTTAAGTAGGCAGGCTACTATAGCAACTAAACGGATTCAATTTATTGTGGATATCAGGTCGTTTTGAAAACAATGTATTTTTCTTCACCGTGTCACAGTCGCCAAATCTGAAGGGCATTATAGAGAACATGTGGGAGAAGATTGTTGGAAAGAAGAAACCTGACTTTCAGAATGTAGAAGATGCACACAGACATCTGCAACAGCAGCTTCTGAAGGAAACGAAGCCAATTCTAGTGATTCTGGATGATGTCTGGGGCAGAGCAAGTCTAGAAAAATTGCTATTTGAAGGGTCAGGATACAAGACTCTTATCACAACTAGAGACAGTTCCACTATACCCAAGAACTTCTCTACTCAGCTGTATCAATTACCATTGCTGGGACACGACGATGCTTTGTCCCTTTTCTGCTTCTGGGCTTTCGGACAGACGTCTATTCCATCCACTGCTGATGCAAATCTAGTGAAGGAGGTGTTTATCCTTTTCTGACCTCTTTGCTGTTTTTGGAGAGTTGAATAAATTTCATAATATTTTTATATAGATTTCTGTTTCTGTGCTTGGAATCTTTGCTACAATAAAATTATGCCTCTGATGTTTATGTGCAGACAGTCTATATCTGAACTGCGAAAAAGGAGAAATAAAGGAGATTTTCTGTGTTTTCTGTTTGGATTTAAATTTTTATTATCTGCTGCATGTGTTTACAGTTACACTGTTTTCCCCCTTAATAATCTGTTCTGTTTGTTCTAGTTTCCAATTTGAATATTAGTTGCAGAGTCAGAGCATACATATGTGACTGTTAGTATGGAGGAACAGAGGTTTGTCTGCATCAGTTTAGCTGAATTAGGCGTGAGGAAGTAGGGACCGGGCAAGCAAGAGTGCAACATTCAATTAAGCATTAGCAGATTAGCAAATAATACAATCGGCCACGCAACTAGTATCAAGCAATTAAATTAAAGATTTATAGACCCAGGACTTACATTTAATCTGTTACCATTGAATTTTTGTTGTCCTACAAGGCCTCCTGATTTTTGTTTTCATTCTCTGAGCTACAGGTGCAAGCAGAATGTAAAGGTCTGCCACTAGCTCTTAAAGTGATTGGAAGCTTGTTGCATGGGGAACCTCGTGTGGTCTGGGAGAGAGCAAAGACTAAGCTTTCCAAAGGAGAAACGATATCAGATTATCACAAAGAAGAGCTTTTTAAATGCTTGGAGACTAGTGTTGACTTGTTAGATGATGATGTGAGGGAATGTTTCTTAGACTTGGGGTCATTTCCAGAGGACACAAAGATCTGTGCGGATGCACTCTTAGATATTTGGGTTTATTTCCGGAAAAAAGAATGGCAGGAAGCCCTTGCCATTTTATTGGAACTTGCAAGAAGAAACCTGTTGAATTTAACCAGCAATCCAGGGTAATTACATGTCTTTTCATTTACAGGTTTTTTGCTATCAGTTCAAAAATTATGCTGACATGGTGGTTGCACTTATCAGGAGCGAAGCAGCAATTTCTCACGGAAGTGTCTCCGAGATGTATATTTCTCAACACGATGTGATGAGAGATTTGGCCTTGCATTTGGGATGCCAAGGTGATATAGTCCGCAGGAAGAGGTTACTGATGCCCAGGAAAGAGCCTAATTTGCCAGGGACATGGGCGTCGGTTGGTGATAGGCAGTTCGATGCTCAAATTGTCTCTATTCACACAGGTGGGTTAAAGATTTCTGACAGATGGGATTTCACCAATTAACAACTTGTTTCTGGAATACTGGCCATATATTTTATTAAGTCACAAAATTTCTCTAGCTAATAAGAGTAGGACAATGAAACTTAAGTTGTCTCATGCACAATTTCTTTTATGCATATCAAGCATACAGATATCATTTCCGGATTGGTTGTATTCTCTAATTGAATTTCATTTCCGATTTGTATATGCAGGCCCTATGGAGGAAAACCAGTGGTGCGAGATGAATTTCCCAGAGGCAGAGGCTTTGATATTACTCTTTACTGCAAGCGAATATTATCTTCCTCCATTTTTGAAATCGATGAAGAAGCTGAAATTTCTCATGGTATTCAATTATGGCACAAAGAGAGCAACAGTGAAAGGTCTGGAGACTTTATCTTCACTCACTCAACTCAAAAGTGTACGATTGGAGAGGGTGATTGCTCCATCTGTACTAAAACAGAGCAAAGTGCTACAGAACTTAGAGAAGCTATCTTTGAGCTTATGCGAAGGGTTTAAAAACACATCCACATTCAACAATACCAAGCTGCAAGGTTTTAACATGGATCACTGCAGTGATTTAGAGGAGTTGCCCCCAAGTATCTGCTATATGCCTTACGCTCAGATGTGGTCTATTACCAACTGTCATCAGGTTCAGAAGTTACCAAATGACCTTGGAAATCTAAGCTCTCTAAAAGTGTTAAGGTTGTCAGCTCTGCCTGGCCTAAAAGAGCTTCCATCATCGATCGGAAACCTGGGGGGTTTGGAATATCTAGACATTTCAGTATGTGTGGGTTTGAAAGAACTTCCAGATGAAATAGGACAGCTAAAAAATTTAAATGAGTTAGATATGAGAGAGTGTTCTCGTTTGAAGAAGCTACCTAGAAGTGTTTGTGAACTGACTTCCCTGAAACATGTTATCTGTGATGAGAAGATCGGGAAACAATGGATGCTGGCCAAGAAAATTGCTATCCCAGAGCTTAGAGTTGAAATTGTCGAAGTACAGTTCAATTTGGATTGGCTTGAAGATTGATTTGACGACTCGACAAACTGGTAAAATATTGAAATACTTTCTTAATTTTTTATTCACTAGGCCCTATAAGGCTCTCTATACAACATAGTGTTAGTCCGGGGTGATTAAATTTTCATTGAAGTGCTCCGTGAAGTATTAATAACCTTCGTGATTATATAGTTTTTTTCGTTGGTTGTGGGTGCAGAAGAACGTTTACTTAAGCTTGGACGGGGGTGCAAATTCCTTTGGTCGTTTAGACATACGTACCATAATTATATTAGTTTCGTAGATTGGATTGCTAGCAAGTTAATCAAGACATCTGTACTTTTGATGAACATTAGTTTTTCATTTCCAGTTGTGTTCTATGAAATGTATTTTTATTACCTGATGCATTATGTATTTTATGATGAAAGGAACCAAGAATGCAATTTGATCGTTAAGAGGTGAAAATGTACATACTTTGGTTCATTAAGAAACATGTGTTGTTTTAGTTTGGTTAATATTTTGATTACACTACTCATTAAGATAATCTTCTCAAGATATGTTCGAGTCAAAGATGACTTCTGAGTGACTTTGACGGACTGTTTACTCCTGTTTGTGGTAGTTTAATTTGGGGATGTTTATTAGTTTAGATGTACGCTTCGTTTAATGTTACACGATATAAAAATAGAGATGTTGATAGATCCGATCGTTTTGGTAATTTGTTACACATGTATAATGTTACACTATATGAAAATAGAGATGTTAATAGATTCGATCATTTTGTTAATTTGCTAAACAAATGTATATAATGTTGTAATGTGCTTTATATAAAAATAGAGATGACAGATTAAATCCATACATGTATATATATTAACATTTAAATTATATAATGTGCTCTCTAAAAAAGCATGTGGAGCACTTAGTGCTATTGGGAACTTTTTGGAATTGTTATAATTAATATTATTATAGCACTAGATACTCATTAGTATGTGGAGCACTTAGTGCACACAAGTGCTAGTGGGAACTTTTTGGACCTGTTATAATTTATGTAATTATATCACTAGATACTAGGTCATAGTATGTGGAGCACTTAGTGCACACAAGTACTAGTGAGTATTTTTTTGATTTGTTATAATTTATGTAATTATAGTACTAGATATTACATGTCTTTAGTATGTGGACCACTTAGTGCGCACAAGTGCTAGTGGGACCTTTTGGTTTTGCTATAATTTATGTAATTATAGCATTAGATATTATAATGCATATAAGTGCTAGTGGGAACTTTTTGGATTTGTTAATTTATGAAATTATAGCATTAGAAATTATAGTGCATACAAGTGCTAGTGGGAACTTTTAAAATTTGTTATAATTTATGTAATTATAGCACTAGATATTATAGTGCATACAAGTGCTAGTGGGATCTTGTTGGATTTGTTATAATTTATGTAATTATAGTACTAGATATTAAAAGTCATTGGTGAATGATTATTGTATGGAAGATGCTTGGTTTATGTGACTTGTTTAGTTTGAATAAAATTGGGAGCTTTTTCAGATTTGTTATGATGTGTATTTATTATACTAGATACTATAAGTCATTGGTGGATGGTTTTTGTATGGAAGATGTTTGGGTTATGTGATACTAGGTCATTAGTATGTGGAGCACTTAGTGTACACTAGTGTTATGTGGCCATTAGTATGTGGAGGACTTGGTGTGCACAAGTGCAAGTGGCCATTAGTACATGGAGCTTTTTTAGATTTGTTATAATTTGTGTATTTATTATACTAGATACTATAAGTCATTGGTGGACGGTTTTTGTATGGAAGATGTTTGGGTTATGTGGAAGATGTTTGGGTTATGTGATATAGGTCATTAGTATGTGGAGGACTTAGTGCACATAAGTGCAAGTGGTCATTAGTATGTGGAGGACTTGGTGCACATAAGTGCAAGTGGCCATTAGTACATGGAGCACTTAGTGCGTACAAGTGCAAGTGGCCATTAGTTTTGTGGAGCACCTAGTACGCACAAGTACAAGTGGCCATTAGTACATGTGGAGCACTTAGTATTTATAGTACTAGATACTAAAGTCATTGATGGATGGCTTTTGTATGGAAGATGTTTGGGTTATGTGATACTAGGTCATTAGTATGTGGATCACTTAGTGCACACAAGTGTTATGTGGCCATTAGTACATGTGGGTCACCACTTGGTGCACATGAGTGTTATGTGGCCATTGGTATGTGGAGCACTAAGTGCGCACAAGTGTTAGTGAAAACCTTTTGGATTTGTTATTATTTATGTAATTATAGCATCATTAGTATGTGGAGCACTAAGTGCGCACAAGTGTTAGTGAAAACTTTTTGGATTTGTTATTATTTATGTAATTATAGCATCATAAGTATGTGGAGCACTTAGTGCACACAAGTGCTAGTGGGAACTTTTTGGATTTGTTATAATTATGAAAGGCAACATATAGCTTGAAATTTGAGCTTGAAAGAGTCACTCCAAGCCACTATTGAGTCATTGGAAAACAAGTTTCAACTGTCATTTAATAGTAAAAGCCTTAAAAATATTAGGTAAAAACTCTTAAAATCTCATTTATCACATAAAAGCCAAATAATGACTTGAAATTTGGATAGGAACATTCTATTTCCATTTACAGTGTTTTTTGTCAATTTGATGACAACTTTCTTTTTCATTTGCATTGCTTTATGTTTTAATTTTGTATGCAAATATTTCATAATAATACAATACTTAATTTCTTCAAAGAAAAAATCTAGATTTGTCTAAGTTTATTTCATTCCATTATTTAACATTTATTATATTAATTGTTAATCCAACCACATGTAGCTAGAATTTGAAAAGCATCCATGCACAAACACATATTTTTAACACATTAATATACATATGGTTTTCTATCGACATAATCTTTGAACCTCCTTTAGGAGCAAGTGCTAGTTTATGTAATTATAATAGTAGATACTATAAGTCTTTAGTATGTAGACCACTTAGTGCACAAACGTGTGCTAGTGGGAACTTTTGGATTTGTTATAATTAATTAAAGTACTTGATACTAAGTCAATGGTGGATGATTTTTCTATGGAAGATGCTTGGTTTATGTGACTTAATAGAATAAAATTGGGAACTTCTTGGAATTGTCATAGGGGAGAAGACCCAGTATTCACTAGGGCTAACTTCGCGCAATTGTAGAATTCAAACTGTATGGGTTTTTTGGTTCATGAGTTAAGTGCTTATAACTAAGGTTTTGGCTTTTGGGCAATTCGACAGAGTGCAGGAGTGTCGGATATGCTCATGGAGGTCAAAAAGTCACCTTTTAGAGGTGTCGTCCGTTTGTCGCCACCTAATGTCCCAATATCCACCCACTATAATTTCATCAATTATAATTGTTTTAGCACTTAAAATCCACTCAAATCATTCACTTTAGCACTTGATGAGCAGCTATTGGTGTTTTTGTAATTAGTTATTCAATAAAATAAAGTTTTTTAATGGATCAAAGTGAATTTTCTTTTGGGGGATTAAGTGAGCATGGAGGTGGTGGTAATTCAATGGGGGTGGTAATTGGGTCCTTTCCCCTAATTAATGTAATTATAGGTGTAGATACTAGGTCATTAGTATGTGGAGCACTTATGCACACAAGTGATAGGGAACTTTTTGGATTTGTTATAATTTATTATTGAGAGGATACATATAGTGTGAGATTTGAGCTTGAAACAAGTCTCACTCCTCCAAACCACTGTTGAAGCAAAAAATAAGTTTCAATTATCGTTTAATGGTAAAAGCCTCAAAAATATCAGGTAAAAGCCTCCAAAATCTCACTTATCACATAAAAGCTAGATAAATATTTATTTGACAATTGGATGGGAACATTCTATTTCCATTTGCAGTGTTTTTGTCAATTTGAACAACTTTCTTTTTACATTTGCATTGCAAAACAATCCGTAATTTTTTTTATTATGTCGAGAGACATAATCTGACAATAGCAACACAGGTGTATAGGAGGTCAACATAATTTGTAAAAGAAAATCATTATGTCAAGAGGTATAACCCTACAATGACAACACATGTGCCTATAGAGGTCAGCACAATTCGTGAAAGAAAAAAAAACAATTAATAGTTGACAATTGTTATTTAGTTGACAAATATATGCTTATCCAAAACATTATTGTAAATGAATTTTAAATCAACATTCTATTTTAATTGAATAAATTCATTTTAAAGCCATAATTCTACTCCAATTTTTTTTTTTTCAACTATATATCAAACATCATGGAAGCAATAGGGACACACTAACCATACATATGCCTACTTCATGGTCTTACAACTTTGCTTTCCAACATTCAAGAATAATTTGATTTGTATATGCATTTCTATGTTCACAAACGTTTTTGGTGAGGTTCATTTCCACCAAGAAAGTTTGTAATTTTTTTAGGATGAAATTTGAGTTATTTTGTAGTTTTTGTGATTGATCTATATTTATCATGCAATTCCTATAAACAAATAAGAAACTTAACCTCCATGCAACTATTTTGTGTATTCAATTTATTTAGATGATTTTTGTAGTTTTCTATAGTGTTTGTCATTGATATGTATGTGTCATGGCTTAGAAAAACAAATTTTCAAAAAGAAATTATATTGTATTTCTCTCATCCTTCTCTCATTGGGCTGATGCAAGAAGTTGGGTACACAAAAAACTCAAAAAGTGGAAATATTTTTGCTGTTTTTCAGAATTTGTCACACTTGGACTAAAAATTTGAGGCACTTACACAATGAATCTTAAAAAAATTTAGTAATATGAAATCTAGCATTTTGAATCTAGTTTTTATATGTATAAATTATTAAAATACCCAGATTATATAAATTAAATTTTGATAGGGATCTATAAAAACCAATTTTTAAAAGTCCATTTTTTTTACCATACCAAGCAGGTGTATGAACAACACTTTTTGACCCAAATAAAATTATTTTGCTAATTCCTTTTAGGAAAAGAGAGCTAACAACATGAAGTTTGATGTGGATTTTTTGCTAATTTTTGGTTGAATATTTGTTTTTTATTAAATTTTTATTGGCGGGTGATTTTAAAAATCAGTATTATTTTCGAACAATAATTGGACCTAAAGAAACATTTTTTGACTCTTTTTCATTGTGTAGAGAATTGTTTGAAGTTTGATGCCATATAAATTTTTTTACAAGAAACTTAACCAATAAAAAGTTATTAAAAAACCAAAAAAACCTGATATTTCAAGTTTAAGGACTAGTTTGCTTATAAATTAATTAAAAAATAAAAAACATAATCTAATATTAACAAAAGTTATATATTTATAAATTAGACATTGTGTTCTCTAATGGGTTTTAATTTTATAGATTCATTCAAAACAAAAGTCCATCAACTATGTTGTCAAAGTTGGACATTTTTCTTTAATCTGCCTTAGTTTTTTAGTTGCAGGTCAAAGGCCAAGGCTCGGATTGCCAAGCCTTTCCTAGACCTAAAACTAAGGCTAGATGTGGTGTGAAAATCCAAATTTTAAATAACGCATACGCATTATTCAAATGAAATGCGTACGCGTTTCATAACGCATACGCATTACTCATTGACCAACGTGTATGCGTTTCTTGAACATAACGCGTACGCGTTTCTTATATAGCCGTTTTCCCCTAATTTGGAAAATACTGATAAAACACGATTTTCCTGCAACATTCCTTTTCTATAGTACGGTTCGAAAGTGTCATTTTCTGCGTTTTTTATTGCAAATTTGTCTTGTGCAGGGCATATTCTATTCAAATTGTTGGAAGAGACAAAGTGCAGGTTGAATTTTCTGAAGTGGAATCAAGTGCAAGAACTTTTTACAAGAAGATTTAGAAAAAGTAAATTTTTGGATGTGCTCATGATGTTTTTGAACTTCAGAGTTTATAAAAAAAATGATCTTCATAGTACATAGTTTAATTTGAATATTTGAAGGAGGTGACAATTTGAAAATAGGTTTCTTAAATTATTGTTTTTGTCATCAAAGAGGGTTTGGTAACCATGGGTGATAAGCAAAGACAAAAAAAAAGATGTAGAAAGTTAGTGACACCCGAAGAAATTCAAGCAGATAAAGATAAGGAGGCAAAACGACAAAGGGAAAGGAGAGAAAGGATTCGTCAAATGAAAGATTTAGAAGCATATAGTTCCAATAATGTTGAAGAGGAAGCCATGAATGATGAAATGAATGTAAATGATGCAAATGTGGAGATGGTGGATATGGAAGAAAATGCAATTACAGAGATAAACCCAAATGTGCCTTTAACTTCAACTTTGAATGATATGTAAACAACTTCAGGTGTGTCTTCAAATCCACCTCCCAATGATATGGAAAATGCACCTATTCAAACAATCTATCCAGGTATGTGTTCAAACCCAAGTTTTCATAATATTGATATTGCTTGTTTAGATGAAGTTGGATACACAATTGATGAGATCAATAATATTAGGGTTGAAACAATGCAAAAAATAGAAAATGATGAAATTATATCTTATGAGAATGTAAATGAGAATGAAATCCCTAATATTGATGAAAATGAGAATGAAATACCTTTTACATTTGAAAATGAAAATGAAACCCCTTATGTGAATGAAAATGAAACTCCATCTATGGATGAAGGTGAAAATGTTTTTTTTACAATTGAAACAAATGTGCTAGATAACCTTCGTGGTAAAGTTTCTTCAAGACAAATTCGAAATTATGGAAATAAAATATATAAAATATTTTTTTATAGAAAGAAATTAGGATTCCAATGTCAACTCATGGTACAATTGATGAGAATGTTGAAAATGAGAAAAGTGATGAAAAAATTAGGTGTTTTTGTAAAACCAAAAAAAAAAGATGATTCAGTAGAACAAGTCATATCTAGTGTTGCTAATGCTATTGATGTTATTGATAAGAAAAGTTGATCAAAAGATAAGAATGCGGCTCGTCGTGCAATAACAACTGCTCTAGTTGATAAAGTAGCTTCAAATAAAAGAATGTTAAGTAAGATTAGTAAATGTATAAACTTAAATCCTAAAACTTTGATAAGAGTTGCTAAAAGAAGAGAAAGTATTGAAAAAGATCCTATTAATCAATGTTGGAGTTTTAGTGGTAGACTCCCAAGATTAGACATGAAATTAACTAATAAAATTAAATCTTTAATCAATTTTTTTTGGCATGATAATACAAGTATCACCTAAGATTAGAGATGTCTTAAAATTAAGGGTGGGTTCCAAAATTCGTGAACCTCATCCAAAGCATCTCTTAGATATGACTCAAACTGAATTATATAATTTTTTTTAGATGCTTCAATCTTACCATTGAATATTAGCATAAGTCAAAGATCATTCGAAAGTGTAAACCTTTTTATGTTAGAATTAATAAGCAACAAATGTCTTCTTGTTGTAAGAATCATGTATAATTTCATTATTATTATGATATATTTCGATATATATGATGCACTTTGCATGCTAACCAAATTATGCAGGACATTTGTGGTATTAATATGCCACCTGAAAGAATCAAAGATTTTATAGCAGGTTTGTTTTGTAATCCCTCTTTAAATGGAAACTCATTTTTTTAAAAGCATGCATTTCTGGAGAATGTGATAAATGCGGCAACTTTTCATTATTAGGAGAATGTATGCATGAAAGTAGTTCAGATGAATTTGGAAAATAATAAGTGGATGCAAAAAAATTTAAAAATATTAAGTATTCTTTAAAAGATGGAAAAATTGGAAAACGTGTTGAGTTAATTGTGGAAAAAGCTAGTGTACATGCTTTTATTACTGAATTTAAAGATAAGTTTGTACCTAAATATGTTCAACACTCTCATAATGCTCATTGGCTTGATAATCAATTTCGTTTATGTAAAAACACATTCCCAATTGGAACTATATTGTCAATAGTTGATTTTGCTGAAAATTATACTCTTGCTCCACAAGAAAAAATTCAATCACAGTATTATAATTCAGTGCAAGTAGCTATATTTGTTCACATTGTTTATAGACATGCTAAAAATAGTACAGAAGATAATAGAATTTTTTTGAGAGAGTACCATTTTTATGTAAGTGATAATTAATTACATTCATCTGAGTTTGTACAATATTGTTTTGATATATTTTATAAAAATTTAAAAGAGAGAGGAATTCAAATGCTAGAACATCTCATATGGTCAGATAATTGCACGGGTCAATTCAAAAAATGCCTAGAATGTTTTATTGGTTATGTAGAGTTCATAAGGAAAATAATATCAACACATATGGAATTTTGAATTATGATATTGCTATCAGGATTCCACTGTGTAATTTTACAAGTCAAACTCATTGACCCATGTTTCATGAGTAGTGGTTCACAAGAACCCATCCCTTGTGATAACAAATGGTCCACTTAGAACTCATTGCATCTAGGTGATTCACTGCAGGTGAATCGGTCCGGCCCCGAGGTCACCCATCCCCATCTTTCAGCTCGCTTTAACCGTGGAGTTTTCCAAGGTTAAGCCCGCTTTTGGTTGTTACCCCATTTGGCAAAACCTTCGCCAGTGTTGCGCCTTTATGAACCATTCATATTATCCCTTTTAGTCATCACTGATATTGGCAATTATGATATTATCAGATTGACCGAAAGAAGTCAACTGACTCCGATGTTTCATGAGTTCATAAGAACTCTTCATGATAACAATGGTTTCATTTCAATCATTGCATTTGGTGTCATTGTTGAAAGAATGTTCGTTCTCGTGATCTTCTGCGACGTTTCAGCTCGCGTTAATCAGGAGTTTTCTCCGCTGTTAAGCCCGGCCAAGTTGCGCCAATTCCCATTTGCTGAGGTTCAGCAACAAGTAACAACCTGCCGGGCTTAACCTTGGAGAAAACTCCTCGTTAAGTTTAATTCTGAGCCGAAGCAGCACGATGGGTGACCTCCTGACGACCGTTGCTTCAACTCGTGAGCATCACCTAGATGCAATGAGTGCTAAGGGACTATTTGTTATCATGAGAGAGATGGGTTCTATGAACCACTCACGGCGAAACATGGGTCAATGAGTTTGACCTGAAACTACACGGTTGAATCCTGATAGCAATATCATAATTTGACACGCTGTGGAAAAATACCTCCTACTTATCAATTGATGAGCTAAAGGGACTCTATTATGAATGGTTCATAAGGCACAACACTTGCTGAAGGTTTTGCAAATGGGGTAACAACCCAAGCGGGCTTAACCTTGGAGAAAACTCCCTGGTTAAGCACACTTGAGCTGAAGCAGTACCGGGATGGGTGACCTCCCGGGACGGACCAGTGCTTCACTTCTGTGAGCATCACCTAGATGCAATGAGTGCTAAGTGGACCATTTGTTATCATGAGAGAGATGGGTTCTTGTGAACCACTACTCATGAAACATGGGTCAATGAGTTTGACCTGAAACTACACGGTTGAATCCCTCGATAGCAATATCATAATTTGACAATAATCGTGGAAAAAAATAATTCTCCCACTTTATCAATCATTGATGAGCTAAAGGACTCTATTATGAATGGTTCATAAGGCACAACACTTGCTGAAGGTTTTGCAAATGGGGTAACAACCCAAGCGGGCTTAACCTTGGAGAAAACTCCCTGGTTAAGCACACTTGAGCTGAAGCAGTACCGGGATGGGTGACCTCCCGGGACGGACCAGTGCTTCACTTCTGTGAGCATCACCTAGATGCAATGAGTGCTAAGTGGACCATTTGTTATCATGAGAGAGATGGGTTCTTGTGAACCACTACTCATGAAACATGGGTCAATGAGTTTGACCTGAAACTACACGGTTGAATCCTGATAGCAATATCATAATTTGACACACTGTGGAAAAATACCTCCTACTTATCAATTTTTTTGAAGCTGGTCATGGTAAGGGAGAACATGATGGAGTAGGTGCATGTGTGAAAAGAGCTCTTGCTAGAGAGCAACTAAAATTTGAGGATGCTGCGAAATTTAGAGATGCACATGCAATTGTAGATTGGTGCAATACCAAACTATCTACAAGAACAAGTGACAACTCAATAATTCGACGCTTCTTTTGGTTAGTTGAAGAAAATGATATTTTTTCTCGACAAGATTGTGAAACAATTAATGGAGCTGCAAAATGGCATTCATTTAAGAGTTTGAATGCAAACACATGGACAATATGGACAAGGGAGTTGGCATGCTTTTGTCAATTTTGTATTGTAGGTGATTGGTAGGCATGTGAAAATATGGAATGGGTCGAACAATGGCAACAAAGAGCTTTAATGCCTACATCGACACATGTTCAACATGGAACGACAATTGAAGATAATCAAGTGTTCGCATCATATGATTATGATCGTGTTTCAAATCTTGTACAAGAAGGTACATTATTTATTGAGTTGAATTTTGTATGTATTTTTGCAGGACATGTGTATGCTGTTGTTGCACCTCAAGGGAATGAAAGCAGACAGAGTACTGGTTTGGCTAGATGTGTTGAGAGAAAACATAAGTTGGTACATACTAGAGTGGATGATGACAACTTTGAGTATCCAACCGGGTTCGGTGGTTGTTGCTGGCACCGGCTTCAAAAATATTTGATGAGAAAGAATGGCTTGCCTGATTTAGAAGATTATGAAAGACACAAGAAGATTATACATTGTTCACATTTGATTTTGGCAACCAATATAAAACTAGTTAGATATCAAGGGAGGCCTGCTAATAAAGTTTTATGGACACTTTCAATGGATGATCATGAGACAATCATAGATGCATTACAAAAAGAGAGGATGCAGATGGTACAATAGAGTAAATAAATATTGGTAAGCATATCTAGTTGTATATATATCTAATTGATATATATATATATATTTAATTGATATATATATATTTAATTGATATATATATATATATTTAATTGATATATATATATATATATATTTGTTTTAATCATTTCCTAATTAAAGTTTTATATCATTTTTTGTTTCGGTCTCCCAAAAATTAGATGCTTTACAAAAAAAGAGGAGATGCACATATATTATGATGGAACTTGAATTTAGAGATAGGTAACTATATATAGTTCTAGATACATTTAATTGATACTTTATAATTGATTTCATATCCCCTTAAGCCATTCTCTTAAAACCCCTTAAGTCATCCTCTTATGTACCATTAATCCATCCTTTTGCAGCCCCTTAAGTCATTCTATCAACTACCATTAATCCATCCTCTTAGGACCCCATAATCCATACCCTCATATATCTACCCTTAATTTGTCCACTTGCATCCACTTAAGTCACTCTCTCAACACCCCTTAATTCATCCTCTTAGGACCCCTCAATCAATATCCTCATATATCTACCCTTAATCCATCCACTTGCATCCCCTTAAGTCACTCTCTCAACACCCCTTGGGGTTTAAATTCATTCTCTCAACTCCCCTTAATCCACCCTCTTGCATCCCTTCAAGTCATTCTATCAACTCCCCTTAATCCACCCTCTTCCATCCCCTTAAGCCATCCTCTTAAAGGACCCTTAAGTCATATCCTCTTACATCTCCTTAATCCACAATCTTGCATCCCTTAAGTCACTCTCATAATTCCCCTTAAGCCATCCTCTTAGGGCCTATTAAGCATATCATAAGGTTCATGACATGCATCCCCTTTAATCCACCCTCTTCCATCCCCTTAATCCACTCTCTTACATCCCTTCAAGTCATTCTATCAACTCCCCTTAATCCACCCTCTTACATCCCTTCAAGTCATTCTATCAACTCCCCTTAATCCACCCTCTTGATCCCCTTAATCCACTCTCTTACATCACTTGTGTCATTTTATCAACTCCCTTAATCCATCACTCTGAAGTCATTCTTTATCAACTCCCCCTTAATCCACCCTCTTACATCCCTTCAAGTCATTCTATCAACTCCCCTTAATCCACCCTCTTGCATCCCCTTAATCCACTCTCTTACATCACTTTAACTCATTTTATCAACTCCCCTTAATCCACCCTCTTACATCCCTTCAACGCATTCTATCAACTCCCCTTAATCCACCTCTCTTACATCCCTTCAAGTCATTCTATCAACTCCCCTTAATCCACCCTCTTGCATCCCCTTAATCCACTCTCTTACATCACTTGAAGTCATTTTATCAACTCCCCTTAATCCACCCTCTTACATCCCTTAAAGTCATTCTATCAACTCCCCTTAATCCACCCTCTTACATCCCTTCAAGTCATTCTATCAACTCCCCTTAATCCACCCTCTTGCATCCCCTTAATCCACTCTCTTACATCACTTTAAGTCATTTTATCAACTCCCCTTAATCCACCCTCTTACATCCCTTCAAATCATTCTATCAACTCCCCTTAATTATTTTTGCAAGTTCTCATCAAGTCAGTCTACGATGTGATTGTTGAACAAAAAAACTATTTTATCAAAAGACTATGTAAATATTAATTTTTGGTATTCACCTAAAAGTTGATAAGCTTTAATTGTATCTACATGCATATATATGTTTCATCATGTTATATAGTTGTATTAAACATCTTGATGTACATTATATATGTTTGTTCGATGTCACTTTTTAAATATCTTGTTCCAATTTTATAGATTATACATGTTTCATGTCTTCTATTTACCACATTTTATATAATTATTCAATTGTATAGATTATACATTTTATACATACAAGGAGATAGTTTTTGTTTATTGATTCAAATATTTGCTATGTAATTGGAAAATAGTTAAAATTACTTGCCCTTAATTTATTATGAATATGATTTAAGAAACTATTTAAGGAATGTTTTAATTTGTCACCTAACCATGTGATAAATTATATATATGAAATTTGATTCTAGATAAGAATTTATATCTAGTGCATGTATTACTTGAAAATTAGATAAGATATAAATATAGATATGTATAAATTCATATAATCATGAAAATGAACATAACACGATCTCATAATTGACTGCATATATAATCATCATATTAAAGTCAATTGATATAAATAAACACACATATGATAATAACATGTTCAAAATAAAACTAGAGAACTAGATAGTCCATAAAATTTATATGTCAAGTCCAACACATATATTGAAATAAAACTAGAGATTTGTAGTCCATAAAATATAAAACCATCTAACTTTCAGGTTGATTAGTCAAATCAAGTCTCCTCTTTGTTCCATGTCAACTAGATGTACCCGCATCATGCTGTAAAAGAGAACAAGAAACTTGAAATTAGATTTAAATTTATTTAGAAATTTTGATATAATTAAACATATTTAAAATTGAAAATATAAACTTTTAGATTAAAAAAAAAACTAATTAAATATCGAGTAAATATAGTAAAAATGATTTCTAGTATGCATAAATTACCATATGGTCATGTGAATCAACTAGCACATTTTCTTCAACGGGTAGCATAACTGTCAGTTGAGAAGATGCAAATGCCTGATCTACTATATCCTGCATATTCATATAAAGCAAACAATATGTGAAAACCTTGAATATATATATATATATAAAAGGTTCGTAAAAATTGTATAGGAGATTTAAAGTAAAGTTTACAACCTCGAATGATATGACCTCATGATCACGCACCTGAGATTTCCCATGCATAAATGTCGATGATGTCTCAGGTGTGCGGCCCGCCATGGGTATCTCACCAAATCCCTGCATATAGATGTACAACAGTTCGTATAGATCATTCACAAATGTGTATGTAAATGAAAAAATTAAATTAGATCTATGATGTGTATTTAATTTAAACTTAACAAAATTTTGAAAGCATGCACCTGAGATGATGATGTCTCAGGAGCGCTCAACACTGTAACTTGTGGTTGGTCAATACTAGGGATAGTATGACCTCCTTGCATCTAGATATAATATATCAATTCACACATGTGTACAAATTCAAATTAAATTAGATATATATATATCCACACAAATTATTTATTATCTCATAAAATCCTTGCATATAGATGTATACAACAGTTCGTATAGATCATTCACACATGTGTATGTAAATGAAAAAAATAAATTAGATCTATGATGTGTATTTAATTTAAACTTAACAAACTTTTGAAAGCACGCGCCTGAGTTGATGATGTCTCAGGAGCGCTCACCACTGTAACTTGTGGTTGGTCAATACTAGGGATAGTATGACCTCCCTACATCTAGATATAATATATCAATTCACACATGTGTACAAATTCAAATTAAATTAGATATATATATATATCCACACAAATTATTTATTATCTCATAAAATCCTTGCATATAGATGTACACAATAGTTCGTATAGATCATTCACACATGTGTATGTAAATGAAAAAAATAAATTAGATCTATGATGTGTATTTAATTTAAACTTAACAAACTTTTGAAAGCACACGCCTGAGTTGATGATGTCTCAGGAGCGCTCACCACTGTAACTTGTGGTTGGTCAATACTAGGGATAGTATGACCTCCCTGCATCTAGATATAATATATCAATTCACACATGTGTACAAATTAAATTAAATTAGATATATATATATCCACACAAATTATTTAATATATTTTGGTTCAAGTACCTGTCCAAAAGGTGAGCCCAGATCTACAACACTCGACATATACACACGATGATCATATTGAGTTTCAGGCATCACATCATCATGCATCTACACCAAACACAAACTTATTGAATTAATATTATATTATATATATAGTTTGATGTTATTATTTACATGAATTTTTTACATTTCAAACTTGAATTAAATTTAAGTTCAAAATATGAACATACTTGTGTAGGACGATCCTCAAAATATAGTAAATTTAGGTATGACCCCATCCCAGATGCATGTGCCTCACTTGAAGTGGATGTCTGAGTATCCCTATAGCCCGAGCCTCCATGCTCTCTATTGGCCACTTCAGTGGCCGCATGTGTAGTCTGCTGAGTGAGATGTCCTAAAAGTGAACTCAATGCTCCTAATGTTGATAACATGGTTTGTAGTTGAAATGCAGTGGAAACACCAGGAGAAGGAGGAGGAAAAATAGGAGCAACTGGAGCATGTCATTGAGGATCGACACATGCTCCTAGTCTATGTTGGGGCATGCCATGCCCAGCTCCCTGAAATGACCTCATATCAAAATAGTTGGGTTTTTTACCCAACTCAAACTCAACCCATAACTTTATCAAAAAGTATAAGGGCACCTCACTGTTGCCATGTGGTGGAGTATCAAACACCATCCACCATCTCTCCCAAAAATGAGCAACTATCTGCAAGTGCCTACACCATAAAATTGAAATTCATTTTTTTTTGGGTGTATTGGTTGATTTGTTTGGGGGTTCATAAAATATTGGCATATGGCTTGTTTAGTAATTTTTAGGTCATTGATTTCTTTATATGACAATCCATTTGCATAGAATTGTCTCATATCTTTTCTCCATCGATGGAACTTATCTAGGTTTGCATCGATAGATCAAATAGAATTGACAACAGTAGATGCAAACCGTGCGAGATGTGGAGGGACTCTAGTCTCATTTTTTATGAGATCTAGATTTCCTTGAATGATAATCAAGTTTGATCGAATATTCTCTCTTAGTTGATCTTGGTCAACAAGAGGAGGGGGTGGGGGCTTAGGCGGTGGAGAATGTGGAGGTGTGCTAGGGTTTTGTTCATGTGGTGGACTAGGATGTATGACAAGATCTATAGGGATTTCTTGATCAGGCATGAAATCCTCTAAATTAAATAGTGGATACATCTGAGCGATGATATGACAATTGCATGTTAAATAATTAAAAAGTATATATCAACAAACTAATTAAATAATGCACACAATTTGAAAGTTATTTAAAAATCATATTGAACATGCACACATTCAAAATATATTTCATTTGAAGACCATTTGATTTATAACATTAAAAAATCCATAACATTAAAAATTCATATAACATGTACACACATTAAATTGAGTCCAATGTGGGGTTGTTAATATGAAGGGTAGAAATGAAATTATGGGGTTTTATTAAAATTTATTTAATCTCATTCATTATTTTCAAATAAGAATAAAGATAAGAATGAAAAATTAATAGAATACATTGAAAGGGACACATAGATATATATGCTAGTGACCTAATTGCAATGTACAAAATATATAAAAAAGATGAGTCAAGCTCTATTCACCAAATTTTGAGAACTTATTTGATTCCCTTAAGAAATGTCAAATTCCCCCTTAAGACATCAATTTACGATTTAGGGCAATAGGATGGATTTTAAGGGGATCTATGTATATAAGGTCCTAGGAAAAAATGGTCCATGGCTTAAGGGAATAAAATTTTGTGGAGTTGCCTAAGGCAACCAAATTTAATTTTAAGGTCCTATAACAAAATGAATAGATGTATTAATCAAGTATGACATAGAATTTAAATAAGTCCGATGACATAAATTGATTTATCTAAATTTTCAAATTTCATGATAAGAGACACAAGTTCTCTATAGTGGGACAAAGTAGTTAAGAAGAAATTATAAGTTTAACACTAACATTAAAATTTATAATCTCATTCATTGTTTTCAAAGAATACTAAAAATAAGAATGAAAATTTAATAGAATTCATTTAAAGGGACACATAGATATATGCTAGTGACCTAATTGCAATGTATGAAATAAACAAAGATGAGCTTCAACTCTATTCACCAAAATTTGAGAACTTCTTTGATCCCCTTAAGAAATTTCATTATTAGGACCCCTTAAGACATTAATTTACGATTTAGGGAGATAGGATGGCTTAAGGGGATCTATGTCTAGTAAGGACCTAGGAAAAAATGTTCCATGGCTTAAGGGAATAAAATTTTGTGGAGTTGCCTAAGGAAACCAAATTTCATTTTAAGGTCCTACAACAAAATGAATGCTTTTAGGGTTTAGGGTTTAGATTTAAATTATAACTAAGTTGTTGAGTTACGATGGATTTTGCAACAATTAGGAATTTTAGATTTCAATTATATATAACTAAGTTGTTGAGTTACGATGGATTTTGAACCTATTTGGACCTCTACACACTCTTGGATGATTTAAAAAGGGAGAGGGGATCTAAAGTTATTTAGACCCAATTTTTTTTGTAATCATATATTTTTTGAAACTTTTTTATGGCATAGACTCTTCCTTCATATTTATATAAATTCTAGACACATGGGTTTTCAAAAAAGAACCTAACTGCCACTAAGTGAGGAATCAATTGAACAATGAACAATACATTTAAATAAACTTAGAAAATAAACCTTTGGTTATAGAATTCACTTGCATTTACGAATTATCATCTATCAATTTTGTCAAAAAAGTAATTTTGATTTTCCATTGAAATGTTCATGCTACAAGTTATATTTGATACACTAGTTTAGAGAAAGTACAACATTTAGATTTCCTAATCTAGAACAATGCCACTACACATGAGAGTTAAAATAGGAATTAGATTACACATAACCTATAGATCTTATGAATAATATCCTATAAATTAAGGTTTGAATATGATCATAATGCATCCTTACATTTAATTCACAAAGGATCTTGAATCCAAATAAGATTTGGGTAGAAATCATTCATGCTTCACATTTTTATTTTTATTTGATTTAATAACATTCATACAACTTGTCTAGCTCTATCCATATTGCAAATAGTCTAGATCAACAAGTATGACTTGCATTTCTATGCTTTTTTAATAAATTTTTACAAGTAAATGAGAAACCCTACCACCTAAACTTAGTGCTTTGAATAAAATATGTGACATTCTAGGAATAGCTTCAATATATCAACAATTAGGAATAAATTAGATTTCAATTATAACTAAGTTGTTGAGTTACGATGGATTTTGCAACAATTAGGAATTTTAGATTTTAATTATATAACTAAGTTGTTAAGTTATGATGGATTTTGTTCACCTATTTGGACCTCTACGCACTCTTGGATGATTTAAAAAGGAAGAGGGGATCTAAAGTGATTTAGACCAATTTTTTTTTGTAATCATATATTTTTTGAAAATTAAATCTATGGCATAGAATCTTCCTTCATATTTATATAAATTCTAGACACATGGGTTTTCAAAAAAGAACCTAACTACCACTAAGTGAGGAATCAATTGGTCAATTCAATAAATTTAAATAAACTTAGAAAATAAACCTTTGGTTATAGAATTCACTTGAATTTATGAATCATCATCTATCAAGTTTCTCAAAAAAGTAATTTGAATTTTCCATTGAAATGTTCATGCTACAAGTTATCTTTGATACACTAGTTTAGAGAAAGTACAACATTTAGTTTTCCTAATCTAGAACAATGCCACTACACATGAGAGTTAAAATAGGAATTAGATTACACATAACCTATAGATCTTATGAATACTATCCTATAAATTAAGGTTTGAATATGATCATAATGCATCCTTACATTTAATTCACAAAGGATCTCATCCAAATAAGATTTGGGTAGAAATCATTCATGCTTCACATTTTAATATTTATTTGATTTAATAAAATTTATGTGTCTAGCTCTATCCATATTGCACATAGTCTAGATTAACAAGTATGACTTGCATTTCTATGTTTTTTTAAGAGAATACATCATACACTATATAAGCTAATATAACATTGATATATAGTGATTACATACTCATATCAACTAGCATCATGATATATACATTTATTAAATCAAGCACATAGTTTCGCATGAGGTACATTATTTTACTTCACTAATACACTTTCTCAAGTTAAATTGTACAATCATGAATTGTTTTGAGATAAAATTAGCCATCAAATTTATATTATGTGAATATATATTATAATTAAATCAACAATTTGTTGGTTAATATATATATCTATGCATCGATTGTTTGTACCTCCTTTATTAGTCAATTTTATGAATTTCATTGGTAGTTGCGTGGATCACCAACGACATACCAAAGTGTACAGGTAGAACCTATGGACTATAAATTGTGATCCCTAATTTAGGGTTTTCGTAACTTACATTTTAGGGTAAATAGCCTATTTTAGGTTTACATTTTAGGGTAAATGGGGTTTTAGGTTTACGTTTTAGGGTTTAGGACCAAGGATTAACCTGTGTAAATTAGTTTTTAGGGACGTATGTAAATTTTGTAACCTAGGGTTTTGATTTCTAAGTTAAATGTGTCCAATTTAGGTTTATTTTTTATGGTTTTCAATTTACAATTTAACGTTATTTGTTTTGTTGATGTTTTTGATTTTTTAAATGCAATTAAAAACTATAAAAAATTGAACTAAAACACACTAAAGAAACAAAAACTGAATACTAATTACAAAGCAAAAAAATAGGATACAAAGCAAAAAAGGCAGAATTCAACCAACTTGGAGGTCGCTGAGGTTGGGTGTGTTGACGGGAGGAGGTGGCAATCAAATTTTCACCAAGCATGAGCTTCAAAACGCGTACGCGATCAAGAACCTTTCTTCTTTGGCGCAACTTGAAATAGTGAGTGAAAATGAAACACAATCATTTAATATAAAAAAATAAATACCTTCTCAAAAAGCGTACATGTTTTTGGTTCGCATACTCGTAGCTGAGCGTGTATGAGTTCAGATTCTGGCTTGGGTACCTGATCCATAACGTGTACGCGTTCCCTTCAAATTTTTTTTTTGCCCAAAATTTCCCCTCTTTGTGTACTCAACTTCTTGCTTTTACCTCACCCTTCTCTTTCTTTTGTGATCAATAAATAAATTTCAAATGAAGTGCAAGAGAGAAGAGTATTGTTGAAATGTGCTCGAAAATATCACATATTTTTAGGAACTGGCTTTTATAATTCATAGTATTTTTCTTGGTAGGCTATGCAGTAAAAATGTTTTAAGGAATTTATTTTGCTCCAAACCATGAAATTTCCTCTCCTTTTTCATTGGTAAATTCTTTCTTGCAGGTTTTTGATGTTTTAAATTATAGCTTTTGATGTGATAACCTTACAAGTATACTATTGCATTTTAAATCTTTTGTGGTTTATGAATTTTTAAAATTGTAATTCTGAATTCTTATTACATTTTTTTTCTTTTCTCTCTTTTGAGAGATTTGATAGTTGAAAGACAACCGTCCTCTTTTAACATTGAAAAACGGTCCTTTCTTTTTCCAAATCCTCTAACTACTTGTAACACCCCTCTGATTTGCTTATGTTTTCAGATAGTGCTTTTACTTTGATAGACCATAATACTATGTTGTTATTTGATCATTGACATTGAAGCGATGATGGTTTTTATATTTAGATGTGATGGTACACTATATGGATGATTATTGTTTATGACACGCTTTCTGGTTATCATAGTTGATTATTTGAGTTGATATTGACATATACTCATCTGTAGTTAATTGATGTTTTAATTTTTGTCAATTTTGATGTGATTGTATTGGTGAAGGGAATAAGATTGCATCACTTGCTTGCGAGCGCCTTGCTATTTCGTGATTTTCTCTTCATAGTGTGATTGTTTATGATCTATATACATGTACGACATATGTTTTGATTATAGAATTGCAGGTATAGGACATCGTCTCCACTTGGATCCACAGGTTTGAGCATCTCTATTGCCAACAATATTGTTGATTGGGAGATAGTAACAGGGTTTCCTTGTCAAGCCACAACCCTAGTCATAGTGTGTCATTAGTCCTTGTTTTGGTATGCTTTGTTGTTATGTTGTCCATGTTTGCTTTGTTGTTTATTTATTTTCCAAGGTATGTTATGTGGGAAATTAATGTTAATTAATGTTTATAATGGTTTCTAGTGATTATTTAATTAACTTTGATTAATGTTGTTAGAAGCTTTATATTTGATTTAATTAATTAAATTTAATTTATTTTGTGAAGTGATTTAATCTTTGTGATTAACTTTATTATATAAAGTGATTAAATTAATTAGATTAATTTTAAATTAGAAATTAATATGTGAATTTGAATTATTAAAATGCATAAATATCTTGTAATTATCTTAGAGGAAATATCTACGATTTGTTTAAAAAGATATTTTTATTTGTGACATGTGTTAGAAAAATTAATTAAATATTGTTGTTGAGAATGAATTCTCGGAGAGAATATTTGCATTAATTGAAAGAGGAAAGAGGCTACTTCATAGGAATGAGGAAAAAGATATTTTCAGAAAATAGTTGTTGAAAAATTGAGGAAGAAGTTCTCGAGAAATTTTGGCTCTAGTTTTGTTTTCAACTTTCTGGAAAAGTGGATAATTTGGAAGAAGCTTTGGTAAATTGGAATCTGAAGGCAAAGCTCTGCATAAAACATCATTTCCTCAAGCATTCAAAAACAAGTTCTTTAATTGTTTTTATTTATTTTGCAAAATTGGAAAGATTGCCTGTACAAGAAGAATATGTTATGTGTAGAAGCTATAATTTATTTTGTAAATTTGAAAGATTGTCATGTTTGGAAAATTGTTGTGAAAGCTTAGAGCTTCTGTAGAAATTGTTTTAAGCTTTGATATTTTTGGAATTGGAAATTGCCGTAAAAGCTTTAGAGCCTATGTAGGAAATTATTTTTAAACAATAGAAATCCTAGAGGGAAAACAATAGAAGATTTGGAAAAATTTGTAGGAATGGATTTAAAATCTTCCTGTCAAAATTTGGGGAAAATCTTGTAAGGGAAAAGATCTTCTTGTAGAGTTTATTATTTTCTTCCAATTAATTTATTTGGCTTTGGAAAAATTATAATCCTCTGGTGAGTTTGAAAATATCATCCTATAGAAAATTTTGTTAAATTTTTTCCCTTTTGGGCAATTGTAGTTTATATATATATATATATTCATGTTATACCTGAAGTTTCCTGTAGAAAACATGCTTTAAAAATAACCTGATTGGAATCGCCGTACGACGAATTTTTAAAACACAGGGAAAATATTTTTAGAGGGGCTAGGGGGCTACCCCCATAGCCGCCGCTAGGGGAGGCGGACTATGAAGGCAACACCCAACCGTGACCCCCTCTATGGGAGTCAGTTGTGTAAGTAGCTGCCCCATAGCCAACCAACCATGGTGGCTGTAACACTTGCATTAGAGATTTGCGATTTTAGTTTTTATGATCTTTTTTTTAAATATATATTATATATTATATATTTATATATAATTTATTTTTTATTAATTAAATTATGTATATATATATATATATATATAATTGTATGTATATATACATATATAATTACATATATATTTAAATATATATATTTAAATGGATATTTTGTTATAATAAATGTATTAAATGCACAAGTAGATATTTTATAATGAAATATTTCAAAAGAGGAAATTGGTTTTATTAAAATGGAATTGAGAAATTGAGATAGACAATTAGATTTAATTTCTTTAATGTCTGTAAATGAAATTATATTAAGTTGGTTTATTTAAAACAATGTATTATTGTTTTCTTGAGATGAAATTGGATTTAGGAAATCCTAATGGTAGTTTTATTATTTGCCTGAATTGATATTAAATTGTGATTTCTTCTATTCATGTCATTTGAGAAATTTGGTTAGTTGTGTGTGTAAGTCTTCCAAATGATGTTACTTTATGACGGGGTTGTTATGTTTTATGGTTCAAACCTTTATTTTCCTTGGGTAATGTACCTAGTTGTAATTCAGTTAAACACTTGGTTATTACGAATGGGATGTGTTGCCTCTTGCATTATGGTTGATATTTATTATCAGTTTTTGTGTAGTGTTTACCCTTGGTTTTGGAATAGATCCTTGTGTTGTTAGTAGGGGAGTAGCTCTCAATGGGGGGCAGCGCACAAAGTGGTGCCACAGTAACTCATGTGAGAGTTAGTTAATGAAGTGGAAATTAAATAATTGTATTAGGGGAAAGGGTAACTTAAATCATATAATTTGTTAATTATGCCTCGTTCATGAGCTCAAGGGCCTATTTAGACTTGGGATGAGACGAGAAGGCATGTAATGGAAAGATCATTATCTAGTCCCTTTGAAAGATATTTGATTCCACATCGGTTTGCATGTGGGGCCGGGGATTGTGAGAGGCTACCAGGGTAACCCAAGATGGGGGTCGAGGCCTAGGAAGATTAGCTAGGGTAACCCATGTAGCTTTGTGATGACACTCCTATAACAACAGTTTATTTGATCAGTTGATGTACTTGATTATTTTAATCTGGAAGTGATGTAACCTTTATGTATGTATTGTTCTTGTATGGTATAGTATTGCGTGTTGCTTGTGTCTAGAGGTTGTTGGTTTTGCCTAGGAAGCCCTTTTACTATCTCCTAGCACGGGGGGTGGGCCTTTGGGTACCACTTGGTTGGGTGGAACGTGTACCTTACATCATTGGGTTCCCTTCTCATGTTTGTAATGGCGGGATCTTCCTGATTGGAGAGCTTGTGTGTACCAATTGCTTTGTACCATCTCTTGTATACAGTTGGTTCAATTGTATACTTATGTATTTGTACTACTCCTCATTTCTTTTCGAGGAGGATTCTTGTATCATTGTTATTGTAACATTATCGTATGATATTCCTCATTTTGGAAATGAGTTTTGTAACTACTATATTGAATGAATGCAATCTATGAATGATTCTTTAATGTACTTTGTATCTTATAAGAAGAGTTTAATGCTTTGGATGTATGTTATTTATTTCATGAGTATTATTTATATGCTATGGATTGGTTTACTTTTGTATAATATGGGATTGGAATGTACAAGCATTGTTGCGTACCTTAGAGGATGTATGTGTTAAGTGTAGTTCACTTTACTTGTATTAATTACATTTAAAAACAAAAATTATTACACTTCCGTTGTGTTTGTGTCATCATCTAGGTTACATGGCGGGGCATTACACATGGTATTAGAACCCAAGTTTAAACACTAGGTGCTCTAGGATAATGTTGAACCCATTAAGTTGTTAGTTACATAGAATTTAAGTTTGTGTACCTTGTCTTATACCCTGGTGTGTCTGTGTAGGATCATGCCACCTAGGCGAGGTTGCAGTAGAGGTCATGGTCGTGGCTGAGGAGGTGGTCATAGAGGTAGTTAGCAAGATTCATATCCCCATGTTCCCCATAACTCAGATCGTGAGGAACAATAGGCTTCCAAAAAGGCTCTGGTAGGCAGTGATTAGAATCAGGATCCACCAGGGATCGAGGGCGCTTAGTTGTGTTGTTTGAAAGAGGAGACACTTCCTTGTCTTGGGCTGAGGCAAGATATGGATTAGATTAATATTGGTGAGAGAGAGGTACCAACACAACAAGATGAAAGCATAGCCACTCACATGAGAGACCTACTTAGAGCTCGTCCACCCATATTTGATGGTTCCGGTAGCGGTTTAGAGGCTGAGACATGGTTGATAGACCTGAACCAGTGTTTTTCTATGCACCCTTATGGTAGCAACACCAAGGCCAAATGTGCGATCATGCACTTGCGAGACTTTACATCTACCTAGTGTAGATTAGAGGAGTAGAAGCTTCGTATTGACATTAATTCTGTTTCATGGGATTTGTTCATTGATAGGTTTAGAGCCAGATTCTTTTTTGACCATTGGCGATAGCATCGTGGAGATGAGTTTCATGCTCTGCGATAGATGGCCATGTCGGTGGAACAATATGAGCGTCGATTTTATGAGCTCAAGCAGTTCATTGGCATTGGTGATGATGAGGGCATGCTTTTTGAACACTTCATTAGGGGCTTAAATGCCCAGATCAGTGGAGGTGTTCGGGTTTTTGAACCTAAGACTATGGAGACAATAGTAGAGAAGGCCAGATTGGTGGAGGAGAACTTGGAAATGGCATTGGGTGGCCATACTAGAGTGCAGATAGGTAGTGCTTTAGTTGTAGAACCTAGTTCATGTAGTGGCCAGGCTAATGGAGCTGGACCTCCTAGGACACAATAGGTGCCTGCACAGAGTGGTCAACATCAAAATTCACAAGGGAAACAAAAGAATTTCCAACCAAGATAGGGAGACAGGTATCAATCAGGGGGTGTCATGAACTAGAGGCGAAAAAAATGCCCCAACTATGAATAGCCAACATAGAGTACACAATCTACCTATGATAGGGGTAGCATTCACAGTCGAGTGCTCCTCCTGGAGGTAGAGGATTTGGTAGGGGTATAGGATGTTTTTCTTGCGGCCAAAAGGGTCCCATAATGTGACAGTGTCCCAATAAGGGTACATTAGGTTATACTTAGAGGCCAACGACATCAGAGCCAATTGTTGGAGATGTGGGTAGAGGTCATCAAGTATTTGCTGCAATTGACAACTGCCAGGTTGATCACCAGGGCACACTAGTAGAGACTTCTGGTATGTTACAGGGTAACAGGGTTACCATTTTATTTGATTCAGGAGCATCAAATTATTTTACTTCAACGTCTATCGTGGTGCATTGTAGACTGGGGGCAGCAAAGTAGGATGATAAGTGGCAAGTCAAATTGGACTTCAGTGCTAAAGTTGCAACACAATCCCTAGTACCTGACTATAGATTGGAGATTGGATCCTTTCACACTATAGTAGAGCTCCGCATTATACCGTTGGGGTCATATGACATCGTCTTAGGGATGGATTGGATTGAGGCTCACAGGGCTTTTATTGACTGTCGACACAAGTTGATTTGATGCATTGGTGTATCTGGTAGAGAGGTAGAGATAGTGGGAGTTCAAAGACTCATATTGTTGAGCATGATCTCAACTATGCAGCTGAGGAGATGTGTATGTCAGGGATGTTAGTTGTTTGCAGTGATAGTAGATGACTTGGAGTTGGGTGATAGTGAGAAGGTTTCTCTTGATAGCCACCCCATACTTCAAGAGTATGCAAATGTATTTCCCAATGAGATTCCAGGGATGCCACCTCAATGTGACATTGATTTCAAGATTGATCTTATACCTAGTTCCAAGCCTATTTCGTGAGCTCCGTACCATATGACTACATATGAGCTTAAGGAGCTCTACTTGCAGCTGGAGGAGTTGCTAGCAAAGGGATTCATCTTCCCTATTGTTTCACCTTGGGGAGCACAAGTAATTTTTGTGAAGAAGGATGGTTCTCTCTGTTTGTGCATAGACTATCGTTAGCTGAATAAAGTGACAATCAGGAACTGATATCCCTTACCTAGGATTGATGATTTGTTTGATCAAATCAAGGGTGCTATGGTATTTTCAAAAATTGATCTTAAGTCAGGCTATCATTAGCTACATATTTTTGATTTTGACATTCATAAGACAACTTTTCACACATGTTATGGTCATTACGAGTTTATAGTGGTACTGTTCAAGTTGACGAATGCGCCATTTGTGTTCATGAGCTTGATGACCGAAGTCTTTCACACTTATTTGGATAGATTTGTATTAGTATTCCTTAATGATAGATTGATCTATTCCAAGATAGTAGAGGAGCATGAGGAGCATCTGAGGCAAGTTTTTCATGTGTTTGATAGATATTCAGTTGTACACTAACCTGCCCAAATGTGAGTTCTTTAAGTCTAAGGTTAAGTACCTTGGAAATGTCATAATAGGAGAGGGTATTGCAATAGATCCTTCAAAGATCCAAGTGATCATTGATTGGCCTGCACCCACTAATGTGGAAGAGATACATAGTTTCATGGGATTAGCAGGTTATTCTAAATGCTTTGTTTAGGGTTTCTCTATGATAGGAAACGCTATCACTTCTCTTCGAAGGAAAGGGAAGAGATTTGTTTGGTCAGAGCAGTGTGAGACAACATTTTAGACTCTGAAGGAGAGGTTGAATAGTGCATAGATTCTTGTGATACATGATCCTACTAGAGATTTTGTTGTCTATACAGATGCATCTTTGGAAGGATTAGGAGTAGTTTTGATGTAGGATGGTCATGTTATTGCGTATGAGTCACACAAACTCAAGGATCATAAGTTGAATTACCCCACACACAATCTTGAGTTAGCAGTGGTAGTGAGATGGAGACATTTCTTGTTGGGGTACAAAATTGAGTTGCATAGTGATCATCATATCTTACAGTACATCTTCACGCAGCCTAATCTCAATGCTAGGCAGAGGGGTGATCCCACAATAGTGGTTTACAATTTTTGGCCAAATTGGACATTGAAATTATTTTTTTAAACTAAATCTTCACATTCGGTCACCTATAGCGGCTAAATCGAGAAGAATTTGAAGATGATGCAAACTAGAGTCTTGTCACATTTTGTCTGTAGATTCTAAAAAATATTTTTTCAAAATTTTGGAATCAGATTGCACTTCTTTTTCCATCTCCCACTAATGCTGGTTTTTTCAAAAAATAGCATTTTTAAAAGTGATGCACACCGTAGAATGCATAACTTTTTTTTCCATGAAGGATAAAATTCTAATTCTTTTGAATTTAGATTCGTAACTCCAATATCTAGTGCTTCCACTTGGTTAGAAATTTTTTTATTGAATATTTTTTCTTTAATCAAGTTTCAAAGTCAAACCAATTACAATTCAGACATAGTGCAACCATATAACGCTCAACTTTTTTTGCATATATCGAAATTCAATTTTTTTTGTTGGATCAAAGACTTCAATATCTAGTGCACTCATATTTTTCAATTTTTTTTTTATAATTTGCTAATTTTCCTATGTAGAACAAAGAGCTTCATTTTTGATGAAAAACCTATGTTTAATAAAACTAAAAAAACAAATGCATAATAAAACCAAAACATTTTAAAATTATATTCGTTGGATAGTTCGTTTCGAGGACTACCTAATTCCAGTTGGGTTTGTGAAGATTCCTCTATTTTCATCTTCAACCCAAGCTTTGAAGTGCCAAAATTTAGGTTTGTTTGTGTCTCAAGGGGGGATGAGGAAAAAAGGGGTTCGTTCGAACTAGGGTTCATTCAAACCCCCCTTCTATAAGGGGTTTTGACAATTTTTTGGTGGGAAAGTATTAAGAGCTTGGTTCACCCGAACCTAGGTTCTAGCAAACCCCTAATGGGTTCAGTCGAACCAATAGGTTCGTACGAACCCCTAAAATCAAGTTTTTTTCCATGCATTCATTTTTTGTGAGTTTTCTTTCCTCACTTCAATTGTAAACCACTATTGTAGTTTTACCCAAGGGCAATGGGTGGAATTCCTTTGTGAGTATGCCTTCGAGGTGAAGTACATCCCAGGGAAAGAGAATGTTTTTTCAGACACTCTTAGCAGATTGAGACATGAGTTGTCAGTGTTGACTCTTGGTGTGGATTTGAGGAGTTAGATTCTTTCTGCACTACCTACAGATAGTTGGTATCAAGAGGTGATATCAGAGATGGAGATAGGCAGTACTCTTGAGGGAAGATTCTTAGGTTATTCTCTAAATTCAAATGGTTTGTTGAGACACTTGGGACACATTTATGTTCCATCTTCTAGAGATCTTCATACCTTGGTTATGACAAAGGCACATCAAGCACCCTATTCAGCTCATCCAGGAGGGAAGAAGATGCATGCCGATTTGCGACAACTATATTTCTAGGCAAGTATGAAGTGAGACATCACTGAATTTGTGTCGAGGTGTTTAGAGTTTTAGCAAGTGAAGGATGAACACCAACATCCAGTAAGACTTCTACAACCAAATTTGGGGCCAGAGTGGAAATGGGATATAATATTGTTGGATTTCATTGTTGGTTTACCCAATTCTTCACGACAACATGATGCCATTATGGTGATAGTGGATAGGTTGACGAAGGTAGCACACTTCTCACCTATTCGTTCATCCTATAATGCTTCGTTCATTGTTAGAGTGTTCATGGGAGATATAGTTAGGTTGCACGGTTTTCCTTGTTAGATCATTTCTAAGAGGGATCCTGTGTTTACCTTAACTCTTTAGACATCATTGCAGCATGTGATGGGGATGCCTATAGTTGAACTTAAGTTCAATGTATCACCCTGAGACAGGTGGACAGACTGAGAGGGTCAACCAGATCCTCGAGGATATGTTATGCATTTATGTGATGGACCTGTAGACATGATGGGAGGACGATCTCTATTTAGTGGAGTTTGCTTATAATAACAATTTTTGAAGTTCAATTGGTATGCCTCCTTTCTAGGCATTGTATGGATGACCGTGTTAGAATCCTTTGAGTTGGGATCAGTTAGAGGATAGAGTTCTATTGGGTCCTAAGATGCTTCAGGATATGGACCAGCAAGTGATTCAGATCAGGGAACATTTTGTAGACACCTAAAAATGACCTAGGCTTGCAAGCTTCATTTTTACCACTTTTGTCCTAGCATAATTATGACATTTAATTATGTCCTTGGTCCACATTCGACTATTGATTAAATAATTCATAATTATTTAATTAATTCATGTCCTTTCATTCTTCATGCTTACTAAATAAATAAATCTTATTTATTTATTAAATACGTCATTAATTGTCTAAGTCTTCCCTTAATTAAATAAATTTCTTAATTTATTTAATTACCTTCAGGATGAAAATCTGCATATGGTTAGCATTTTAAAACCAAAATAATCCTCAACATCCCTATGAGATAATGAAACATGTTAGATATGCTAAGTAAGATATTAAAACAACAAGAAAAACCAAATAAGCATACAAACAACATGAATCAATTTCATCTCATAGTGGATTGGTGTCACATGTGCTAGTGACCCTTTCCCAATCCTTGGTTGATAAGCTTAGATGATGATGATAAGATGGACAAGATTAGCTCTCCATTGAAGAGAGTAACCTTGTATGAGATGATGATTGTGGAGTGGACAAAATCAATTCTCAAATGAAGAGAGTGACTTTGCATAAAGATTGTGGAGACCTTGCTGAAGGATGGAGCCTCTCATTTAAAGATTTTCAAAATGCTAAGTGTTGAAGAGAGACCAATGTGGGACTAAGATTGGACCAATGAAAGGACACTTGTCATCATGTGATAGGCCAATGGATGTGCAAGATTAGGGAAATGTGCCCATGAGAGGGAGAATTTGAATTCAAATTTGAGAGTAAATGCTAAGTGGGGGACAAGAAAATGAGCAATAAATGCAATGTTGGAGGGACAAATCAACTTGCCTTTGAATTCAAAATTGAGGGAATATTCCCCATAAATGCCATGTTGATGGAAAATCTTGGATTTAATAAATCAATAAATTGATTTATATGTGCAAGTGGAAATCTAGAGAATGCAAGGGAGATTAGTATTTAATTAGGGTTAGATTAAATAGATTGATGCTGACAATGGTGCTTAGATGATTTTGACTTTTAGGACTTAAATATTTGATTTATTTAAATAAGAAAATGGTGGAATATGATTTGGGTTTGATTTAAATAAAGTCCTGATTTATTTGATGAATGGAATATGATTATGCATGATGTAAATTTGACATGTCTACACCTTCTATTCACTTTATTCTTCTTGATTATTAAATAAATAAGTTTTTGTTTATTTATTTAATATGTCACCAACTTTTGGGAGGGCCTAGCTCATTGGCTATAATTCATCTCGGCTCTAGTCACGTTCTCGTCTCAGGTAATTTTGGAGGGAGGCACGCCAGCCACACCACAATGCTAAAGCGCAGGCAGTTATAGGGGTCAAGCACCAATTCCCCGCAAAAAAAAATAAAATAAAATAAAATAAATAAAATGTCACTAACTTTCATAATTAAATGAACTAATTAATTTAATTATTAGTCTTATTTGCTAAATTAAATAATTAAGTTTAATTATTTAATTGCCAAATTTGTTATCCTCTCATTTTAAATAAATTAAATTATTTAAAATGTCATCTCATTCTTAACTATTAGCTCATTTTGGTAAATAATTGGAAAATCAATTATTTATTATTTCACTAAGTTCACATTTGGAATTAATTTAATGCCAAATTGGTAACTTTCCTTCAGAAATTAATTGATCAGGCAGGTTCTTGATCTTTCCGAATTTGATCTTTAGTCCACTCTTTATCTTATTCATTTTCAAAAATCTTTATTTTCAAATTAATTTCCTCATTTATTCTCCACCGCCGATTCGATTCTCAGAGATGACATCTTGACCGCTCGATTAATGATTTTTCCCTAACCCTAATTAGGGATTCCCAGATTTAATCTGGACCTCTGGTTTTAGGTTTTGGTCAAAAATCAATCTCACCCGTCCATTCGAAATGGCATTTTCTATAAAATGCCATTTTCATCTCACTTTTCAATTACACACGCCATATTATAGAGATACATTGCATACTTACTCACTTGCACACTTAGATTTTCATAGCAATTGCAGCAATTATTATCTTTATTTGATTAAGTCTTAGCATTTTAGACATTTTCAATCATAGTCATAGACATAGACATTTTCTCAAATCCTTCAAAGCTTGGTGTAGGACTTAGACTTGTATTTTCAGATTGCTCGCATGTCAAATATGAGGGCAACACATCAGCCAACAAGCTAGAAGGTGCTACAAAAGTGAAGCATGGAGGTCTTGATGGTTTTCTGGTATAATCGTTCTTTCATTTACTTCCATTGTATTTTGTAATTGCTTTGGATTAATTGTCTTTTATTGATTTGCTAACATTGAATCTAACCTTAAGAAATTTAACCATAGATACACATTTGGTTGCTATACATGATAGGCAAAAAAAGTATGTAGATGCACATCGGGTGGACCGTCAGTTTGCAGTAGGTGACCACATCTTTTTACGAGTGCATTTGCTAAAGAGTCCAATCTGGTATGGAAAGGGTTCTAAGCTCGTACCTCACTTTTTTGGACCATTTGAGATTCTTGAGAATATTGGTCCAATAGCTTATCGACTTTCTTTTTTGCTCAGTCTCTCGTGCATACACGATGTATTTCATGTTTCAGTACTTAGGCCTTACCACCTTGATATTCCTCACATCCTTGATTGGAATGCCTTATAGGTAGAGGATGGACAGTTGGATTTGGAGCTTGTGGTCATCACACAACATAGGAGACTCACCCTCAGGGGTCGAGATATTGAGCAGGTTAGGGTCTAGTGGGATTCGAGAGATGATACTTCGACTACTTGGGAGGATGCAATGAGGATGAGGGAGCTCTATCCCTGTTTATTCCCAGGCTTCTAGGAGTAAGCCTGATCCTAGGGGGAGGATGTTGCACCCCTCTGATTTTCTTATGTTTTCAGACAATGATTTTACTTTGATAGACCATGATACTATTTTGTTGTTATTTGATCACTGACATTAGAGTGATGATGGTTTTTATATTTAGATGTGATGGTACACTATATGGATGATTATTATTTATGACATGCTTTCTGGTTAGCATAGTTGATTATTTGAGTTGATATTGATATATTCTCATCTGTAGTTAATTGATGTTTTAATTTCATCAGTTTTGATGTGACTGTATTGGTGAAGGGAATGAGATTGCATCACTCACTTGCAAGTGCCTTGTTATTTTGCGATTTTCTCTTCACGGTGTGATTGTCTATGATCTACATACATGTATGACATATGTTTTGATTGCAGGACTATAGGTACAGGACATCGTCTCCACCTGGATCCACAGGTTTGAGTGTGTCCATTTCCAACGATATTATTGATTGGGAGATAGTAACAAGGTGTCCTTGTCAAGCCACAACCCTAGTCACAGTATGCCATCAGTCCTTGTTTCAATATGATTTTTTGTTATGTTATCCATATTTTCTTTGTTTATTTATTTTGCAAGGTATGTTCTATGGGAAATTAATGTTAATTAACGTTTATAATGGTTTCTAGTGATTATTTAATTAATTTTGATTAATGTTGTTAGAAGCTTTATATTTGATTTAATTAATTAAATTAAATTTATTTTGTCAAGTGATTTAATCTTTGTGATTAAATTTATTTTATAAAGTGATTAAATTAATTAGAAATTAATATGTGAATTTGAATTATTAAAATGCATAAATATCTTGTAAATATCTTAGAGGAAATATCTGTGATTTGTTTACAAAGATTATTTTATTTGTGACATGTGTTAGAAAAATTAATTAAAGATTGTTGTTGGGAATGAATTATTAGAGAGAATATTTGCATTAATTGAAAGAGGAAAGAGGCTACTTCACGGGAATGAGGAAAAAAATATTTTTAGAAAATAGTTGTTGAAAAATTGGCGAGGAAGTTCTTGAAATTTTTTGGCTCTGGTTTTGTTTCAACTTTATGGAAAAGTGGGTAACTGGGAAGAAGATTTGGTAAATTAGAATTTGAAGGTGAAGCTCTACTTAAAACATCATTTCCTCAAACATCCGGAAACATGTTCTTTAATTGCTTTTATTTATTTTGGAAAATTGGAAAGATTGTCTGTACAAGAAGAATATGTTATTTGTGTAGAAGCTTTAATATGAAAACTCATTACAATATAATCAGATTCTGATCATCCAGATCGCACTATGGCGCAGGAGAGAGCATAAGTCTGATATCCTAGACTCTTCTAAGACTCTTTCAAATCTCTAACTCGGTGTGTCGAGATAGGCGTCTCCGAGGTCCTTTTATAGCAAAAGACTGATTCCATCGGAGCGGAACTTTAACCTTCTCTTCATAATATTTTGAAATCCGCCAATAGAAGAGTGACAACAAAAAGCATCTTATCCGTAGCACCGCCATAAGGGTAGGTACATGAACAAGGATAAGAACCAACCGACAAGAATTCCTGTAGCCATTATAAAAGGCGTGAGCAAGGAATCTTCAACAACCGTGATTAGGACTCGTGTCACGTACACGATGACTTTACACCCAAAAGTCATTATGGGTTCTGCTTTTTTGTGGATAGGTAGCATCCTATCTGTCACATCTTAACGTGGGTGACTTCACGGCATAGACAAGCCCATATGCTAGCTTCCAAAGGGGATCGGATCCAAAAGATCATCTGGTAATTCAGAACAGGCTTTCTTCCAGTCTTCCTGAGTGGCATTGAAAGCATAATCTATTTGCACCATGTAATCATTTGAATAAGCAATATCCTTTTCTATTCTGGCGGCAAGTAAGGCTGGCCGAAGTGTAACTTCACAGTTCTGGATTCTGACTTCAGCTCTCCAATGTTGCTCTAAAGGATAATATTCGATCCTGGGAAAGTAATACCCATTATTAGGATAAGTCTGTAAATAGTCTGTAAGACCATCACAAATTACATGAGTTAAACCAGGATGTAAAAGTTCAAAGAATTCTTGCATATCTTCATTGAACCTGCCACCAACTAAATCAGCATAATCTTCAAAGTTATTTTGATGTAGAGAGATGCGAGTTATGAAGCCAAATTTGATTAATTTTAACACATTCATTTTACTTCTTTTTGACCAGTTCATACCAAACAATCCTTTAATTCTGATATGAATCATCTGTCTTCCACACCAATAGCTGATTGGGGCGAATTCCATCCCAATTTCTTTCTTGAAGCCATCTTCCTCATCAGGATCTAGGATAACATGATTGAATTGATATTCAATATGCCTTCTAAGATAAATTAGCCACTTATTCAAAAAATATGTTTCTAATAAGACAATAACAATTTCTTTAGGAAGTGAAGGGAGGATCTGAATATTCCCCTGCCCGAAATCTGCAATATACATGGCTGTTCCATCTGGTCTATAGTATTCACATCCTTGAAATTCAAGGTCAGTGTATATTGAACATGCCATTTCTCTGGTAAGAGAATCTGCAAGAGGGTTGAGTTCACCTTTTATCCATTCTATGTTAAAGTCATATCCTTGGAACTCAAAATACCATCGAGCAATTCTACCTTGAGCAATGTCTTCATCAGGTTTCTTAGTTAGCAGATTTCTCATTGGTTGGCTGTCTGTGCGAACAGTAAAATGGACTGGTTTTAAAAATATTTTGAATTTCCTGATCCCATTTTTTACTGCTAAGATTTCCTTTTCATATATGTGGTAGCGTGTCTGAGTATCTGTAAATGTTCCAGATCTATATCCACATATATCTTTTTCCCCAGTTTTCCTTTCCTGTAATAACACAGCTGACCAAGTTTTATCAGAAGCATCAGTGTATAAATATAAAGGAAGATCATCAACCGGATTTTGAAGTGCAGGCAGATTTTGACATTTTACTTTAATCCGTTGAAGTGCTTCTGTGGCATTATCAGACCATTGTTCTGTATTGTCTTTGAGATGATACTGGATAATTCTTCTGTCTTCAGCTAATCCTTTGTAGAATGGAGAAAGATAATTAAGACAACCTAAAAATCTCTGAATCTGCTTCTTATCAGTTAAAATATCTGGAAATTTTTGAATTCTGACAAGAATGTGGGGTTGTAACATTACCTTTCCATCCTGAAGATGCAATCCTAAAAAGTCAATTTCAGGAGTACCAATTACCATTTTCTTTGCTGTTAAACAAATACCATGTTTCTTAATGGCTTGGTATAATGCATCCAAATGCTGTAAGTGGTCTTCAACAGAATCTGAGAATAATAAAATATCATCTATATAAACAGCACAAAATTCTTTTAAATGTCTAAGTGCCTGATCCATTCTGCGTTGAAAATATGCTGGTGCAGTACTAAGACCAAAGGGCATGACATTCCATTCATATAATCCTTGAGGAACAGAGAATGCTGTTTTATATCTGTCAGATTCTTTTACCTTGACCTGCCAAAAGCCTGATTTACAATCAAACTTTGAAAATATCTTTTTATTTGCAGCTCTTCGGATTAGTTCTGAACTAAAAGGAAATGGATAATTAAATGGAAGAATTATCTCATTCAATGGCCTGTAATTGATACACAATCTTTTCTTTCCCCTTATCTGTTCTGCTCTCTTATTTACCAAAAATGCTGGACAAGAAAATGAACTCTTACTTTCTCTGATGAAATTTCCTTGGAGAAGTTCTTGTAATTGTTCATCTAATTCTTTTGTTTCTGATGGGCTGAGTGAGTATGCTGGTTCATATGGGATTACTGATTTTCTTTCAGGTCTTATCTGGATTTCACATTCTTCATGGTCTTGTGACCAGAATTGCAGAGGATTGAGACTACAACAATTTTCTACAAATGACTGAGTTATTTCTTTGAAGGGATTTGTGATCTCTTTGTTTTCCTTACTGGACTCTTGCCTCTTTCTCTTCGTAGCCTGGTCAAATCTATGGTTTACTATTTTGAGTGTAGGAATTTCAATTTGACCATCTTCATGTCTCAAAGAGATCTTATGTTTCCAAAACTGGAGAGGCTCATATTTGGTAAAAAATAAGAATCCTAGTAAAACATCATCCTCTAAATCATTATATTTAATGAAATCTGTGATAAATGTTTTTCCCATAATTTCTATGTGAACATCCTGTGCATACCTGCCCATGTGTATTCTTTGTCCATTTATTGCATAGCTTTGTGGTAGATCAGTTTTTTCTTTCCAGAAACATGCTGGAATTGCATTAGTTTTAGCTAATGATCTTGAAGATCCTGTATCTACAAAAGCATCTAATGGAATCTTTTTGTATCCATGAAAACATAGATTTATTCTGATATAATTTCCATTGTTTGCAAGTAATAAAGAACAGTGCTTTTCTCTTTTATCAAAAGGGGCGAAAGGATTACAATCTTCATTGCCGCTGCTATTATCTGCTGTGTGAACTTCTGATGGTTCTTGATCTGCTTGAAAGAGAATATCTTTAATTTCTCCCACCTCTGCAGAAAGGTTTCTGATAGCTTTCTGTTGATCTTTTAACAATCTTTTAAGGTCAGTAACATCATTGAGTAAAAGATCAAATTTCTTGAAAATAGTAATTATATCTGAATCTGCAGGAGAATGCTTATGAGAAGAAGAGCTTTCCATTTTTTCTTTACGCTGCCATGGTGGAATTTTATAACCATGATCTGTCTCTTTGGAGCGATGAGCAGAAGGTTTTGACTGTAATCTGAGCTGTTTTTCTGCATCTTTCTTGTCTTGCTCTAATTGTTTCATTTTAGCTAGATGTTGATGAACTGCTTTTCTTCTTTCTTCTCTTGTACAAGCTAGTTTATAGGGGTCTTTAGATTTTTCAATTTGGAGTTTAGTATTGATATCTCCAATTGTTGTTTTTAACAAGGTGACTAAGAAATCTTCATCTGATTCAGAACTTGGATCTGAACTGCTGCTGGATAGTTTTTCCTTGTTTTTCTTATCTCTGGATCTTATCATAAAATATGATTCAGGGATTATCTCTGCTAGCTCATATAGGTCTGTAAGCTGATCAGTATATTGTACAACATCCCAATCTGGATTAGCTTTCTCAAAACTAGCATAAATCTTTGTGCCGGGATTTAATTTCTTAGGACAGTTAGTTGCATAATGAGGGCCATTACAAATAAAACATTTGACCTGTTTATTTGAAGAATTATTTCTTCTCTTTAATAACCAAGGGGGATTGTGAGTATTCCTTTTCTGATAAGGAATTGCTTTATAATGCTTTCTATTGCGATGTCTACCATGCTTACTTCTTTTGAATGTGAATTCTCCATCATGGTAGTGTCTCTTCTTTTGAGAACATTTCCGGCATCTGTAATGTTTTCCACAACCTTTCTTCTTGAACTCTTTTAGTTGCTGAAAATCTTTCAATTGGTTGATTGGAGGAAGATTGCAAAATTCTTTCAGATTACAAGTATAATTATATTCCTCTTTGTTTAACTGTAATGCTCCTAAGAGACATTGTTTTTCTAACTTGTATCTGATCAATCTTCTTAATGTAGGAAAATTGACATCATCAAGATGTTGATTTTCTTTTCTGATGATATAATCTTGTGCCCAAGCTCCTAATCCACATGGTAATGAATTGAGATAATACTGCTTTGTAGTAAGATCATGCATCTTATTAGCAGCTACCATGTATGATTCAAACATACAGTTATAAGCATCAAACTTTGCTAAGTTTTTCAGTTTCATAGACTGTAATATTTTATTGGCTTCTACTGCTTGGTTTGAAATATCATCACAAAATAATTCAGTTAATAACCATTTGAATTCATCAAATCCAGCTTGAAAGATATCATCTTTTCCTAAGTTTTTGAGATCAACCAAAACAGGGTCTGTAGGTTGTGTATTAGCAACTTTTGGTAGAGGACCAACATCTGGAAGGTTGTTCCACCAGTTGCGTAATTTTCCTGTCATTAATCTGACTGCATACAGAACTTTTCCAGGTTCTGTCCATGTTCCTCCTCGTTCAAAGAGATTTTCTAATGTATCTGTCCAGGTGCAAAGAGCTTCATAGGGATTGACCAATTTATCAATATTTAAGATATAACCACTGGATGCATAAGGGCGCATTTGTTCAGGTCTCAAATTTTCTGTAACTGCCTCTTGCATTTCTATATCCATGGTGGAGAGTTTCTTAAGAGATTCCCATGGCTCTTGTTCATTGACTTGCTGATAGGTGGACAGATCTAAAAGGTTGTTAGGGTCCTCATCATCATTCTCATCATCAGTATTTACAGAGGATGAAAGATCATTATGGTCAGTGAAAGTTAGACCATTGTCAGAAAGAGATAATTCAGAATCTTTATTTGCAAAGACTGGTTCATCCATATAGACGGGTGCTTCAGAATCAGGTTCAATCCCGATTTCTTCTAACCAATCTTTCAGAGGCTCTTTCTGTTCTTGTACTGGTAGGCATTTTTCTTTTCCTACTGAAGTATGCTCCTTAGGGGGCAAAAATATATGCAAAGACTTTTTTTTGGAAGAAGTCGATGCTACTGAAGAAGATTTTTTTCTCTGTATTAGAATGTTTGGTTTATGTAGTTGTTCTGGAATGCTTTTCTGTGGAGGCTGCTCCTTTTCATCAGAACTACTACTGTCTTTGCCAGTTTGTGTTACTCTAATCTTTTTTGTGTATAATCTGACCTTTTCCAATTTTTTAGAAATATTGGATAAAAGAATATTTTTCTCATCAGCATCATCTTTTCTAGATGTCTCATTATTCTGCTGATTTCCATAAATATGGGTCAGATAGTTATCCTGATGTTCTTGAACAGAGATAACTTTTTTAATGCTGTTATGTGTTTGACTTACATCATAACTTACACTGGCAATCTCATTTGACAGAGATCCACAAAAATGCTCCTCCTCCTCATCCTCGTCCTCATTCTCATCATCCTCCTCCTCTTCCTCCTGGCCACCCTCTCCCACCCTTTCGAACCCTCTCCCATACGGTTACTAATAATCAAGCCTTAGTGACTAAGGATGAAGATCTTTCTCTGCTTTGGCATCGTAGATTTGGTCATTTAAGCACTAGTTACTTGCTAACACTTAGTAAGAAATGCATGGTCAAAGGGCTTCCCTCACTTGAGAAGTCGAGTGCTGTTTGTTCTAGTTGTATTGCTGGAAAACAACATAGAGCACCCTTCTATCCTAGTGAGCATCGTGCAAGCCAACCTTTGCAGTTGGTGCATACCGATTTGTGCGGGCCTATGCCACCTAGTCACAATGGCTACAAGTATTTTCAGCTGTTTGTTGATGATCATACAAGGAAAATGTGGGTATATTGCTTGTAGCATAAAGATGAAGCTCTATCATATTTCAAAGAGTTTCGCACTTAGGTGGAGAAAAATACGAATCACTGTATTCGTGTCCTCCGCTCAGATCGAGGGGGGGAATACACCAGCACAAAATTCTCCACATATCTGAAAGAAAATGGAATTCAGCGTCAACCGACTACAACATACACACTTGAGCAAAATGGAGTTGCTGAACGGAGAAATCGCATCGTGGAGATGGTTTGAAGTATGTTGAAAGATTCTCAACTAGAGTGTGCATATTGGGCTGAAGTTGTTCACACAACAGTTTATCGTTTGAATCGTGCACCAACCAAAGCACTTGATGGCATTACACCAGAAGAAGCATGGACAGGGGTAAGGCCTTCTAACTCTCATCTTCGTTTGTTTGGATGCACTGCCTATATGCACATTCCTAAACAAAAAAGGAAGAAGCTAGATGAAAAATCAATGAAATGTATTCTTCTAGGATATAGTAATGAATCCAAAGCATATTGCCTTATGGATCCCAATACAAAGAAGATATACATTAGTAGAGATGTAATTTTTGATGAGAAGAATGATGTAAGTTCTCCTATTGCATCATCATCTACTTTAGATAGTGCTCCCATTTTCAACATGGATGGTAAAAATGATGGGCGCTTTGATAATCAATCAACACCCACCGATGTCACAAAACCTTTACCAAAGCGGTACACTAGTACCATTCGAGATGCAAAGTTAGATGGAGTCCCAAACACTTCCACTTCAGGTCCAAGGACTCACATCATGGCCCGCAATGAGGTAAACTTTGCACTAATGACTTCAGTTGATGAAAATTTTGAGCCATCTAATGTTCAGGAAGCACTAGAATCAAAGCCTTGGAAAGAGGCTATGGATGCAGAGTATCAATCTTTAATGAAAATCAACACTTGGGAGCTTGTTGATCTACCACCTGGTAAGAAAGCAATTGGTTGTAAATGGATTTTTAAAACTAAGTATAAAGCAGACGGTAGTATAGATAAACATAAGGCTAGACTTGTAGCCAAGGGTTATGCCCAGAAAGAAGGAATAGACTATGAAGAAACATTTGCTCCTACTACAAAGATAAAAACCATTAGAATGATTTTTGCTTTAGCTGCTCAATTTGGATGGAAATTGTATCAAATGGATGTAAAAAGTGCCTTTCTTAATGGGGACCTTAAGGAAGAGGTCTATATGACCTAACTAGAGGGATATATTGCACCTGGTAAAGAGGAAAAGGTATGCAAACTTGTCAAGTCCCTATAAGCTCCAAGAGCTTGGTATATTAAAATTGATGAACACTTGCTAAAACATGGTTTTACTAGGCATCCATATGATCCAAATCTCTACCTCAAGGATCAAGGGGGGGATATTGTGATCGTTATTGTATATGTTGATGACTTAGTTATCACAGGCAGCTCATAAGCAATGATTGAGACAACCAAGAATGATCTCGAGAAGACCTTTGATATGACAGATCTCGGGCTGCTTCACTATTGCCTCGGTTTAGAGGTATGGCAAACAAATCACCATATCTTTGTATCTCAAAGGAAATATTCCAAGACACTGCTTGAGAAATTCAAAATGATGGAGTCCAAACCCATGTCTACACCTATGGAATCAGGTTTGCAGTTCTCTACATCTGATATATCTCCTCAGGTGAATGCAACTCTCTATCGTCAAATGATTGGAGGTTTGATTTGTCTGACATATACTAGACCAGATATCAGTTTTGCTGTTAATTATCTTTCACAATTCATGCAAGAACCAAAGAAATGTCATTGGCTAGCAACAAGAGGGTCTTAAGGTATCTACGTGATACAATGGATCATGGTTTGGAATATAAAAAGAATGATCAATTCTTCTTAATGGGGTACATAGATGCAGATTATGTAGGTTCTATTGATGATAGAAAGTCCACTTCTAGATTTGTTTTCTTGCTTGGATGAGGCCCTATTTCTTGGGGAAGTAAGAAGCAGGCCACAGTTGCTCGTTCCTCAACAGAGGCAGAATATCGTGCAGCAAGTGCAGCAGTTTGTGAGGTAGTTTGGCTATGTTGCATATTAGAAGGATTGGGGGTACCTCAAAACCAGCCTACTGTCCTCTATTGTGATAATCAAAGTGTTCTCAAGCTTGTTCATAATCCAGTGTTTCATGAACGGACAAAGCATATTGAAGTTGACTGTCACTTCATACAAGAACATGTTCAGCAAACAACATTCAGCTCCAATTCTGCTCAATTCAGGAACAACGTGCTGATATCTTCACCAAGCCTCTTGCATGTGTGAAGTTCGACACTTTTCAAGATTCTCTTATTAGTGCTTTAAAGAAATGATGTAATAAGGGGGGAATGTTGGATATTCCATCATTTACTCCACGTAGATAGTTTGTTTGTGTCATCTTGTAAACATATGTTGTTTGTTATAACAACTTAGGATATTAGTTATTATTTGCTAAACCCGTGAGTGCTATTTTAGAGCACACGGGTGCCTATATTTCTCCTATATATTTGTAGACTCAACGTGAGAATAGTGAGTTGAATAATATTATTGATTATATTATCTGATAATACATATATATATATATATATATATATATATATATATATATGCAAAAGGGAAAAGGCTTAGTAAAGGAAACAAGTCTGCCTCTTTAAAGGAGGAGGAGAAGCTGAAGTAAAATAAAAACAAAAGGGAAAAGTTCAACTACTATGCCGAAGAATAGTAAAGCTGCTATGAAGAGTTGAATAGTGAGTTGAATAATAGTATTGATTATATTATCTGATAATACATATATATATATATATGCAAAAGGGAAAAGGCTTAGTAAAGGAAACAAGTCTGCCTCTTTAAAGGAGGAGGAGAAGCTGAAGTAAAATAAAAACAAAAGGGAAAAGTTCAACTACTATGCCGAAGAATAGTAAAGCTGCTATGAAGAGTCAATGCAAATTTGCAAACATTACAAAATTCCTCTGAAATGCATAGAACAAGAAGCAGATTCCTCCAAAACCCTTGATCTCTTGAATTATAAAAAAAAAGGAATGGATGTGAATTAGAAAATTTTGTTGAAGGTTTAAGCCAGTCCTAGGGCTAAGTCACAATAATCTTGAATAAGGAATGGTAGAACATTTCTATATGACTTTTAGATTAAGTGGGAAATGGTGCATGCAACCACTTGGTTCAAAGATTGGACCTCTAGACATATAAGCATTTAGAATGTTTCGCATTAGGATGGTTACATAAAGATGTGGAGTTGAGAGTAACTTACTAGTGCAAGTTTTAGTTTGCCCTCACAGCCCAATTTACTTATGGGATTAGGTATGATGTGGCACCATTTAAATGTGACCAAGGTTTTTTAGCAGCCTTTACTTTTGGGAAAGAGATGCTATTTTCATAGAAAGAGAAAGTGTCACTTGATCAAGGGAAACATTACCTCATCAGTACATATAAAGGCAAATAGTGAATCTTGTTGACATAAACTGCTTTAGACAAGAAGCTGATCAATACAACAATGATTCATGGTACTTGCATTAAAATTGAATGAGGAAACACATGCTGGAGCAAGGCTTATCAAAGTCTTTTCATTTTGGAAAGGCAGATAACTGAAAATCTTGTGACAAGAATTATACAAATTTTCTTAGATTTAGAGCCCAAGGGATTGACTCCCAAACAACTGGTTGAGCATGTTATGGCTGCCACCAAATTTTCTCTTGGTCAATGCCATTCTCTCAAGTACCCAATGGCTAGAGAATGAGGTGGTCAAAGTCAAATTCAAGAGTATGATCAAAGCAGGGGGTGACTAGAGAGTTTGTTAACTTATGCACTTTCAATATTACAATCAGGAGTCAATATCCTTCATTAAGAATTGATTTTCTCAATCGACTTCAAGAAATCAAACACTTTACCAAATTGGACCTACTGTCACATATAGATTAAGGAAGAGGATACATGGAAGGTAGCGGTAGCCTTTAGTTCTAAGCAAAGGAATTTTGAATGGCTTGTAATTCCCTACAGAATTTACAATGGCCCTGCTACATTCATGACATTAATGAAGTCCTTTGACTGTTAATTGATACTTTCATTATTGTGCATCTTGAGAGATTTCTAGACATGGAAGGAACCCATGGCACACTTGGAGCAAGCGTGTAAAATCCTCCAGAATAAATTACATCTGATTATAAAGATGCATGAGTACACAAAGCAACCAATTTCCTATTTCAAATTTATGGTCGGGGCCTCTGAACTCTGCATTGATCTAACTAAAGTAAAAAGAACTTAAAAATGTTCACAATGGAACAATATTAGTATCTCTCTTATTTTTATATTGTAATTATATAATATTAACAACTAAATTTCATCCTTTAACAGCAGAAGTAAATTTCGAAAGGCCCAAGAAACTGATTTCAATACAATATAAAAAATACTTGTAAATGCCTGTGCTTGGGATTCCAATCTTATAGGAGGAATTGGAGATTGCTGATGGTTTAAGTTAATGCATTAGCAGCTATCCTCATGAGTGAAGATACACCTATTGCATTCCACCCAAAAACTTTTTCATGATATGTCCTAAATTATCACCCATATGACAAGTGGCTTTATGCTCTAGATCAAGCAGTGAAACATTGGAGGGCCTGCATATTGGCTAAAGAAATACTGAACCATACTGACTACAAACCTTTTGCAATTTCTGCTAATGCATTCCAAATTGCAACAAGCACGCTATGTGAATTTGATACTATATCTACAGGATGTTAACTTAATTATAATGCATGAGGAGTGGCCGATAAGATAGCTGATATGCTATCTAGGCCCCATAGAATGTAAATGGTGTTGTTTCTAGAGCTGTACGATGAGGATGAGAAATTGGGCTCCATTGTGAAGGCTTTACTGTACTGTACCATGAGATCTGATTTTGTTCCAAAGGATCATTCTTGTTGAAGAACATCAAATGTTATGTTCCTAAAGGAAAACCTCTAGATTCTAATACTAAAGATTATCTCTCACATCTAATATTTGTATGTGCTCAGGCTCCTGTGTGATACATAATCAAGTAGTGCTTTCATATTGTATTCTTCATGCTTTTGCAAATGTTGGCTATGAATACTTAATAGCTACACATGTATGTGTGTTTATCTGTAGAGAATCCTGTTCGTAGAATGAGAATATGAGGTTTTTCAATAGCTACTTAAAAAAAATCCATAATAATGTATGTGCTCAGGCCCTCTCTGTGATACGTAATCAAGTAATGCTTTCATATTGTATTCTTCATGCTCTTGCAAATGTTGGCTATGAATACTGAATAGCTACACATGTATTTGTGTTTATCTGCAGAGAATCCTGTTCGTAGAATGAAAATATGAGGTTTTTCAATAGCTACTTTTAAAAAGTCCATAATAAAAAATTTACAAAGATTTATGTGCAATAAGGAATGAAGATGCAGTTTCTTGGATTAACAATGAAATAGTACAGGAATTGCAATAGGAATGAGTCATACAGAACTTTAAGATGCTTGTTCTTTGGATTTTGTTGAGATATGGATATTAAAATTCCACATACACATAATACTAAAACCACATGCATATTCTCACTTCCCCCATCCCATTCTCCATTTTTCCAGATTATAATTTAAACTTCTATCTGACAACAGCCTGTAAAATATATAAAAATCTGAAAGAGATTCAGAATAGATGCAGTTGTTAACTTTGAATAGTAAATTATCCTAAGTCATTTTAATGCATTGTGTGGTTCCTCAGGCAAGAAGTTTTAATCAATTGCTGATGATGCCTTTCAATTGCTTAATATGTTTGAGCAGGTCATTGGAAGGAATAGCCCTTCACCACCTTTTTCCAGTGGGTCCATCAGTGCACCCCAGTTTAAGAGTAAAGATAACATAAGGGAAGAATATATTGCACAGTTGTTGCAGGTAATAATCTTTACATAATATATTTTTCAGAGTATTTTGAGATCCACATACCTTTTTGGTTTTATTCAAATATTTATTAGCAGTGCATAATGATGAAGATGTTATCTTGGATAGTTTTATTGTCAACTTGATATTTGGAAAGGAAATTTAGTTTTAGAAATGTGCTGGGACTTTCAGTCAGAAAAACGTGCAAGGGATCTCTGGGCACAGTTTGCAGCGGAAGAGCAGCATTGCCAGGAGCTTACAAAAATTGTGAAGAACTTACTTCCAGATCCACAATTGTCTCAAAACCAAAAGCCACCACGAACACGAAAAGTAAACTTCTGTAAATTTGTGGCTGATCTAGCATATATAGATGGCTAGTTTTATGTTCTGTAGGCTGTTATTCGTCCTTGTCAAGCATAAACTACAAACTTTCTTGACTTCTAACAGAAAACAATCAACTTAATATTGGAAAATTAATGATTTATTATACTGAATATACATTTTCTCACCAGAATAGTGCAGAGCGGCGGAAGATGTCTAAATGCTTGACAGAAGCAGCACAAAATTATTTTGATGAGTGTGTCTCTATATCTACGTTTGAAGATTCTGAGATGTCATCCTTGGAAGAATTAGAGAATCACACACCTGCTCAGGATGTTAGAAGAGAAAGAGAAAGAAGTGATATGGGATCAACTAAAGACATTTCATCATACAAGCTAGCTGATGGCACGTTTTACTCTCAACAGTTTCCAGTTCATCTAGAAACTGATGGAGTAGTTCTACCCAAGCTGAATTGTGAAGCAAATTATAACCTTACAACAATTAACAGACAAAATTCAGAAATAGCCTCAGATGTAAGTGAAACTCAACAAAGATGTTGCCAACATATGACATCATCATCTGTCTGATTGATCTTCAGTAAATTTACCACAGCTTTTAAGAAAGGACAAAGTCTATGTATTGATAATATTTTGTAGAACATTGAGATGTTTCAGCATAGGTTATTGTTTTGCCATACTGATTGGTTATATGTACCAGGAAGCAGCAAAGAGTGCTAGAATTGCACATAGCAAAAGCAACAAAAGCAGCAGTGATGGTTCCACTAGTAAGGGCAGAAGCTTGCAGAATACATCAAACTTCAGTCAAAGGAGCATTGAAAGTAAAATGTCTTTCTCAACCAGGAATCATGTAAACAGGACAAAGAACAAGGATTTAGGCAAAAAAGTGGAAAGCTTTGGAAATGCAACTCAAGAAGGTAGTATGAAAAGTAGGTTTGTTGAGTCTAGCTCAAGCTATCAGGATGATGAATTTTTGTTGCATGCATGCAATGATGCAATCCTCATTGAAAAACTTAAAGTCAAGAGCATAATTGATTCTGGAGGTCTCCTTCTGTGCAACAAGCTACATATTTGAGATTTTGTAATTTTTGAAGGTAATAACTAATAAATATTTTTTGTACATGCAATTTGATTAAAGAGAAGAAGAAACAAAGCAAATATCTTTCTTAACTAATTTTCAACAGTGTGGAACCAGATGATTGATGACAATATTCTCCAAGTAGAGTCAGTGTATTGTTCTATTCAAACTTTTGTTCTCTGATGGTCATTCATCTTGTTCAATGTTTTTTATCATCTTTCATAGTTTGTGCTTACTTTTAGCGCCTATAATAGTCTGAATTTAGCTGTCAGGGCATTCTAACCAAAGTTATTCATATTATTAGTATTTTGTTAGGAAGCTTTGTGAAACATGCCCCTTTGTGCCCACATTGCATGTACATACTTTCTTTGATGTGTGCCAAGTCTGAAGGATATTTATTCTGCCAAGCTACTCAGGACATGCATCGAGCTCATCTTTTCATTTCACTGTTTTACACATAATCAAGTTCGACTGTTTGCATCTGAACATGTCATCTTGTCATTCTTTGCCAAAGGGAATGCTTTTACACATTGTTTCCTTTTCACACTATAACAATTATTTTTCCATTACTGCAAATGTACCACACAAGAAGGGTGTTCAGTTAGTATTGTATCTTCTTGTGGTAAGTGCCAGCCAAAATTAATCCAATCCAAACCTAGGGGCTCTTGCTTCAACGCACAATATTAGAGGTGTTTATCTTCAACTTCATTTATATACACATGTTTTTGGTTACACTTTAGCTCACTATAGATAAACCCTCTTCCTTTTCCTTCCAACAAAATGCCTTGTCGATTGTTTGGTTTTGGTTTTGACTAATGTTTACCAGATTCGGACTCGAACACAGATTTAGCAGCACTAATTTGGGACTTGGACTTAAACTCAAGAATTTGAAAAAAATGTGTTATAAAGAGATTGTTTTAAGTAAATGTTTTCCTATGGCCTCTTCTTTAATTTTTTTTGAAAACATAAAAACTAATCAATTACAAGCTACTTTGATCACATACATAAGTAGAGTACAAAAGCAGTTTTGAGCTGAAGGAAACAAGATTTTTAAATATATAAATATTTTTTAATTGTTTTTAGTGTACAAAAACTTGTGGATTGTGATATTCATGGCATCAAAAACAAAAATCACATGAAGTCATGAACCATGGTAGAGAGGAGCCTCACTTGGCCCAGCATCAGTAGCTCTATGGTGGGTTATGTGTTAGCATCTTGGATAGGTTCTCAATGCTGCTGCAGCCATAGTAGCATTACTCAGGATCAGGATTGAATTGAGAAACCATATTTATAATTATAATTCAATTATTTGGAATTTAATAGGGAGAAATAGAGGAAATAAAAAAACACTGAAAAATTCATAAAAATAGGGAAAAAACACTCTTTTTGTTAGTTGATTCAAATAAAGAGAAAAAATGCTGCTTGTCTATCTAGTGTTGCCCAAAACCATTTTACTTTTTACTTTTTAAAACCAGAGCTTTTTCCATAATTTTATTGCTTTTAACCAAGCTCCAAGAGTTCTAACTCTTCAAAAGATGCAAGTGTCATGGCCATAAAGAGCAATGATTGGGCCCAACTAAATGAGGATGAGACGGATGTTAGTTGAAGAATGAATGACCTGGAGTATGGCCCAATTGATCCCAATTGATCGAAAGTTTTGTTATTTAAGTAAAATTATGATATTGCTATCAGGATTCAACTTTGAAAAACCACACAGTTCAATCCTGATAGCAATATTATAGTTTTACATGCTGTGGAAATTACCTCCTACTTATCAATTTAAGTAAAATCCAAACTTGCTCTAGTAAAATCCAAATATGGTCACTGTTTTGTATTTTTGAGTCTATTGGCTGGCTGAGTCTGGAAGGCTAGAATTGCGAATCCTGGGAAGTCTGTCAAAAATTCGCTGAGACTCACGGGTGAGTCTGCAAACCTTATTTGGCCTTCCTTGTCTTAGGACTCAACAAGTCTATTAGGTTAAGGTACCAAGTGAGTCTTGTGACTATGCTTTTGATGATGATGATTGTGCAATATTTGGTGGTTCATTGAGAAGCGCATCATAATTAGAACTTAGTAATGTTCTCACATGATAATGTGATGGGCAATGATGCAGGTGCAAGTCTGTAAGATTTTAGCTTCTACACTTGCATTCAATTCATCTATTCCGGCACTTGCTCTCAAATAATCCATTATCTGTTTTTAACCACTACATATTCTGTTATTTTGCTTCCTCACCTTAATTATCATTCTGTTTTGCGTTTGGGAAATGATATTTGATCATATGAGAATTTGATTGTATCTAGTAGACTTTTTGGACTTGAATAAAATCAAGCAATGCAAGTGTATCGTCCAAGATTATGGATAGAAAGAAGTTAATGGAGAACATTTTAGGGAGATCTGAACCATGCAAATAGGTGCCCAAATTTAAGCCTCTCTAATGAGGTGGATGTAGATTTTAAAGCTAAAATGTCTTCGATTTGCACGTTGTTTACTTCATGGATTTTCCAAAGTAGCATAACATTTAAACGCCGATGAAATCATGTGGTAAAGCATTCCATTTACACGCCAATGGCATGGTGCTGCCGTTATTCTCATATGCATTTAAAACGTGGGATCATTTGTCACGAGATCGCAGCAAGAAAAATCGTGATTAGAATGTTGCGGGTTACAGAAATCGTGGGGCAGAATATGTAGACAAAGTTTTTAACCTCGCGCAGGCAGATCAATTGCAGAGGTCAAGGGCAAAAATCCATCCCACAAAATTGCAAGATAACTGTCCGGCAGGATTGAAGGGCGCAGCATTTACCAAACCAGAAACTCATAGCTAGGGCATTTTTTGTAGTAGTGAGGGCTCTCTAAAGCCATGACTAGGGCACGACTCTTGAATCATCAGTTGCATCTAGTCACGCGCTTTTTTTCTTGCAGAACTTGTACAACCGTGAGGGTTTGCATGGACATTCACGAAGGTCAAAGGAGGCAGCGACTTGCAAGAAACAACTAAGGCACCCGAGTAGTGCTAGAAGATTGCCCATTCAGTAATTTGTTTTAAGTTGAAGATTTTGAAGTGAGTGTTACAATAATTTTTTGAGGGGGTGATTTTTTTTTGGGGAAATATCATTTTTCGAGAAAGAGTTGTTTTCTAGGGTATTTTTTAAGAATGGAAATGTTATTAGAAAAATATTCTAATGTAGAAGTAAAAATTGAGATGCAATTGATGCATAAGGATTTGTGGGGAATGAAAAATCACTTAAAAGTGTAAATAAATTATTAGATTGATAGAGCGATAATGATAAAAGCAAAGATCAGTATTGATCTTTTATTATTATTATTTTGAATTACATCCTGCATATCTTAAAAAATCATCTAAGGAAATCTTGGGATAATTTGAAAAAATATGTGGAGCAAAAGTGGTTAATGTAAATTTCTCTCTAAAACTTGAGCGATTCAAATTTAAGATGGATGTGACATTATTATGTCTAGCCACATAGGCAATTTGAGGGCTTTCATTAGATATCTATTCTAAGTCAATGATACTACAAATGATGAGGATGTTAAAGCCATTTTGTTAATAGTTTGTCTTTTAAATGTCATTTTTGTTTTCAATCAAATACATTCTCAAACTATAGAATATATGATTTCAACTCTCTTGGTTGAAGATAAGAGAACAAATGGATGAGATACAAGAGATAATCTTCAACATTTAAGCTTACATTATATTAATAAAATGACTGTAAAAAAATCAGATAAGGCGAAAAGAAGATTGAATACTAGTGTTGAGATTTATGGATTGTAACTATGTGCTCATTTTTACATCAACATTTTAGATCACACTCCATGATCCATCATCAGGATGATAAGTAGTTTGAAAGAGAAATCATATCGATGATGGATCATGGAGTGTGATCTAAAACATTGATGTAAAAATGAGCACATAGTTACAATCCATAAATCTTAACAACTGCAACATTATTGCATGGAGAGAATCGAGAAATTAAGAAAATTTCCTATCTTGGGCTAAATTGCAATGGATTGTATTTGTAGTAGTGACTTGTGTGTCAATGTTATTAGCAATTTGAGTAGTGTTTATCTTAATGAAATTTTTGTTTTTCTTTTTAAATGAATGATAATTGTTTTGAGGCAGGGCTTCATATTGACTAGTAGGAGCCAATGAAGGTATACCTTCATATTGACTAACTGGCATGTATGATAATCATGAAGAGCCATACAAAAGTGTGTAAAAAATGGATGTTTCAAGGCAATTATGAGATAACTTTATCTTGCAACAACTGAAATTAACCCTATTTGTCTTTTGAATGCAAGATGCTATGCAAATTTTAACTTTTTCAATTCTTTTTTATGGAAATTATGTATGCATAAATGATGAATTCACACTACCTAATATAATATTATGCCCAGATTTTAAAATGTTTGTTTCATATTTTAGAAGATTTTAAAGTACACAAATAGTTAGGTTCACCAAAATGTTTGATTGGAAAAAGGGATCTAGACCCTAAATCACACTTCTTCCAATGTGAAACATTGGGAGGATTAAAAATGATCTCAATACTCACTTGGATACAAACCTCAATGGAAGAGTCAAATTAGTGGATCAAGGTTTTAATCCTTTATGGTGGGATGATGTTGATATGATTAACTGATTGTTAATTGATTGAATTTTATGATGCAATGACGTTCCTAGGGTATTTATGAAAATGTAGAAAACTATTGATTTCTAAAAAATACAACAAACAAACATAAACAAAATTTAGAATAGAAGAGGGTAGACATAGAAAAACCTGTCATATAAATTTGGGTTTGAACTAGCTAGACATGGGTGTTGGATGTCTTAGACTGGGTAACAACTACTTGAAAGATCTGATTTTGCTCTCTTGTTGCTCTTGGTCTATGTGCTCTTCTCTTCTAGATTCATTGTCAAAACTTCGTCTGTTAATGATAAAATCCACTTTCCTCGATTTTATTATTTGTTGGGCTTGAATGCTTGAATGCATGAATAATAAATTATTCTTCAAATATTCCTCCAATTCACTTCAGATCTATAACTTTGCACACATAAAAGAGGGGGAAGGGTTGTTCCATATAAGGGATTGCCTAAGTCAAACCCCATTTTGGTATTTATACCTCCATAATGATTATGATGATATAAAAAGAGAGCTTACCCTCAATCAAGAAGAGGCTAAATGATAAGGAAACACTAGTGAAGAACTTTCTTAGGTTTAAAATGTGTCATTTGTGGATATTTGATATAGTTTAAAAATATTAATCAAAATAAATATTACTACTGTTATATGTGAATATGTAGATATCTTGGAGCCTTGTATGGAAAGGTTTGTTTTATTTTAAAGTTTACCTAGGATCAATACCTATATTTTGGTTAGATAGAATTAAATAATATATTTCTATTAGAAGATTATACATTAAGTGATATGAGGTTGAAACAACATTGATTTTAACAAAACCTTTATATGGAAGAGAAAATATAAATGAGGATCCTTAACACATATAATTTAACTTTTTAAAGGGTAAGCAACTTCTGAAATTTTAAGGAATAATTATAAAATAAATATTCTCAAAGATAGAAGAAAAAGATTAAAAATCATTACAATTTGATTCCAATGAAGTAAAGATTGGTACACAATATTAAAAGAGAATGTATAGCTGAATTACATATAAAATGATAGTGATTGTAATTTTTTTATATATAATATTATGAGAACATCACAATTATTTTTCAATCAAAATTAAAGAAAAGTTACTACAACTAATTTATAACTAGTCAAATAAATGTGAATTGATTTGTAGCTAATGTAGGAACAATTATTTCTTAAAATTTTCATAACATAATAAATTTTGCTTATTCATTTAGAGGGTTGAGTCTTGTTATGTTACTTGGTCAAATGGCAATATTTATTTCCACTTTACATAATTTTCTATAAGGACGAAGAACCATCATTTGAAAACTTTAAGCATTAGAGTGACACTTAAGATTTTTCATGAAGTAAAGAAATTTAGCTAAAATGATGAATTCACTATTGAGGAGACAATGAGAAGTCTCCTTCAATATTGCCACTATATGTTAAGGATACTTCTCATTATCACACTAATGTTTTTTTTTTTTGTGAATTATGGAGAACAATTTGTTTAATGATTGAAAGAAGATCACTATCTTAGAAATGTGTATGCACAAGCTTTGTTATATATAATAGATAGTGAGATACCCTTGCAAAGATGTGACTAGGAATCTTGCTTCTTATTGAATGGTAAGTTGACGACTTAGACACTCAAACAACAATAAGTGGTCATTACATTTGCAAATCTACTTCCTATGAATGTGAAACCTATAAAGATAATCTTAAGAGATATTGAAAACCATAACTTGTTAGAATTAATGAATAGTTGAATAATCACATGCTAAAAATTTGTTAGAGAGTTGATAATAGGAGTCGTAGAGGTGGCATAGGTACTTTTAGTTTTATAGCTAGTTGGCTAAACTAGATTTATTTTGGATGAATTTTGTTGATAGTCATAATGGATGTATAAGTCATGCACCCTCCTATAGACAATTATATTTTCTTCATTTGTGAAGTTTTTTGTGTATCTCTTTTTCTTTGTATTGTTGCATTTCTCATAATTAGTGTGTCTACATGAAGATTATAGTTTGAAAGGGTGAAGAAAACACTACTATTAGAGTTCCTACATTTCTCTGTGTATTTGAAGAAAAGTTACTACCTCATAGAGGTAACAAAGAATATGAGAGTTTGAGATGTAATATTCCATAGGGTAGGTGTAGTTTGTGTTGTGTATATATTTTTCATTGTCAGAGACGAAATAGTTTTTTAATTAGTCAAAAATCATTATAAGGATATTGGGTGTTGCTAAGAGAATAATCATTGTGACCTTATTGTAAACATAATGAATCACCAAAGCTAGAGGGGGAAGTTGTGAAGGTATGGCTCAATATAGATTTCTACCTAATAACTCAAGAGATTTAGAGTTTGGGAGTTTGAGAAGGTGGAATTCGAGAACCAAGAATCATACCTTTATAAAAGGGATGAGACTACTTGATAGGTTTGGTACCTACAAGATTTTAGAATAGTGAAGGAGAAAAGATAATAAAGATGAATATTTCAATCAAAAGAAGAGATTGACTTGATGTACTGTAAAATATTGAGAACATGACTGTTATATTCATTAAACCTTTTCAAAAGATAAAGTTTGCAATGTGTAGGAATATGCTAGATATCAAGAAGAATTCATTCTTCATCAATATAAATATTAAGAATGAATAAATGTGTGCTGACAATTTATTAAAAATTTCATAATAAAAAGTCTAAAAATAACAAATATATATATATATATATATATTCAACATGGAGTTCTCTAATTCATTAATAAATATACCTTAGAATATCATATTTGTATCGACTTGTAGACCAAGATGGTTGTTATATGAGACACTAGCATAGGTAGTCATAATTTTATGATAGCTGAACTCCAAAAGACTTCAGTTACATTTCAGTAGCGAATGGTCTTCTCTCTGTTTGTCTATATAGTTATGAAAGAAGTTCCTCCATCTCGGCAATTATCTGAGAATAATCCCTCTTCTCTCTGAATAAACAATGGCCAACAGAAGAGGGAAAGATGTTGGGGGCTTTTGGGCTCTACAACAGGAAATAAACTTTCGTCCAGGTGGTAGTTTTACAGTTCGGTTGTATATATCAAAGAACATACAACCCCATGAACGCCTTAAAAGTATTATTCAGGAAGAGTTTACTGTTGAAGATGATTGCAAGCGTTTTGCAGAGATTAGCAAGGTGACCGGCAGAGTGTTGTTTTTCTTGAATGCCCCTAATCAGTTTAATCCTTCTCTGGTACCATATGATGGCTCTGAAAAATTACTGCCAGTGATGATATCCAAAGTTCCAATCTTGAACTCCTTTATATCCCCACCTTCAAAATCAGAAACATCAACTGGTGAAACTGAAATGGAGCTTTGGCTCATTTCTTTTGAAAGCATTGAAAAGAAGCTAAAATCTAAAAAGTTAAAGTTGATGTGAAATATGTTTATGAAAGATATATTCATGTAAATCGTTGTTATGAGTCATTGGATTTTGACAATTGAATTTTGTTGTTATAATAATTTAAAATGTATTTTACTTTTTATATATAGATTTGGCTAAATGACACTCAATTTATTGGTGAGAACATTCAGTTGTATCTGCACCTTGTATTCTTTTATTCTGTTTCCTCTTCCTTATCAGTTAATTATAAAAAATAGGTAAGTATAGCTTTTGAAGAAGTGAAATTCAGATTTGAGTTTTAGAATGAACTTTGGACATGACGTCATACACCTTGGTTTTTATGAATAAGTATCATTTTTGAATCTCATGAGGATGGAAGCTCCTTCAAAAACGTTTTATTCATCTTATGCTCTTTTAACTTACATATGAAAGAGTTTACATATTCAAACTTACAAAGTAAGGAAAATATCTTGTACATAAATCAATTTAGGTTAATTATATAAGAGTTTTTTTTAGGTAGTATAACCCCTACAAACAAGAACAGTACACAAGGAGGCTATTATCGAAGCCTGATATCCCATGTTGGCAAAGTCTTTACAATGGATGGCTCTTATTAAAGCCAGATTATCCTTGAATTATCAAACATAGGAAAGTAGAGTCATATAGACCATATATGAACATAATCAGCAAAAACAAAGGCACATTCAGCTTCTAGGAGGAACATTGATGTTTAAATCATGTGTAGTATCATTTCCTTCACCATTTTCTCCAACTGAATCAACATGCACGTTATTGCCCTCAGGTGTTGCCAGACGAGGTTGTGTGAGGAGGGGGCTTGGAATACATTTTGCACCCTCTCTGGAAGCTTAGAATCCACTTCCTCATGATGAGGCTAAAGAGAATTATGACTCGTTTCAAAAAGAAATAACTTACATAAAGAATTAATACAATGAAGGAGAGTGCTTATAAGAGCAAATTTTAGATAATAAAGGGATTAGATTATGACAAGTGTCGTCATCCTATATGATGAAATGGAATAATCTAATAAAAAAAAACACTCCTAAGTTTAGCTTAAGTGCATAAAGTGAATTAGCCTAATAAACAATTAAAGATTAATTAATTATTAGCTAATGAATGATTAGTCTAACAAAAAAATTTAAAATAAACTTTAAGAAGATCTTCTATTTGTCGAGTTTAGCTACAAAATGATCCATTTAATGAAAATCTAAATGAGGAATTGCTAGTATTAAGCATAAACTACAGGAGTTCTTAGGAAAAAACAAGAAAAGAAAAAAAGAAAAAAAGAAAAAAAAAAGTGTAAGAAATAAAAATTAGAGCCAAAATAAATTGGCTAAAGGCTAGTGATAAAAGATCTAAATTATTTTTCAATTAGATCAAAGTAAAAAACATAAGGGAAAAATTTGGTTCAATCTAAGTGGATAATGTCCAAGAGGAGTTCAAATTTTTATTAAAAAATCTTAACTATAGATTATAATAATGTAGTGTAAGAGACCCTATAATAATGTAGGAAAATCATTCCAAAGAAGATTAAGGAGGAAGATAGTAACTTTGTAGCCAAAGAGGTTAGTAAAGATGAAATTGTGAATGCCATAAAAATATTTAAAACTGATAAATCTCTAGGATTTGATGGCTTGCTTGTTGAGTTCTATAAAAATAATATTGATCAGGTTAATGAAGGTATTCTTCGTGAATGAAGCTATTAGTAAGGGAACCTTGGGTAGTAGTAGATCAATAAAGGCATAATTAAACTCTTGTCCAAAGAGGGGGACATAACTCAAATAAATTTCCTTAATGTTTCACTTAAGATCTTAGTCAAGGTTTCGACTCTTATACTTATTGATACTTGTGTATTTTCACAACACACCTCATTTTTCTTTTAGCAAAATGAGGACCCCCTCTTTTTCCCACCCTAGCAGTTGAAGAAAATTTCCAAAATCCCTAATAGTCTCAACATTTGGTCTTTCAAAGGTCAAAATCCATAATAGGTAACAAGAGAGTTGAAAAATAATATAAGTTTCCTTTTGAGGTTTTGTAAAATTCCTTAAAATGAGTAATTTATTCACTTGTGGGTTTTTGAGTCCTTATTTGTTCAAAGGGAGTAACATAGTCGATTCTCGTATGGAAAGTTCCATTACATTTATCCATAAACACCCTATTGTGGAAAGTGAAGACACTAGTGAACTAATCTAGTCGCAATATCAAAACATAGCAACTTCACTTGAACATTCCCACAAATCCTAGTTTATTCGGAAATCATGTTCGTTGACGAACTTCACTAATCGGATTTGCTTTATGGGTGTGTGTAGGATGATGGGAGGCCAAACAGTGACAATGCAACAAAAACAAAAGCATGAGGAAGTGAAAAGTGTGAAAATCACATTTAAATTTTTGGTTGGGTTGGTAAAAAAGTACATTTTGATAAGGTAAAGACCGAAGCAAAATGGATATCTGTTATTAACAGATATCTGCTTTTTAGAAATTTGATATTCACTAATAACAGATATTCGATATATCAATAACAAATATCAGTTATTTGAATTCAGTAACGGATATATGTTATTAGCATTGGATATGATCTGTTATTGGAAACTTACACGTTTTTGATACCAAGTACATACACATATTATAATAATATAATATATTATTATATATTATAATAAATATATTATTATACATTTTATAATATTATATATTATATAATACTATATTAATATATAATAATACATATTAATATATAATTAATACATATTAATATATAATTAATACATATTAATATATAATTACTATATATTAATATATCATTAATACATATTAATATATTATTAATATATCATGTCATATATTAAAACATTAAATTGCTCTCTGTAACAAATATCTATTAAGGAGAGCTTTACAATCCTCTCAGAAATGAATATCTATCTTTTGTCGCTATAAATTAAAAAAATATATCATTAATATATGATTTTTTTTTGATTCATAATACACAACCAAGGTTGCATGCTTTTAACTAGAGCTATGAACCAATGAGGCCACAAACAGGGACCTCATCTTGGCATGGATGCACAACAACCACCAC
>VDFB02281492.1:391531097-391549007 GCA_007258455.2 Sequoia sempervirens
TCATACCTTAAGCCACTTCACATTCCACATGTCAAGATGTGAGGGCTTGTGACTTCTCAACTCACCATAGCCCTTCATCTTGGCTTTGTTGGATAAATCTCAACCATTGAATTCTCTAGACAATTCAAATTTCTCTATAAATACCCCTCTCCTAAGGCATTTTTAAGGAGTTAGTCATTTGAGCAACCTTATGCTACCATTTTGTGTACTCATCTAACCATCCATTTTAGCTATTTGCCTTTGCATCTCACCACATAGTTAATCTTGCATTTAATTACATCAATATCTATCCGAGCACACAAAAACCATCAAAATCAAGGGCCAACCAAGAAATTTCAGCTACAAAGAGAGGGTATAATCATTTACAATCTTCATTTCATCTATTTTCTTTGTTTTATCATTCCTTAGGCTAATCTTTGAGGTTTTCTTTATGTTTTTCTATATTGCATTTAGTTATTTTGCATCATTAGGATAGATCAAACTCAAGGATTCACAGAAACAAAACCCTTTTTGTGTATTTTAAGCATTTTTTTGTAGTTTAGTTAAATTTGAAGATATGGCTTTTGGTGGGGGGAGGGTAGAAAAAAATGGGTAGTCAGAAAAAATTAGATGTCGCCGAAGGGATGGAGGTCAATGACCTATTAGGTGATTTGGCCCAAGGGAAAGAAGAATGATCAAGTGCCTCCCATAGGGGGGTTTATCTTCCCTCGAATAGCGGGTCCACCCGGCGATAGTTGGGGTGGTCCACCCGCTCACGGTGGCAGGTCCGCCCGTGCACAGGGCGGGTCCCTGCCCATGGACATGGGTGGGTCCACCCACGGAGGGAGGCAGCCTACATCCAAGTGGGTCTGACCATGCCCGGTCGGGTCCACTCGCGGAGGGAGGTGGGTCCACCCACACACAGGGGCGGGTCCGCTCGTGGAGGGAGGCGGGTCTGCCCATGGAGGGGGGCGGGTCTACCCGCGAAGGGAGGCGAGTCCGCCCATGCACGGGGGCAGGTTTTCCCGTGCTTGGGAGGGTCTACCCATGAATGAAGGGGTGGTAGGAGGAAAAGAAAGGGATAAGGGTGGAAAAAGGATTCTGGGGCCAGGGAAAGAACTTTGAGAAAATGAGAAACTGGGAGAAAGAGACTGACACAGTTTGTGTGTTATGCATGCAGGATTTTGATAGTCTGCGGATGCGGGAGAGGCAATTTGAGGTACTGAGGATTTGTATAGCAGCCATGACTGGTGCAGATCACTAGGCATTGGTAGAGGTAGGACTATTTCATATGCTATCATACCCGACAATTAAGGCACACAAGGCCATGTTGATCGCGTTGATAGAGCGCTGGGATTCAACGATGTCGACATTTCATCTACCAATAGGGGAGATGATGGTGACGTTAGAGGATGTCTAGAGGATTTTGAGGCTCCCCATAATGGGGCTCTTTGTCAACAAGTGTTATGTAGAGGGGGAGGCACTAGACGAGTCTATGTGGGTCATGTTCGATGGGGATGAGCTATTGATTCAGCGACAACAGTTGGATGTAGATAGGTGTTTCGGCTATAGGGTACCAGCATTGTCATTATACATAGCAGGATTGATCAGCAGGATCTTGCTTCCAAATAGGAGTGGTTGGTTCCTACATCTCAGGTTTGTAGAGGTGATTCAGTATATTATCGAGGGCCGAGAGGGGTAGTCTGCATGGTGGACTTGTGTGTTAGCTCAGTTGTATAGATATATGCATGTGATATGTTATCAGAAGGTGTTGAGTGTGACACACATTACACTGCTACAGGTATGGGCCTAGGAGCATATTAGGATTACCAAGCTGGTTGTGGTGAGAGAAGCAATAAAGGATGATAGAGCTCTAGTAGCCTGGTGGTGGGGGGCAGAGGCTGGGGCGATACTGCGCTATGAGGGATTCAGAGACATAGATGCATGGAGGAGATTATTTGATGAGCTTTTGGTGGAGATGATAGTGTGGCGACCATACATGTTGCGGCAGTTTAGGGGGTGGAGGGACGAGGAGGTTAGATACAAAGATTATTTCTTCACTCAATGCTATATTATTAGGAGGAATCCTCGCATAGTGGAGTTACATAGACCAAACCAGGTGACTAGGAAATTTGGGGTGAGGCAGGATATTCCACTGGGTCGAGAGATGTTCTAGTAGCTTTCATGAGAGTGGCCATGTGGGGATGTGATTGAGCCTAGGGCTGCGAGGGCAGAGTGGGAGACACTGTGATTAGTGCCATACCCAGGCAGGAGAGATGGGTCGAGAGATGCAGGGATGACAGAGTGATATGGTCAGTGGTTTCACCAGCATCCGCCTCAGCGGATTACACCCATGGTGCCGATTAGGGAGGCATTAGGATTTGGATCAGAGGATGAGAGACGATTGGCAGCTAAGAGCGGTATACATCATCTATGAGGATAGGGGGCGACAGGAGCAACGAGTCAGCCAACGAGGGTGGCCAGGAGGAGGAGACAATGGCAAAGAGGTCAAGGAGATGAGGCTAGGGTTATGGACCAGCAGGAGGCAAAGAGAGAGGAGGGACCGAGGGAAAAGGAGCATGCAAAGAGGAGACAAGAGGCGAGTGTAGTCGCAGGGGGTCAGCAGAGACAGAGATAGGGGATTAGCATAGTCACAGGAGGCCAGTACAGACAAAGAAAAGAGGAGGTCGAGGATGTTGGAGAGCAGGAGAGGATGTCAGGGAGGAGGAGGAGAGCCCAGGTGGTGATTGATGTGGATAAGGATGAGTGAGAGGAGCCAGAGGTGATGGAGGGCAAGGGTGAGTGAGACGAGCCAAAAGAAATGGGGGGAGAGGATGACCGAGAGGAGCCAGAGGTGATGGAGGTAGACATGGAGGTTCATGATGTCCCTCTAGTATCCATGGTACCACCTACAAGAGAGGATCCAATAGTGCTATTGGGAGGGGCCTTGGAGAGGTTGCAGTGCAACAAGTAGTGACTACATTGGTCAGAGGCAGAGCGGAGTAGATTGGAGACAAAGGTGGGTGAGCTACAAGAATGGCTTTCCAGGAGTGAGAGGGATTACTCATAGCTTGTCACGATAGTGACAGGGATGGAGAGGATTCTACGAAGAGAGAGAGATGAGGCACGAGATGAGGTGATTTATTTGCGTGCAGAGATAGATAGGCTAAGGGTAGAGGTTTCCAGGGAGTATGAGGATGGAGATGCAACAAGATGGGAGAGGGATCATCTAGTGGTAGAGGAGGTGGTGCAACAGGCTAGAAGACAGGTAGATGTCGGATCAGGATAGGGCAGAGGCCTACAAAGATTGGGACAGAGGTAGAGCAGCTATGGAGGGAGTGGGTGGATCTACAGCGGGAGCGAGATGAGCTCCATGATAGAGTATATTGTTTAGAATAGACAGTTGGAGATATGGGGTTTATGTAGCTGAGAGAGGATGAGATGAGGGGTCTAATAGACATGATGCAGATAGAGATAGTCGTAGTGCAAGCACAGGTGCAGGCTCTGGAGGTAGAGAGGGATGTAGCTTAGGCACAGGTTCAGGTGTTACAAAGTGAGAGAGCAGTGGCAGAGACACAGATATAGTCTCTTTAGAGGAGGAGAGAGGAGGCAGTGGCATAGGTATCATCTCTTCAGAGAGCGAGATTTAGCAGAGTTGAGATCACAAGCACTGCAGAGAGATAGAGATGCAGCAGTGACTTAGGCACAGGCCGCACAGAGGGAGAGGAATGCCGCAAAAGTGAAGTTGTAGATGTTGCAATGTGAGAGGGATGCAGCAGTGGCTCAGGGGTAGGCCTTATAGGTTAAGGGTGATGAGGCAGGAGTAGATATACAGAGATTGTAGGCACAGCTATAGGTTGCCGATGCTGAGAGGGACAAGGCCATAGAGTAGGTAGAGCAACTAAGGACAACATAGGAGGCATGGGAGTAGGAGTGGAGAGCTATTAGTGAGGACCGAGACAGATACATGCACGAGTGGAATATCACTCAATACCAAGCTAGGCAAAGAGATGATTATATGTAGGAGGCGACCTACTAGAGGTGTGCTTACAAATAGGAAATTCTAGATTCGGTGCAGTGTACAATGTGCTATGTTAGGAAGGTACCTCAGATGTCGACACCATCCCGGTCATTAGGGACATGTACCAGAGGGTATAGCAACCTTCAGTTGACTCCTCCTTGCTATGGTGGTTACTAAGGGACTCCCACATGTAGAGGGCCAATGCCTAATTCTCCTCAGAAATCCGATGTGGGCAGCACACAGTAGAGTGGGCAGAGGGCAGGTGACAAGATACAGGGTTTTTGGATAGGTATAGGGTAGATGGATAGTACAGAGTTGAAGTTGTTATTTGCAGAGCCTTGTATTTTGTTCTGGTGATTTTTTATATGATGGACATGGATTTTGATGGCATCGATGGCATTATTATGATGGTCATGATTATGAGATAGACATTATTATGGACTTTGGATTTTTGTTATATTTATATGATAGCCCTTATTGACATCATATTCATGTGTTGAATGGATGATTTAGTTTATGCATTAATGAATTATGGATGATTTTATTAATGCATATATGTATGTGTATGGTTAGATTATATGATTACATGATGTATGTGTATGGTTAGATCATATGATTACATGATGTATGTGTATGTTTATGGTAGATTATATTGATACTTGCATGGATGAGATGGATGTTATATACAATAACTAACATGTGTAATGCAGGATGTGATGTATTATGATTTTACCTATGATGGACCTAACACTCTGTGATGCAGGTGGCACCATATGTATGAATAGTCTAATGAACCTAATATGCATGGATACTTAAGCATGATGATGCAAATGTGTGGATCTAAAATGTAATTGATTCATGGTAAAACAACATTAACATAAGTTTCAATAAGGATGTACATGATAATGGAAGATGGGTGTAGTCATAGTGGGAATAGGGATGGGTGTGATTTCACACCTGTCAAGAACCTTTAGTATCCTGAGAAGAATGGGAGGTAAAGGGTAAAATATATGCACAACCAAAATCATAAGGTGAATGCAATGCAAATGGTAATGATCATAAAATGCAATCCTAATATGATTTTCCATCTTTGGAGCATTGATTTTTGCTTTAGCATAAGACACCAAGTGTCAGGGTATAGGAAACCAAGGCAAGTTAGCATCTAATGCATGAAACAAACACACAGACAAGAAGGCTATCCCAACACCCCAAAGCAATGAAGACTTTGGTTGGGCCAAGCATTGGGATAACCACAAGCACAAAGGGATGCCCCAGCATAACACAAGATCACATGGGTCTTGGTGGATACTACATGGGACAACCCAACAAACAACAACAATAAAAGATCAAGATATGCTCCTATGTGAATTAGTCAAAGAACACCATAATATGGTAGATCATGGCGACCTTATCTAATTGTAATAGGGAGCTCAAATGATAAACAAAAAAAAACAATATCAAAAGATCGAAATTAGTGTCAAACATCCTTTGCCATAGGATCAAGAGGATGGATGGGGTTGATGAGGTTTGTTAGGAAGGATGCATCCTGTTGAGACCAAGGATGGATACTAAACTAAAATGACGCAGATGACACAAAATATTAGATACCAACTAGATTTCTCGATATTGGAGGATCTTGTTTATTAAAAACTAGCTAGATAGGAACATATCTGACAAAATGACACAAGACACAAAATAGAAAACAGTAGATCGACACACCCTATAGACCTAGGGGCTCGGGGACTGATCATAGATTAGCCTTGCCTACGTGAAAGCACAGAGCCCTCGTAGTTCAAAAAAAGACCATGGATAAAGAGAAAAGAAGACAATGGTGACCCATGATGAATGACACAAGACATGGAAAAAAATGCCCCTGGGGAGGATCAAATGATCAACCTTGCCTACATGAAAGCGTAGGGGCAATGTAGTTTAGAAAAGATAAATGATAACCAATGATGGATAAAAGCAAAAAGGGATTGATGGAGAAAAATGATGGAGGACCACAATAGGATAGTCTAGAATGCCCCAGGGGCGGATCAAATGATTAGCCTTGCCTACGTGAAAGCACAAGGGCAACATAGATCGACAAAATATAAATGATAACCGATGATGGATAAAAGTGGAAAGGGATTGATGGAGACAAATGATGGAGGGACACAATAGGATGGTCTAGAATGCCCCAGGGGTGGATCAAATGATCAACCTTTCCTATGTGAAAGCGCAGGGGCAACGTAGTTCAACAAAAGATAAATGATAACCAACGATGGATAAAAGTGAAAAGGGACTGATGGAGACAAATGATGGAGGACCACAATAGGATGGTCCAGAATGCCCCGAGGGTGGATCAAATGATCAGCCTTGCCTACGTGAAAGGGCAACGTAGTTTGACAAAAGATAAAAGGACTGATAAGACAAGATGGAAACTAGATTAGACTAACACGATGGATGATCCTAGATGATGACACAAACTGACTGAAGAATGGTCAAACGACACAAGCTCAGGTTAGGATAAAAGCTTAGGATGACGGATAGCCAATGTGGATTGTCCAATGCTCAACCAAGATATATACCAAGTAGCCAAGGATGGGATGGGAGAGGATGTCGGGATAGGGTGGATCTAGTCATAAAATAACTAGGATGCAAGGTAGATAATGATTAAGCCCCTTACAAATGGTGCATGTGACAAAGTTTTCACCAAATGTACTTATCCAAGGTGCCACCAAGGGTGGTTTCCACCATAGGATGAATTATTTCTCTTTACTATTTTGGATTTTGAATTTTTTTTATTTTTTTGTATTTTGATAATTTTTTACTTTTTTCTTTTGTATTTTTGTGCAGATAGGGCCACTAAGTGGACTTAGGTATAAAAAATATTTAGATGAATGATATTAACGGGATCTTCTAGGGTCTCTCCTTCAAGGGTGGCGAATCTGTATGCCACGGATCCATACTTTGTGTATACACGTGAAAACGGTCATTGCATTCGATTAATTAAATACAACGTATTTGATTAATATTTTGACTACATATAAATAAAGTCACACTTTATTTATATCGTTCACTCTGAAAATCCTAAACCTCAACTTGTAAAGCCTCTACCTATGCTTGATATTGATGAGAAGGAACCCCAATCCAGATCTTGGGAAGCACCGCCTGAGCTACAGTCACACTCCTCCATCTCAGAACTACAAAATCCAGTGGATCACTGTCACCTGCCTCCAATAATCCTATCTCCTCACCACTCTCTGCACCACCATCACCTCCACAACCACCATCATCCCCACAACCTCCCTCTTCCCCATCATCCCCACTCTCATCATCTCCTCTATCCCCATCAGCTGGCTCATCTAAACATGTAAATCTCAAAAATGGAAGACTATGAAAATACTCTACATAGTCCTGTGTCATCCCAACATCTATAATATATGGAACATACTCCCATAAATCCAGTGTTAGGGTGTAATAATCAGTGCATGTTTCCTCATATGATATTCAAGGCCCCCAATCTTGACTATCCTCTCATCGCCACGCATAATGGGCAACTCCCTAGGGCATCCCCTGAACTCATCCAAACTGTCGGGATACCCATACATACAAATATCGCTCTATCACAACGTGTGTCCACCCAATAAGATAACATGATAGCAACATGTATGGCATCTTCAGTCAATCCTCTATCCACTCCTCATAGTCTAAGTATGGTCACCATATAACTATCTTCAGGTCATCCAACACACGCCTCCAGTAGGCTACTTTTCCCAGCTTATGTTGGACATGTGGACTGCTATAGCAAAATACATACGGTCTACCTAGTGCTTGTTGTCTATCTCCCATGGGTCGCATGATGGCTATATGCTCCCATTCCCATGTCTGTAGTAATGTGATCCCACATGAGACGCTCGTTGCCCCATAATATACCACCTCGTGCAAATCTCGGTATAGATGGGCTAGCATACAGGATCCCCATGCATACCTAGTGTCGTATAGGTTCATCCATGCTAGCACCCAACCCCAACCTACAGAAAATCCCTTTGACCTACAATCAAGACAAAGGAATCCACCAATGAAGCGTGAAAGGACACACAAAAGAGGATCATATCTTCTCACCATCTTAGACCATGGAATCCATCAACCAGCCACGAAATCCTCTCTATAAAGTCTCTGTAGTGTTGCAGTCCTACCTTGCTCTCTCTTATCGTAGACCACAATCTGTCCTAGTATAGGTATCCGCAGAATGCAATATACATCCTCGGGCATCATGGTCATCTCTCCAGTCGGTAGATGAAAATTATTATGCTCATTGTGCCATCTCTCTGCCAAAGCCGTCAATAAACCCTTGTTGATTCTATATTGTGGAATGTCCAACAAGGAAGTCAACCCATAGAGGGAGATAATCTCTAGGTCGGTTGAGGACAAATGGCAGACCATGTTCCATGTCTTTGGGAATCACTCCCGAGACTGGAGTACATCTCCATCTCCCTAAATCTAGAAAACAAATTAGTAAATCAATGTCATGTTCAATCAAGATTATTAATCAATCAAGCTAATGTGCAGTCATTCAAATCAAATCAATAAGAACAATCAACATTTGCTCTCAATCAAACTATCATTTCTCACCTATCATGAGGAGGATTTTCTATCAATCAAACCATCATTCCTCGACTATCATGAAGACGATTTACTATCAATCAAACCATTGTTCCTTGCCTATCATGAGGAATATTTTCTATCAATCAAACCATCATTCCTCGCATATCATGAGGACGATCTGCTATCAAACAAACCATCATTCCTCACCTATCATGAGGACGATCTGCTATCAATCAAACCAACGTTCCTTGCCTATCATGAGGATGATTTGTTATCAATCCTACCATCGTTCCTCATCTATCATGAGGATGATCTACTATCAATCCTATCATCGATTCTCACCTATCATGAGATTGATGTGCTATCAAACCACTATCATTCCTTGCCTATCATGAGGTCAATACATCACTAGTTCTATCATTTGATTCTCGCCTATCATGAGATCAAATCATCACGCAAAACATCAATCAAACACTGCACATACCACAATCTGACTGAAATCAATCCAAAACATGACAAATCGATGACTCCTAGGCTTCAGGGACATCTTGCAAACATCACTTCGAGGGCTTTCCGCAATCACACCCCACAAAATAGGTCAAATGACAAGCTAAACCACCCCAAATCAACAAAGATGAAAACTTTCCAAGGCAACAAGAGGTGCCATTTGGGACCCCAAAGGTGCCAAAACAGAGTTTGCAACTAAAAATAGGGTTTTCAAGGCTTACAAGAGGCACCATTTGGGACCCCAAAGGCGCCAAAACAGTGTTTGGCATCTCAAAACATGGATTTCACCCTTACAAGAGGTGCCACTTGGGACCCCAAAGGTGCCAAAATAGTGTTGGAGGCCAAAAACTTGAATTTCAACCTTACAAGAGGCACCATTTGGGACCCCAAAGGCACCAAAACTCTAAAAACATTCATTTTCAAGCTTACAAGGGGTGCCATTTGGGACCCCAAAGGCACTAAAACTCTTAAAAAACATGAAATTTTGATTTTGAATCTTCCAAGAGGCACCATTTGGAACCCCAAAGGCGCCAAAACTCTTAAACATGCTCAAAAACACTCAAAAACGATAAAAACATCACCCGAAAGTGCATAAAAGACATCCAATAAGCTACATCTATCTACGACGTTCAAAATGCTTCTAAAAGGCAAGAAAATGACTAATAAAGAGGTTTCTTGTAAAGTGTACCATGGGTCCAGAGGAAACACGCTGATCATGGTGGCACAAACGCTCGAACCGATGCTTGTGGTAGGGAATCACGATCTTCCTCTAAGCTCTCCAATCCTCAACTTCTCCAAACTCAAAATGTGAAAATGAATCCCATTTTACTAATTTTTACCTTTTCAAGGTAAAAAGGAGGGAATTATGGTGGGATTAATTTCCCATTTTTACCACAAAAGAGTTATAATTAATCAACACTATTCAACGAAAGAGAGCTAGCAACCCAATTTCAAGAGATAAATCATTTTTGACATCAAACCTTCACTGAATCAACATTGGATCATCATTGCATCATCACAACACTCATCACATCAGTCAACACTTCATTTTCACATCCTTACATTCACTGATTTATCTCTCAAGGGGGCATAATATCCATCAATACCTGAAATTCAAAGTTGTGAGCATCGAAATCTTGCATCGTCAGGAGCATCGAAATCTTGCATCGTCTGGGGCATTGAAATATTGCATCATCTGGGGCATCAAAATCTTGGATCATCTGAGCATTGACATCAAAATTTTCTTTTAAGTAACGTGTAAGCACATCACTTCAAAGAGGGGAAAAATGTATACACTTGAAAAACAGTCATCGCATTCGATTAATTAAATACAATGTATTTGATTAATATTCTGACTACATATAAATAAAGTCACACTTTATTTATATCGTTCACTCTTCTAAAATTCCTCAAAATCCTATTCCTCTAAATAATTAAATAAATAAAGAATCCTAAATGTGTTTATTTAATTAACATTCCCTAATCCTAATTAAGAATTAGAGCACATGTCTACTACATTTTCTAGTGCCACCTCATAAAGGTCACATGAAAATAAATAAGCCTAATTATTAATTGGAATTATCCTCACCCACTTGGGAAAAAGTACATGGTTTTATTCTTTCACACTCCCACACATTTGGCATGACTCCAATTGGTCAAAGAGATTCTTAAGTCTCCCACACCTTTGGCATGACTTCAATTGGTCAAGAGATTCTCCCCACACACATGACATGTTGTCTTTGGTTAAGGAGACAACCTCTTGATTCTTTCCATCTCCATTATCTATCTTGTCTTCTCTGAATCTCAACAGTTGATAGGTGCCACCTCAGAAAATGCTTGAGAAATCCTATAAATACACCCCTTATCCTTTGCATTTTCATCCACCTTTTGAGTATTGTTATAATGTTATTTTTAGATACACATTGAAATAGTGTTATAATGTCATTTTTCATCCACACTTTGAGTATTGTTACCATGTAGGTTTTTCATAGGAGCTTGGAGATTTCATGGAGTCTTATAGCTATCTTTTACATTATGTTTTACATTGCATCCTCATATTAGTTTACTATATTGCTTCATAGTTGCATTTTATCACCTCCATTGCATCATAGTTGCATTTTAGATTAGTTTGTCTTATGTTTGCATTTGTGCATATGTAGAATCATGCTTAGGTTATCATAGTTGCATATCATCTCACTCATCTCCACTTGTTCCTTTATCATCAACATCATCCTTCGTTTATCATCGTATCAATTATCCTTTCCATTGGTTTGTTCATTTCTCACGATCACCACTAATTCTTCCAACACACACTTGCCTGTTAAATACATCTTAGCTTGCATATCATTCATCTAATCTCATTTTCTAGGTTCTCATTTTAACAACCATTGCGCTCAAAGAAATTTGAGGGCCAAATGGTTTAATAAATGCTTAGAAATAGAGAACAATGAGGAGTATTTGAAGGATTTGATTGTATTGCGAAAGAGAGTAGTTTATTTGCTTTCGAATCTTTGAATATAAACCATTTCATTAAGGTTTGTGTTGTTTTAATCTCTCCACATTTGACACATGCACACTTTGCAGTGATGATATAGGGACCTAACCAGTTTGCTTCAAATTTTCCTTTCTTATCTTGGTCTGGTTGGGTGCATTGGTTTTCTTTAAGAACAAGGTCTCCAATATTGAACTGACGAGGAAGAACCTTCTTGTTGCAGCTATGTTTGAGACAATTTTGATAGGCTTGAAGATGATCAAATGCTTTGATTCATCTTTCATCAAGTAATTCCAATTGGGCAAGCCTTGCAATTTGAGTGTCTTCCTCACTGATAAGGCTCTTCAGATAAATTCTCAAATGATGGGATCTCAACCTCGATTAGAAAGATGGATTCAGCACCATATACTAGAGAAAATGGGGTGGTGCTAGTAGGGGTACAGATGGAAGTACGATACACACAGAGGGCGAGATGAATGTGGAGGTTCTAATCTTGACCCATGTTTTTGACGACCTTTTTAAGGATTCAAATAAAAGTTTTGTTAGTAGCTTCCGCCTGACCATTACTTTGGGGGTAATAGGGCATAGACCAACGATGTTGAATATGAAAGGTGTCACAAAGGTCTTTCATGGCTTGGTTTTTGAAAGGTTTTCCATTATCGGAGAGGATGGTGGATGGGATACCGTATCGACATATGATATGATAGAGGATGAATTTTGAAATTTAATTACCAGTGATTTGTGAGAGTGGCATTACTTCCACCTACTTGGTGAAGTATGAAGTGACGGTGATAATCAATGTGTGGTCATTAGAGGATGGCAGATATATCTTGTCGATTAGGTCAAAGCCCCACTAAGAGAAGGGCCATGGTGTGAGAAGGGGTTGAAGTTCCTGTGCCAATGTGTGAATCAAATCTACATGTTGTTGACATGGGAGGCATTTCTTCACAAACTCACAGGCGTCATGCTCCAATGTAGGACAGTAATACCCAGCTCAAAGAATCTTTTTAGCCAAGGCCATACCATTTGAATGTGCCCCACAAACACCATTGTGTACTTTCATCAATGCAGTATGGGCTTTGGTCTCATCCAGACACCTAAGGAGGGTTCCATCATACCCACGATGATAAAGTGTATCACCAACAATGATGTATCAAGATGAATGTTGGATAAAGGTTTTGTGTTGGTTTCGTGTAAGGTCGAGGGGTAAAATATTAGCATGCAGGTAGGCATAGATGTCTTGGTACCAAGGGGAAACGTGACCCACGATGTCACACACCATTTTAGTCTCATGGATGTCATATGCTGGAATTAAGAGTTGTTCAATGAGGAACTCACATTCTGTTCAATCCTTAGGCATGTCAATCAAGGAACCAATCATGGCCATTGCATCAGCAGCTTTGTTTTGAATCTTGGGAATCTAATCAAACTGGATAGAGGTGAAGGACTTATTAAAGTCATCAACCATATGCTTATAGGGTAGAAGCTTCTCATCTTTTGTTAGAAATTCATTGTTGACTTGCTTGATAACTAGTTGAGAATCACCAAAAACTCTTAGTTGGGTGATATTCCATTTAAGAGTGATCCTTAGACCAGTAAGGAGAGCTTCATATTCAGCTATGTTGTTAGTGCATGGGAAAGCTAGCTTGAACAACTTTGGGATGTAATCACCTTGAGGGGTAACAAACAAGATGCCTACCCTCGATCCATTATGCGTGTATGACTAATCAAAGTATAATGTCCACATGGTTGCTTCAGCTACTATCAGGACCTCTTCATTAGGAAACTCTGTAATTAGCGGATGTTCATCAGTTAAAGGGGCATCAGCTAACTAATCTGCTATTATTTGTCCTTTGATGGCTTTTCGATCCACATACTCTATATCAAACTCACTTAGCAGCATGACCCATTTAGCCATTCCCCCTGTCAAGATTGTTTTCGATAGAAGGTATTTAAGTGGGTCTACTTTTGAGATTAACTTCACAAGGTGGCTGAGCATATAGTGTCTAAGCTTCTGGGAACAAAAAATGATGGCTAGGCAAGCTTTTTCTATTGAAGAATAATTAAGCTCATAACCAACTAGGGTTCGACTAATGTAGTAGATCGCTAGTTCTTTGGATGATTCATCATACTTAGCTAATAATGCCCCCACTGCCACTGAAGTAGTAGAAATGTACAACAGAAGCAGTTTCCCAGGGATCAGAGGCATGAGGATAGGAGGATGAGCTAGATATTCTTTGATCTTATCAAAACCTTGCTGACACATAGGATCCCATTTGAAAGATGTATTCTTCTTCAACAGGTGTGTAAACGGTTGACATTTATTGGCTAGCTTGGCTATAAACCTTCTAATGGACTGCAACTTTCCCTAAAGACTTCTTAATTGTTTCAAATTATGAGGTGGATGCATATCCATGATTGCTTTGACTTTTGTTGGATCTATTTCTATACCTCTTCTAGAGACAATGAACCCTAACAATTTTCCTGATGTTACCCTGAACACACACTTTTTTGGATTTAAGCACAATTTGTAGTGTTCTAAGCACTCAAAGATCTTTCGTAGGACTGCGGGATGTTCAGCTCTAGTTCTGGATTTTCCTAGCAAATCGTCCACATAGTCTTCCATAATAATGTGGATAAGGTCATGGAATATGATAGTCATTGCATGTTGATAAGTTGCTCCTACATTTTTAAGGCCAAAAGGCATGACATTGTAGTAGAATGTTCCCTAGGGTGTGATGAAAGCTATCTTATGTTGGTCTTCAGGTGCGATTCTAATCTGATTATATCCGAAAAATCCATCCATGAGGGATAGCATTTCATTTCATGTTAAGTCTACCAACATGTCAATATTTGGTAAAGGGAAATCATCCTTTGGACATGCTTTGTTAAGATCTTTGAAGTCGATACATACTCTGACATTCCCCTTCGGTTTGGCTACTAGAACGACAATGGAGATCCATTCAAAATAATCAATGGATCTTATGAATTGGGCCTCCAATAGCTTCTCTAATTCTTTCTTGACCAAAAGGACAACTTGTGGATGCATTTTGTGGAGTTTCTGTTTAACTGGCTTGGCATCAAGATGGACATCTAGATGGTGTACTACTAGAGATGGATCTAATCCAGGCATATCAGAATATGTCCATGCAAAGTTGATCTTTTCGTCCTTGAGGAGCTGAACAATTTTTGTATATTCTTCTTCTAATAGTGACTTGGCCACATGTTATTTTAGGATCTTTTGCGGTTCCCAAGTTCACTTCTTGTGTTTCTTCTATCAAGATGGATGATCATTCAGATAGTTGTGTTCCTATAAGAGGAAGATGAACGTCGCCATCTTTAGGTGCCTCATCGAGGTTTTTTCCATCAAATAGGCCCTTTGTTTTTACTTTTTTGGGGTCAAAAAGTGCCTCGAGGAGGTTTTCGCCAAGTGGCCCTTTTTTTATTTTTCTTATTTTTATTTTTGCAAGTAGGGTGTTCATCTTCCCTCAATCCCATGAGATGGAAATATTCATCCAAAGAGACATTGACAAGTGTGGTATCACATAGGTCCCATTCAATAAGTTCAGGATGCTTAAGGGAAAGGCTTATGGTAAAGACAGATAGGCAATCAAAAATGGATGAAAGATCCGTGTGATCCACATCACCGTATGCATGTATGATGGAATATTCCTCAGGTATGTCTTCTAAGGGACTATTGTCCACACTAACGCTGTTGGAAGTATTGGATGATGTTGAAGGGCCTTTTTTCTTTTTGTCATATCCTAAGCCTATATTCCACATAAGCTTTTGTACCTCAATAGGTTGTAGTCGCCCTTGTTCTTCTTTTCCTAAACCTCCACCTTGATAGTTATGTTTTTCTACAAGCTTAGCAGACCAAGGGTATGCTTCCCGAAAATATTCCTTAAGGGGAGTATCTATTTGGGGCTCTTCATGATATACCCACTGATTGATATCATCTTCTAGTGCATCTGTCCTTAAATCAAGGGACTGAAAAGTGGTAGTGGGGATATTCTTGGCACTGAAGGTGATGGTCTTGTCTTCTTTCTTTTGTATAGACTGAAGGTTGACAATATGTGTCTAGTGATGGTGGCATGGTTGCCACATTTAGAGCTGTCTGCATTTCATATTCACCACAACCTTTTTCGATGATCTAGACTTTAGTGACAGCGGAATAACTGGTGGAAGATGGAGTGGTTGATGTGATGGATGATGGTGTGGCTGATGTGGTGGATGATGGGGGGGTTGATGATGACTATGGTGCCTTCATTTCGACTCTAGGACAATAATGAAAATGGGGAAATGAAGCTTCTAAGGAACGACAGTACTCAAATGGTTGCAGGTTAGCATAGATGGTGACCTCTTGTCCATTAAGTAGGAATTTTAGGAATTGATGATATGTGGAGGGGATGGCTTGCATGGTGTGGAGCCATGGGCGTCCAAGGAGGATGTTGTATGGTAAGTCCAGATCAAGGACATGACATGTAGTGTACTGAACCACAGGTCCAACCTGAATGGGAAGAGTAATAATCCCCTCAGAATCTCTTTTTGCATTATCATAAGCTTTGATTGTGATGATTTGATTTCTTAGGTTTGCTTGAGTGTACCCTAACTATTTTATGAACTTTAGAGTGCATAGATTGAGGGCAGACCCATTATCTACCAAGATGCTTTTTACTTTATGATGGGCAACTAGGACTTCGATGTGTAGGGGATAGTTATGGTTGGCGTTAATGTTAGGCATGTCATTCTAGCTAAAATGTAATTGGTAGGATAGAGCCATATGTCCCACTAAAGCTTGGAATTGCGTCGGATCAATTTCGTTAGGCACTTGGGTTTCCTGTAAAGCTCGGTTCAGGATCTCTTGATACATGGGAGAAGACTTAAGAAAATCCAAAATTGATATGTGAGCAGGAGTCTTTCCTAAGTGATCAAGAATGTTATACTGAGAATTCATAGGATTTTGTTGGGTAGATGTAGAGACTGCAGGGACAATAATGCGAGTTCTTCTGGTAGCAACATCACATTGGGGATCTTTAGCTTTGACATGTATCATGGATACACAGGCTTCCACCTGCTCAATGTAATGGACAATGCCATCATAACTAAGGGGCACATTCTCAAAGCTTATGTTGTTTGTACTATTGTTTTGGGGATTGTTATTGGACATACTTTCACCTTGATTATGGTTAGGGAAGGCGCTTTGATAAATCTGTAATTGAGCATTGGATGGCGAGGCTTGATTGGTGTCGACTTGGATATCTCCTTGATCAATAAGATCTTGGATATATGTTTTGAGACCTTGACACTTATTGGTGGAATGCCCTTTGATTTTGTGGAAGTCACAATATTCATTGTCTTTGTACCAATTGGGTTTTGGTTTGGATTGGTCAAATGGCTTGGCGATGGGATAGACGATTAAATAGTCCACCTATAGGAGTCTATTGAGGATGGTACTTAAAGACTCACCTAATTGTGTGAATTGGCATTTGTTGTTCCCTTGACCGTTCCCGTTTGATTGTTGAGGGGGACGAGGTGCCCCCTGTGGTACTGATATGATGTTATGAGTAGGTGGTTGGTCAGAGGCAAGTTGTTGCCTCTTAGAGGTACTAGCTACTTGAACATGTTTAACATCAGTGGCACCATCATTCACAACATTCTTATTCTTGTTCTAATAGCGTGACTTGTCACCAGAAGGCCGTTCTTTGTCATGGTTATGTATCTTGATATGTCCCTTAGCGATAACAGCCCATTCAAGGATGGGTCCTTTCTCCACTACCTTAGCGAAGGTGGTAACACAATGGAGCCTAAAGTTATGGGCCATTTCATGATGTGAGTTTTCAATAAAGAGAGTGACCATGTCCTTCTCTTTGAGAGTGGTTTTCATTTGGCTTACCAATGCATGCCACCTTTGGAGGTATTTGGTAAAGGTTTCACCCTCACGTTGCTTCTCTTTGAGGAGATATAAGGTATCAATGTCCTCTAGATTGAAGGAGAAGTAAGAAACAAACTTTTCTAAAAGATTTACGAAGGATTTGATGGAACCTCGTTCTAGACCCATGAACCATTCTAAGGCATTCCCTACCAAACTTCGCAAGAACAGATGCAAGAGGTATTTTTCATTGTGCATCACCTCCTGACATTGGGAGTAAAACTCTTGCAAGTGGGCTTTAGGATCTTTGTTTCCCTTGCATCTATCAAATTTTGGTATCTCGAAGTGTTTTGGGAAAGGAATCAATGAAATGGAGGGGTTGAATGGATAGGGACATATATCTTCAAATTTAAAAGATTGTTTACTAGTCTCAGCTTGGAGATCTTTCAG